>CM053580.1:100818016-100886615 GCA_028627135.1 Pseudochirops cupreus | reverse complement strand
GTAAGAGAATTAATTCATCTCATGTATCAGGAGACCATAGAAACCTCATGCATAGAGGTATTATTTAGTTCCATAAGAAACATGATCTAGGTATGAACAGAGAAGGCAACAGAAGGTGTAGTTAGTATAGATTTTCTGCCATAGCAGTCACATTTATCCTACTTAGAAAATGAAAGAAGCTTCACCCTAATTATAGTGGCCATTCTCATCCCTAAAAAACATCAAAAGTCTAGCCTCTAGTCCTCTATAGAGGACAAAATCAGCCCCCAAATCTGAGTGATGCTATTTGCAGAAGCCAGTTATTATATGACACATAATTTATAATAATAGATAACGTTTATATAGTACTTTAATGCTTACAAAGTACTTTACAAACATTATCTCACTTGACATGACTCCTAGAGTTACTCCATCTCACTCAGACAAAAAGGAGGCTCCAGTTAGAGATAGCTAATATGATTAATCATGAGTACAAATAAGGCTTTCAAGTTTAGAAATGCCCCTAAAAAGCCAATTTCATTTTTCCTTTGATCATCCCACAGAGGGGAGTCTTACCCAGTGATATTTTCATTCTGATTGGGTTTCACTTTGATGAGATTGTCCAGAGCTTGATCTCTTTAAAAAAAAAAAAAGAAAAGTGATTGTGATTAGGCAACCCAGTACTAAATAGGTGTTTGGGAGTTTATTTTTAAAGAGATGGTGTGAGGAATATCATCCTGGGACTCATAATCACAGAATCTCCAAATTGAAATGTATTCAGAAGTCATCTAGAACCACCAGATTTGAATTCATAATATCTCTAACAAGAGATCAACCAGCCTTTCATGGTTGTGAAACCTGCAGTGAGGGGGAACCCATTACCTCCTAGATTGGTCTATCATCCTTTAGATGGTCTCAATTGTTGGGGAATTTTTCATTACCAAGAACCTAAATTTTCTTCTTTTGTAACTTCCCCCACATTGTTCCTAGTTTTGCCTTCTGGAGTCAAGTAGAGCAAGCCTAAATCCCTCTTTCAAGTGAGAGCCCTTCCTTCACATACATGAATACAGCCATTATATCCTCTTTAAGTCTTTTCTTCTTCAGGCTATACACACCCAGTTCCTTCAACTGATCTTCATATGTGCTACTTTCCCCTCACCTAGGACTGACTCTTTGAAATTATTTTATTTTTACCCTATGTATATAAATGGATGTGAACATGTATATGTTACATATATATATATATATATATATATATACATAGAAATGTATGTATTTATGTGTATAACTATTTCATTTACTTATGGCCAGTGCCTGGAAAGGGAAGATTCATGCTGCCTTTTAAGACCTCAAAAGACCAAGAGAACAAGTAATGTAACACATAACAACCTTTTACATCACTGTTAACTCCAAATATCCACTCAACCCCTCAAGCATCATTAGGCCAGAAATGATTAGTGAAGACTTTTTGACTTGATGGCAACTTTTCTTAATAATGATGTTCAGTTAAAGTCTTCCTACTATATAGGTCTCAGTCTGACACTAATGTTTGGTGATACCCATTTTAAAAAGAAAAATTTCCATTAAGCTATATCATTTTAAGAACAACTTTCAGCAAATAAATCATTTAGACTATTGTAAATACCCAAGTTTACAATAAAGAATATATGAAGAAAGATGCTATCTGCATCCAGAGAAAGAACTGATAAACAGAAATATGCACAGAATGATTTTACATATATATGTGTATGTATGTGTATACATGCATATGTGTGTATATATACACACGTATATGTGTGTGTGTGTATATGTATACACACACACACATACACCTATATATATATATATATATAATGGCAGCCATCTCATGTGGGGGGGGACACAAGGAAGAAAAAAAATTTATCTATGTTAAGGATACTCTTATTTTGTTCCATAAGTTAAAAATAAAATAAATTTTTAAAGTTAAAAAAAATTTTTAAAAGACCACATATAAAAAAAGAAAGAAAGAAAACACAAACAGGAGAAGGCCCCATTCTGGATACATAGGTTTGCCTAGGAGACCATGAGCTCATGGATGGAAGCCTAGTAGGTGACAGGGCATCTCCCCATACACTCTTTAGAACTCAGAGAGTTATCTTTCCACTAAGCCGACAAAAAAAAAGTTTGAAGAGTAGATCCAATTAAATGAATCTGTTTAACCATCAAAAAGCAGAGGGGGAAAAGGGGGGAAAAATAAAAAAAAGAAATGCACATGGTAACTATTACATATTTAAAAGGAATAGCAAAGTTGTACATAATAGATCATGTGTAATCGTCTTTTTATTATACTATGTTACGGAAATGCTTCTTTTATTCTGTAAATTAAAAATAAAAATAAAAGAGAAAAAAATTTTAAAAAGAAAAGATAGGAAGGGCCAAGTTTCAAAAATGCTCTAAAAGTAGACAAAAGATTTTATATTTCAAACAAGAGGGAGTCACTGGAATTTGTGTGTGTGTGTGTGTGTGTGTGTGTGTGTGTGTGTGTGTGTGACACGATCAGACCTAGATTTTAGAAAAATGACTCTGGCAGCTGAACAAAAGATGGATTGGAGAGGGGAGAGGCTTGAGCAAGGAGACAAATAAGAAAGTTGTTGTAATAGCCCAAATGAGAGGTGACAAGGGCCTTTATGAGTGGAGAGAATGGGGCATATACAAGAGATGTTGTGGAGGTAGAAAGTCTTGGCAACATACTGTATATGTACAGTAAGGGCACTTGAGGAGTCTAGGATGAAGACAATAACAACGATAATAATTACATCATATTGATTTATATATGCATATCATATATTATATATAATAAGAGCTAGTATTTATATAGCTTTTAGTAGGTGCCAGGCACTTTGCTAAGCACTTTTCAAATATCTCATTGAAGGTCTAGGTGATTGGGACAATGGTGGTACCCTGGATATTACTAGGGAAGTGTGGCAGAAGGGAGGGTTTTTCTCTTTTGCAAGAGAAGAGTTGCACATTGGCCTTTTTGAGTTTGAGATGCGTTTGGAACATCAAGTTAGAGATGTCCAAAAGGCAATTGTGATGAAAGACTGGAGCTCAGGAGAGAGGTTAGGGCTGGATTTAGAAATCTTCACAGAGATGATTATTGAACATATGAGAGTTAATGATTCTATAACAAAAACCTTGGTGTACATAAATTGACCACAGACTACTAAAGACATTAAATTGAGGATCAAAAATAGTTGGGAATATGACATGGAAATCCAAGGCCCGTTAAAAGATAAATTCTGACAGTATCACTAAGATCACATATAAATACCAGGGAAATTGCCCTGGATTGTTAGATCCCACCAGCTCTTACCCTTTTCCATTTTTGTCTGTCTTGGCATTCACTTTGATGATGCTGTCAAAGTCTTGGCTTCTTCAATAAATATTTTTGGAAAAAATCAGTTTAGTAATGTAACACGTAACAACCTTTTACATCAATGTTAACTCCAAATATCCACCCAACCCCTCAAGCATCATTAGGCCAGAAATGATTAGTGAAGACTTTTGACTTGATGACAACTTTTCTTAATAATGATGTTCAGTTAAAGTCTTCCTACTATATAAGTCTCAGTCTGACACTAATGCTTGGTGATACCCATTTTAAAAAGAAAAATTTCCATTAAGCTTTATTGTAAGTGAAACTATGAAAGTCTTTGATTCTTTATTAAGCGTGAGCTATTTAAAAAAGGTTCAATAACCAGATCTTCTATATTATCTTTAAACAACAGAAATAATAATAATAAATTTGTGCATTTGTTTCAGTCATGTTCAACTCTGTGACCCCATTTGGTGTTTTCTTGGCAGAGATACTGGAGTGGTTTACCATTTCCTTCTCCAGCCATTTTACAGATGAGGAAACTGAGGCAAATAGGGTTAAGTGAATTTCCCAGGGTCACACAGAAAGAAAGTGTCTGAGGTCAGATTTGAACTTAGGTCTTCCCATCTCCAGGCCTGGCACTCTATCCACTATTCCACATAGTTAGGCTTCAATTGTTGTTACATAGTTTTATTTAATGTACATTATATGTACAATACTGGGTATGTCTATCTAGCTCTGTGTAATAGAAAAAAGAATACTCATGGCTAAGAAAAACAGTAGTATTTGGAATTCCTTGATCAGTAAAATCCTTCTACCAATATAAGTCAGGACACCTTTCTCTGTTGCTCAAAGAGTCTTAAAATTTCCCTGGGGTCCTTAAGGGTTAAGTGACTTCCCCAGGGTCATATATTCAATATTTGGCAGGACTTGAATCCAAGTCTTCCTGGCTCTGAGGCAGATTTTTCTCACATTACATTTCTTCTTCCTTCCCTCCTTCCTTTTTTCCTTCCTTCCTCTCCCTCCTCTCTCCCTCTATCCACATAGGCCCTATGTCATAGGGAGTCATACATACCCTTACCGAAGGGAGCTCTGCCCAAAAGAATATAACTTTTGATTGATGAAACCTAGCCAAGATGTCTTGTGGTTTATGGGATAGATTTCTTTTTTATGAACTATGCTTTAAACCCAAATCACTCTGCCTCTCACTGCTTGGTCAACAATGGGTCCCAATCCAAGCCTTAGTTGGTCACTGTTTGGATTCTGATGGCTCAGAGTGAGTGTAAATGGCAATTGTTTCTGTTTTGGCCAAAAACCCTAAGGGTCTTTCCCTCCCAGATTGATTTTATTTTTTTGATTAGGTAAAAGAGGTCATTCTTTCCCCCATTTTTACCTAGCCTTAATCACTGAATGGGCAGTGCCTCAGACAAACTGAGACCTGGGCTTAGCTCAAAGAGTTTAGCTCAAAATGGCAAAGTCCTCCCACCACATCTGGGGCCATCTCCAGTCATCCTGATCTATGTCTTGCCACTGGACTCAGATGGTTCAAGAGCAGAATGTAAGGCTGGTAACCTTGCAAAGACCTCCCTCACTTAAATCCAATTCACTTGAGAGTCATGACATCTCCTTCCTGATGTCATGGGCCTCTTCGTGAATGAAGGAGAAACATCAACAACAATAAAACTGGTAACTCACTGGGGTAGCTTGGTGGCATAGTGAATAGAGCACAAGCCCTGGAGTCAGAAGGACCTGAATTCAAATCTGACCCCAGACACTTGACACTTACTATCCGTGTGACCTTGGGCAAGTCACTTAAGCCCAATTGCCCTGCCTTCACCCCCCCTACAAAAAGCAAAAAACAAAAACAAAAAAACTCACATAAAGTACTTAGCTCCCCTCCTACTTCTCTAGTCTCTTACATATTATTCCTCACCATGAATTCCTAGATCTAGTGACGCTGGCCTCCTTGCTGTTCCTTGAAGATGATACCCCATCTTTCAGCTCTGGACCTTTTTTTCTGCTGTCCCCCATGCCCATTTCTATCCTCCTCATCTCTGCCTACTGACTTCCAACTAAAATCTCATTTTCTGCAGGAGGTTTTTCCCAAGCCCTTTTAATTCTAGTGCCTTCCACTCTTAATTATTTTCTGTTTATCCTATCAATACATATTTGTTTGTTTGTTGTCTCCCCTGTTAGATTTTGTGCTACTTGATGGCACGATTTTTTTTTTTGCTTCTTTTTATATCTCCAGTGCTTAACGCAGTGGCAGGCACATAGTAGGTGCTTTAAAAATATTTATCGACAGATAGAATACTTTTAGGCATAAGCACTTTTCCCACAATAATTCAGTGAGGTAGCTAGGTTTTCATTTGAGGAATTGAAGACACAAAATGATGCTATGAAGTGAGAAAAGTAAAGAAATTGACCAAGGAAATAATCCCAACAAATTAGTTGTCTTACTTTTTGCCATTTCTGTCTTCTGTGTGATTCACTTTAATGAGGTTTTCAAGTCCTTGGTTTCTTTAAATATATCAAGAAAAAAAAATAAGTCAAGTCAGGGTTATTACATCTGTTGTGTTTTGTCAGTAACATTCAGGAGAGCCTCTTGACCCATTAAGTGATCTGATGTTTTCAGAGCCACAATAAGTCAGAGATAATTGGGCCTTTTCCTTGAGGTGTCAAAATTTAGAGGGTACTGGCAGTATTTGTAACCCTCTAGCTCAGTAGTTCTCAAGCCTCCGAATGCTGCAACACTTTAATACTCATAGGTGGGCCTATCTGCATGTGGGCAGACCCGCCTGGAGACAGATAGAGGAACAGTGTCTCGGTTCCTAAGACCATCAGAAATATGTGTTTTCTGATGATCTTAGGCAACTCCTGTGAAACGGTCTTTTGACCGCCAAAGGGGTTGCAACCCATAGGTTGAGAACCACCGCTCTTGCTGGTAGAAACCACTGAATTTAGTGCCAAGCAAGATAACATGCTTAATTTACCCTATATCTGTACTCCAGGTGATCTCTGTCTTGGTCCTGCCTTGAAGGGACCTCCCTAGCACAGGTTTCCATGTATACCAGTCACTGACCCCTGAGCCAGAATTGCTGTCCAGCAATCTCTGTCTTCATCTAACTTTATGGTTTGTCCTTGCTCTCCCCTAGCCCTAGTTGCTTGCCCTAAACCTCTTTTGTAGTGTCGTTCTGGTTGCCAGAATTACTAGTTAATGCCCATGAATGTTCTCAAACCCCCAAAAGTCTTAGTGTTCTTTGAAATAGTTAATTCATTGAATTGTCTTTGCTGTTCATTGTGTAGAACTGGCAACAGGTTTTAGTCTAAATGTGCTATGCTGAAAATCTCTAGCAACTAATATCCAGCAATTAAAATGAATCGATTTAGAAGCAAATTCCCCCAACAAGCCTTACCCTTTGTCATCTTTGTTCTGATGAGGAGTTATATCGATAAGTTTGTCAAGGTTTTGGTTTCTAAATTTAAATATAAAAATAATCCAAATCAGTGGTGGGATATGAAAAGATCTATGAAAGATATTTCTTACGAATAGTTCAAGCACAGCAATATTAAATGGCTAAGTAGAAACTGAAGTTTTTATGTCCATCATGACTGAACTTTGATGAATAAAAAACCTCATATTTCTCTATTGCATATACATATAAATTTTCATGTCAAATGACAGAATCTTCATAAGCCTAATGCTTAAAAAACACAGTCAATATGAAAGATAATCCCATTAAATCCCATTATTAATTCTCACCCTTTGCCATTTTCATCAATCCTGGCCTTCACTTTAATCATATGGTCAAGATTTTCATTTCTTTAAATATAAAAAATAAAAGTGATTTCATTCATTCAGCAAACATTTATCAGGCAGTGTCTATGTCAGAGGAACTTTCCTAATGAATAACTATTGCATTAAATTTTCTATCAGTTATTACTTGTTACTTTGTCCATGTCATATTTTCTGCTTTCAACTTTATAATGTCTTTTGTTGACACATGGGAACTGAACAAAATGACTAATTCTTATTTCAAATACTACTAAATATCACATCATTTCAGACTACCTCACTTCCCTCATTTCTCCGTACCACCAACTGCATTAAGCCCAATATTTATATCCCTCCCTTTTTATGTACCTGTTCTAGTCTTACCCTATTCCTGAAATATCTTTCTGCTCTCAACTCACTAAATACTTTGCCTTCCATTAAGTTTACTAAACTATAAATAGAAGATACATTAGCGCTACCTTATCTGAAAACAAAATTACCTTAACAACCTATTTTCTTCCCATTAGACAAAATTAATCTTTAACCCAGTTTGTACTTCTATTTAATGTAACTATGATAGATGCTTTTAATTTTTGTACAAATGAACTTATGCATGTTTGTGTGGGGGTTTTTGCTTGTTTGTTTTCACATTGTCTCCATCTTTTTAAAGAACTTTAATTCCTAGAGATGGAGACAAACTATATTTAGGATGGTCAATTTGAACACAAACAGTATTGCAGTGTCCATAGGTTGGCACTTAAGAAGAGTTTGTAAAAGATAGTTATGACAACAACAGCTATGCTGATACAATTGTGCTGTGCTTAGTAAGTAGTAAAATACAAGTAAATAGTCAACATGAAAAATACTATAACCAAATTAATAAACTCATCCATTCTTACTTACCCTTTGCCATTTTTGTCAGTTCTGGGGTTCACTTTAATGAGATTATCAGGATCCTGATTTCTTTAAACATGAAAAAATTAATAAAAAGTGTTACTGGTCATTGTCCATTGTATCAATTATCAGTCTAGGATATAAATTATGTCAGATTATGTAATAACCATTTACTGGCCACTTTATTCAGAGTTCTGGTGGGGCTGACAGGGGCATAAAATGATAAAAGATGTGCAACTTTAGAGTCAGAAGGGACACTTAAAGAATATCTCTTCCAACTTCGCCACTTAAAAGATGAGGAAACAGAAACCTGGAAAGTTTGAATGGCATGCCTTAGGTCTTACAATACAGGAATAGAACCTAATCATCCCAGCTTCCTTCCCAGAGCTATTTAGGCCATAGATTTAGAACTAGAAGAGACCTTAGATGTTATATACTTCAACCCCTTAATTGTTCAGATAAGAAACTTCGGGCCAAAGAGGTGAAACTTCATTTCACCTGAGAACTAGAGACTTGCCCAAGGGTTACATAGGTAATAAATAAATAAATAATCTGGGATTTGAACCCAGGTCCTCAGATCCCCAAATGTAATCTTTGTCCCATTGCCTCTCTTCCTTTGCCCTTAAGGAGCTTAGAAATATGGTTGGAAAAAACTCAAAGGTACGCGTGTGAAATGACAGGATCAATTACAAAGTCAATCAATGAATAAACATTTTGTTAAGCACCTCCTATGTAGTAGGCACTGTCTAAGTGCTGGGGATTTAAAAGTAGACAGAAGACAGTTGCAATAGAAACAACCAAAAAATGATACATGGGAATCCTAATACACAATACAAGAAAAAAATATTCACTAAATAGAATAAAGGAGTGATCGATAGTTGGGGGGGGAGGGGAGGCGGGGAGGATTCCCAGCAGAAGAATGTCCAATAGTTCCTAACTACATTTAGTTCACTGGACTGACTCATTAGTGTTCATTATATATAACACACCTAGTTTGCATGGAGTTTGTAGTCTAAGGAGATAAAATACTGACCTAGATAGCTGTAATATACATTATCACATAAGAGGGTTAAAAAAAAAGTGCCAAATGAGATCTGAGAAGGAAAGTTTCTAAAGAAACATAATTACCTTTGGAAATCACATCTCAAATAAATTAATAACTCTTTTAGATCTATGCTGTGCCAGGAAACAAAATCCCCCTTCAATTAAAGACTACAGGAGCAAAATAAGCTGTCTGGACAATAATATATCCAAATTAAGAGAGGTCTTACTTTTTATCAGTTTGTTCTGCCTTAGGATTTGTTCTGAAAATGCCATCCAAGCCTTGGTTCCTTTAAATATAAGCAGAAACGCATAAATACACACACACACACACACACACACACACACACACACACACACACACAAAATAAATCAGCTCATAGTCAATGGTAGTATTCAATTTGGCACTTAATTTGGCAATAGCATTAAATTCAAGAGAATGGAGATTAAAACCAGTTTGGAATAAATGGCCCAACTGGCAATTTCTAAAGACCATGGTACTATGATCCTTGAATGTATTGAGTTTCAGACTAAAGCCCAGGAAGGTTGTCACTTACTCCAGGTCCCATAGCTAATCAGTAGAAGATCTGGGACTAGAATCCAAATCTACTAATTAATTGCTAATCCCTAACCCAATGCTTTATTTGTTTGCTTTGTTTTTACTATAACTGCCTCTGTGTTTTGGTTAACATTTTTAAAGTTTGCTTTGCACTTTTCTCATTCATTCATTCATTCTATTTCTGTATGCTAAAAGTTATTTTAGCATGTTCGTGCTAAACACTTCTAAGTTAACATTGAATACAAGTTAAATTATTCACTACTGCCTCTTATCAGATTTTTAAGTCACACATTTTGTGTAAGAGATGCAGAACGAAGAAATAATGCACAAAATGGCTGCAATGATATAAATGACGATAAGGCTAAGAAGCAGCAGTTGCAGTAACCAATCTTCATACCAGTGGACAGGTGAGGAAACACATTTCACTCTTCTTAGAAGGGAGAATACTAGGTCACAGATGATAGATTTAGCCCTAGAAGGTCTTAGATATCATCTGGCTCAACTTCTTATCATAGAGATGAAGAGAAGGTACCCCCAAAAGGTGAAATCACTTGTCCAATGTCACACAGGTGATAACTGTCAGAGTTTGTTGAAGGACCATATGGATGGAATATTACATATGCTATCACAGCTGTTTGGTTGATCAATTTTGCTTCACGGTTTTTCTTTGTTATAAGGCAAGATTCCGTAGGTGGGGCATATGATGGGAAATTCCCGTGGCTTAAACTGAACTTCAATTAAAATTTAAAAATTAAATAAGAATTTTATACTAATATAATAAGTCATGTTTTGTTAGAGTCTGAGCTACAGTGGCAACAGTGCCCATTTACTAAACCAAGCCAGACATATGTTAATGGGAATATAATTAACTTAATTAATAACTTAACTTAATAACATAAGTTGATGGGAAGAGAGATTTTCAGACTTCAAATTTTCAACTCCATAACAATAAATGAATAAATATGATAACAAAACAAAAAAATCCTATCTTTAGTAATCCTAGATTTTTTAAAGTTCCATATGATTGTGATATTCAGAATCAATAGTTCTTTTAGATCTTTTGCTTACATTGCTTCTATTAAAACATTTGTAGATTGCTTTTCTCAGATCCAGGACATTTCCCATCATACTGACACACACATCTCACATAAAAAGCCACAAAGGTTTCCTTTTTAAAAAAACAATCTCTTTGAAACTTTACCTATTCATGTTTTTGTTCATTTTGATGAGATTATCCAGCTCTTGACTTCTTGGAAAAAAAAGAAATTCACCATCAGTGAAAATCTACCTAACAACAAACTAGGTCTAATTGTGAATTCAATTTGTAGGAACTATTCAATCAATTTATAATCAATAAAGGGAAAATTCCAATAAAGAATATAATGCTTTAGATTTTTCAGATGATCCTTTGAAAAGATAATTACAATAAGTAAACAATGGTGATTCTTTTGTCTAAATCAAAATCCTTTCTATGGATACGCAAGGTTCTCACAATAAAGTAACAATAATAATTTGTTTTATTATTTTTACTCTCTTCCTTTGCCCTTAAGGAGCTTAGAAATATGGTTTCACCTTCACTCTTAACCCCTATGAATTTTCTATGAAGGTAGACTGAAGTAGAGAGAAAGTAAGTTTATATTTTAGTTTCTTTAGTTAGGACAGCATCTTCATATAGAACACTTTAGAGAACTAACTGTAAGTAATCTCCTAAAGTAGTTGGGTGAATTCTGGTCTGAGGAGGCTGAATAACTGTCCTCTCTCTTACAATTGGCATTGGCTCTAGAAAATTCAACTGAGATTCACAGATTCAATTCAAGCTGATTAAGTCTAATCAGAAACCAAGTTAACTTGGCAGGAAACAATAAGTTAATCTTTTTTTTTTTCTTCCGGAATTTATTTATTTATTTTTAGTTTTCAACATTCATTTCCACAATATTTTGAGTTACAAATTTTCTTCCCATCTCTCCCCTACCTCCCACCTCAAGATGGCAAGCATACTGATCATCCCTTTCCCCAATCTGTTCTCTCTTCTATTCCCCCACCACACACACACACACACCCCTTGCCTCTTTACCCCTTACTTTCTTGTAGAGCAAGATGGATTTCTATACCCCACTGCCTATTAATCTTTTTTCTCAGATGCTGGTAAAATAAATTTTTTAACATTTGTTTTCAAAACTTTGAGTTCCAGATTCTCTTCCTTCTTCCCTCCTCATCCACCCCCACTGAGAAGGCAAGCAGTTCAGTTATAGGTTTTACATGTGTAGTTATGCAAAACATCTTCATAGTAGTCATAATGAGTTAATCTTAAAAGCACCTCCAAGAATTTAAATTATTTTTTAAAAAACATTTTATTATTATATTATTATAAATTGACACTTGATAGATACTAAATAAAACAATCACTCCCAGAGATAGAACAGAAAAGGAGAATTGTTTATGGAATTGCAGATCTCATATGCAAGTTTGGTTTTCTGTTTAAGGATATCAATTCAATATGTAGCTTTCAAAGCTCTCCTGTCTTTCCTTCTTTTCTTTTTTCTGTATTAAAAAAAGAAAATTGCCTCAATTTCTTGTTTTTCTTTCCTTCTCTCATTTTGTTCCTCTCTCCTTCTTAAATCTCCCAAAGTGGAAGGAAAGAAGGAAGAAAGGAAGGGAGTCAAGAGGGAAGAAAGGAAAGAGAGAGGAAGGAGGAAAAAAGGAAGGAAGAACAAAGGAGGGAAGAATGGAAGAAGGAAGGGAGAAGGAAGAAGGGAAGGAGGAAAGGGAAAAAGGGAAGATAGAGAAAGGAAGAAGGGATAGGATGAGAAGGGAGGAATGAAGGAGGGAAGAGAAGGAAGGAGGGAAAAGAACAAGGAAGGAGGGAAAAAGGAAGGAAGAAAAGGAAATCTAAATGATTTAAACTATGGGGAATGGCCAACTGATGATTACATCCAATAGCAAAATGCAGCAGTAGATTCTTATATTCATCACTATTCTTGTCTGCTGTCATCATTCAAGGAACTAAAGGGGATTATTCCCTCGAAATCTTGATCTTTTAGGCCCAAAGCTTTTTCCCTTATCCTGTTTCATACTCTTTCTCTTCAGTGAGTCATCATTATATTTACAACTAACAGCACAAGAAACTTCTTTATTAAAACATAAGAAATTAAGAAATCTTGGAACAAATTGCATTTTCTTTTACTAAATCTGATGTTTCATCCATGTATGAACTCCTTACTAACCCAGACTTTCAAGTATTCTGCCATTTGCAGTTTTATCAAGGTGCTTGGACACTTAATCAATGCTTGTTGAGTGGCTGTTCGATTTAGAGATTTTCCTAGGGCACTTAGTTTAAGTGACTTGTCCAGAATCACAGAGTTGGCATATTTCAGAGACAGGACTTGAATTCAGGACATCCTGACTCCTGGGTCAATCCTCTATCCACCATGTCACACTTCCTCCTTACAAGCTACATTAAGATAGACAAATTCTATAGAGAAAGCATCTTTTTTCATGAGGAGTAGTATTCTGAACACTTGTTGATTGCTCTGTGGCTTCCTCCAGTGGTGTGCTGGAGCCAACTTGAACTGGCTTGCAAAAGTCAGTGGTTAAATTTTCAATGAAAGCATTTACACCTCAGAAACTGGCAAATACTACAAATCAGAACTTGATTTATTGTTTTGTTGATCATCCAGACTTTAGAAAATAATAGCAAAAATGTTAATAAAGCAGACTTAAAAGTGTGTTATGGGAACATTGCGAGAGAAGAAGAAGGAGAAAATCAGTTGTTAAACATTTACCAGCACTCTGAGGCTTCTCTCCTGGTCTACTTTAAGCCCTTTAAATGCTGCCTCTGAACAACCAATTCTCATAAAAAATAAAATCCTTTCTGATTATTTCTGCAGAGGTAAATCTTGAAATAAGGCTGAAGCTGCAGTCTCCTTGATACCAGGAATGAACAGCTTTAGGCTGTGCAGGATCCCAAACCCAGAACATTTTGAACTAGTTTCCTTTCACTAGATGTCCCACCTAGGTTTAAAAAAAACAACCTAGAAACCCATGTTCTTTTCCTGGATTTTATTAACAACTCATCCTCTACAGTTCTTCATACCTGTTTCCCTCACCTATCTCATCTATCCTCTAACCTTGGTTCACAACTGATTCCCCAGAGCTCTATCAACACCAAGTTGTCTCTCACATTTTTTAGTTTGTTTTCTCCTTATCCCTCCCCTAAGCCCTGATGATCATTTATGTAACAGAAATGTATATTTATAAAGTAGCATTCACTTATCATAAGTCTTGCTTTCAGACCAAGGGACTGCCATTTTGATGCATATAAATGTAATGGGGAAGGGGGTTTCATCATAGCTGCCTCCCAGGGCTGATCTTGACTAGGGAACTATCCAGGGGCTCCTTGAGCCCCTTCACTTCTATGTTTGCTCAATTGTTCTTGCACTAGAAAGGTGCCTGGTACAATAGTATAACAATCTAAGCAAGATTCTTTCATGCCTTTGACAATATGGTAATTTAGAAACTGCCACAGAATTGAATCTTTTAAAATGTGTTATTTGTTCAATGGTGGGATTGATGCCTGAGAATAAACAAAAGAAGAGACAAAGTTGTTGCCCCTGTCATAAATTTGATTACCACTGTATGCTTGTTTAGGACAAACGATATCCATTCCCCTGACACACTACTCCATTGTTATATTTCCTTATTTTAAATTCCACTAGCTAACCTCTAAATTGTTGAATCTTTCTGTGTCAGCTGGGGAAAGACGAAACATAGAAGCTCTATAAATCTTATCCCTTGTACTTTATGACTATGCTGCTGTACATTCTGACAAGACTGTCACAATCTCTCTCTCTCTCTTTCTCTGTTTCTGTCTCTGTCTCTCTCTATCTCTCTCTCTATCCAAAAATAAAATTGGGCAGCCAAGTGGTGTGATGGATAGAGTGCCAGTCCTGGAATCAAGAAGATTCATCTTACTGAGCTCAAATCTGGTCTCAAGCCAGTTATGTGACCCTGGACAAGTCACTTAACCCTGTTTCTCTTAGTTTCCTCATCTGTAAAATGAGCTGGAGAAAAAAAATGGCAAACTAGTATCTTTGCTAAGAAAAACTCAAATGGGGTCACAAAAAGTGGGATACAACTGAACAACAACATAGATCATGATGGAGCCCTTAGTGGTTAATTAAGCATAATAATGTACTCTGAGTAAAGAAATAGAAGAGAGAAAAGAAAGGGTGTGTAACAGAGTGGCTGGACCTAGGGCCTAAATGGTAAGTTGGGACCAGATCATAGAATCATAGAATCCCCTCATTTTACAGACCAAAGCAGAGAAGCTAGGTGACTTGCCCCAGGTCACACAGCTAATAAGTGTCTGAGACAGGATTTGAACCTAAACCTTCCTTATTCCAAGTCCAGTGCCCTATCTCATGGGAAATCTTGAAGACCTGGCTAATAACTATGAACTTTTTTTTTCCATAGGCAATGGAGGCCTTGGAAGGATTCTAAGAAGAGTAATGATGTGGTTAAAGCTTTACTGTAGGGAGAGTAACCTGGTAGGTATGCAGCCGGCCAGACAAGAGACAACGAGAGCATTGGAGAATGGACTGAACTGGAATAAACACTGAAATTTTTTTTTCCTCTCTGGCTCTTATTTTGTTAGATTTCATGTAGGCAACCCATTATTCTTCTATTAAGACAAAATTATCTGGGATTGATTGTTTATTGGTTAAATTGTTTGCAACTTTTAAAAAATTATTTATACTTTAGTTTATGTTCAAAAACTAGGTTTTGAAAATCATCTAAGTCTCATGAATAGGTCATTCATATATTGTGTTTCAGCTGATCATTTCATTTATTTTATTTCAGTTCTGTTAGTGGCCAGTCTTGTTCAGATCTCTGTACAATCTCTGTACTCTGAAATTTGGTTCAGAGACAACACTCTGAAGTCAGAGCTAGAGATGGCAATTTTGGCTTTGATTTGAACTTGTTGGGTTGACTTTCAAAAAAATTGTTAAAGGCATGGGAATGTCTGACGTCACAAAAAAAGAATGTTTTAGAGAAAATAATATAAGCGTAATTAGCATCTATTTAAGGTTAAATGCCAATTTCATCTAATATGGAGACTTTTCATTGGGGGATAAAAGCTTTCCTTCAGAATAATTTACAATTAGAGGCATTGAGATTTTGATCATAATAGAAACTCTTAAAATAACAGGTTAAATATGCTTAAACTGAGCATTGAGAGGAAATAAAAAAATAATGAATTCTGAGGATCTTACCCTTTGTCATTTTTACCAGCATCCACTTTGATGATGTCATCCAGATCTTGTTTTCTTTAAATAATATAAAATCAGAATAGATCAGCAATAGGTAGGTCAACATATGATTGAACTAAAATCATTCATTTGTTTTCATCAAATTAAAATGGCTTTATTCAGGAATGATTCAGGTGAATGGAATAAACAATTACTTATATTGAAAACCATTTCAATTATCTAGATCTTAATTTCAATTCTCTGGGTATTTGTACAACAAGGAAGTTGAGTGAGATGATCTCAAAGGTGCCTTCTAGGTCTGATATTCCATGAGCACATCAATTCTATACTTTCAATGAAGATCAACTCTGGTGCTTCTCTGTGGTCCAACAGTGACCTTTAGCTTCTTAAAAACTCCACCAGACAAAGGTAAGTTTTGTCATGGCAGAATGACTTCATCTGAAGTAGAGAGAAGTCATGAAGTTGGCCAACTGAAACGAACATTTAGAGTTCTTACCAAGAGACTTGCATTTTGCTAGCCTTTTATATGTTTATTTTAAATCAACAGAGGTGTTTTTGGCCACAGTAGTTCATAAAATCATCTATGGATTGCATTCTGTACCACAGGAAGAAATTCCCAAATCAATGAGATCTTAGATCCATTTGAATATTTGAGTATATATGGCAGAAGGAAGGGATTGCAATTTGTATCATGTGAAGAAACATCACTGACAATGTTATAGCTCTTTTGAAATACCAAATTATGAATTCTATACTATATCTCCTATAGTAGTAGTTATAGCTAGGTTTTAGAAGTATCATCTAGTGCTTATTGAAATAACACCACTATTCACACAACTTACATTAAAAAAACAAACAAACATGGTACTAGAACAGATTTCATGTGCAAGCAAATATAGAATTGTGGACCCAGGATTTTATACTAGAGCTAAATAATATTTAATTATATATGCAAACGATGTATTATTTTGGGCCTCCAAATGGAAAAGAAGGAATCTATATCAATCATTATTCAATAAAGTCCCACTGGAAAAACATTGAGAAAAGTTTTGCTTTAGTCAAAATGGGTTTGTATTTCAACTACAGTTACTAAATTAAGCATGAAATGGGAATTGGCAAAGTTAAAATGTAGACTTCTGGTTTCTCTTAACAATTTATGATCAAAGATTATCTTTGGCCTTTTCCTATGTGTTTGCCTGGCTTTCTTACTGATTTTTATGCTTTCTTACTGATTCTCAAGAAACCATCTTCAACAACTATTTTTCCTCTAGAGGCTCTCTCTTAATTACAAAGGAAACATTTCCTTTACATGTTCTTTCATTTAAATTATCTTGCTGTGATTAAAGCAATTTCAAATATGCAAGTTGTTCTAATTTCATTTTAAGGACACTGGTGAAGGAATGGATTTCTTAAAAGAGGCAATGAAGCTAGAACAAGACATTATGAAATGTAATTCCTTCCATATGAAAGCAAACTCACTGATCCATGGATATGATAGGATATCCCCTTGCAAAATAAACTGGACAAATTCTAAGGATGCCAGCATCCTGTTGGGTTTCTAGGGGCGAGAGAGTAGCTAACAGAATATGCTTTGGTGGGAAATTAGTGGATGCTTTTACCAGACATCACAGTCTGTTTTGAATGAAGCAGAGTAGTATTTAGTAGTTAGCATGGTATCCCCATTGGCTTACCTATTATCCTGTCGTGCCTGTGGAGGTGTTGGAACAGGAGAATAAGGCCTTGGAAGTGTTAGGGGCAGAGTAGTTGGTTCCCTTCAAAACAAAAAAAAATATCATTTCCTTATACAAAAAGGATAATTTTCTAAGATCATGAACTATACAATTTAATCTTAAGTAGAAATATAATCCATAATCTAATCCAATGATACTTACCAGCACATGTGAACATTATTCCATTACAATGTGTAGGAGGAAACAGGTAAGAATCCATAATGGACAGAGGTTGGAAGAGATGAGATATTATGATTATGGAAAGTGAAAAAAAATTCAGTTTAACTTTTTTTTTCTTAGCTTCTTTGACTCCAGCTTCAGGTACAACACATCCTTTAAATAGCTTAACACTTCATGAGAGTTTTTTGCCAAAGCCCTAGCATACCAGCCTAGTAGCCCATGAGCTTGATAAGTAGTACTCAGGCATCAAAATATAAGCTTCTTTAGTAATTAAGTCAGCTCCTCCAGGCTGCTAGGAAAACAGCAGTAAATGTTTTCAATTCACTGGCTCTTAAGGTAAAGAGGAACTAACATTCCTAACTAAATCTCTGCCTAAAAACTGTCAATACAGGATGCAAATAAATATTGCCAGGTGGAACCTTTAGATAAAATATTAGAATAATATTAAGACCAGCATGGTGCAGTGGATAAGAGTGCTAGCCTTAGAATAGGGAAAATGCTTGAGTTTGAAGCCTTCCTTGGATACATATTAACTGTGTGACCTTGGGCCAGTCATTGAATTTCCCTGTGCTATCAGTTTCTTCCTCTGAAAATGTGGAAAATAAATAGTACCTATCCCACTGGGCCATTGTGAGGATTAAAAGAGGTAATCTGCATAACGTTCCATATGGTTATTATTATCTGAACCAGCTCTGTATAATTACATAACTATGGAAAAAGGTCATGGCATATTTTATCTCTGATTGGAGCCAGGGTCATTTTAAGGGCCTATGAATATATATGATATGGAGGGGCACAAGTATTAGTCTCGAGACTAGAAGTTTTAAAATTTGTACATGTAAAGTTGGTTTTACCTACTGATGACTTATAAAGTATTTAAGTACAAGACTTTCTTGCCCCTACATATCACTATTCCTAGCAGGAATGGAAAGAATGTCTGAAATTCCACCATTAACGATTTATGTCCTTGGGTTAAAGCCTGGCCTTCTTTTAAAAACGTAAGTACTTTTGAGAGGGATGTTTACCTAAAAAAACATTTTCAACCTTTAACACTTGATGTGAATTCAATAGTTCCCTATGTGCCTGGCACATAAGAGGTGCTGAATAAGTTCATATTTATTGATGGAATTAACTTATTAGTAAAATTATTTATTCAATCAATTATTTAATTAATTAAATTACAAAATCAGTTCATTTTTGTTATTATTAAAACTTCAGAGTTTGTCATAAGAAGACGTGGAAGGTGACCAGGGAGTGGGAAGGGTAATTTGTTAGTGCCACAAATTCCTAAGGAGAGAAGATGAACAACTTAGAGAACAAGAAGATTTCACAAAGGGGAGACAGTAAGGTGACCTACTTTGTCTACTTCGCAGTTTAGTGCAAGGTATAAAAGGATTTATTCCAAATCTTCATCTGCTAAATTTTCACTGTTTCAAACAAGCTACATTCTCTACAAGGTGATCTAAACACTGATGGTAAGTGTAGGAAGTGAGAAAATCCCAGAGGAAAAGATAATGTGGGGAGGGACACAGGAAAATGGCCCTGGGATGGATCCAAGAATGCCCAGGATAGACACAGTGGGTGTATAGAGTTGAGAAGGGGGGAAAGAAGGATTGACAGAGAAGTGAAATTTTATTCAGCACTAGGATGCGTTTTCACCCCTGCTGGGACAGAGGCCAGTCAATGCCAGGTTTATTTCAACCCACCTCAAAGGAGCCTTCATTTCCATCTATGTGCTGACAAGCACAGATGACAAAACTGAGGAAGTCCACAGCCAATTGCGAGGGCTCATTTATGCCCTGCCAAGAGCACAACATGCTGCCAAGCATGGGCGATTTAAATGCAAAAGCAAAGGAGGAAGCTGTTGCTCGGAATGTTTTCATGAGACAGGAAGAGAAAGGTACTCATGTAGAATGCTCCTTGCAGACAAATGCTTTGAGAAGCCTCCTTTCTTTGTGAGCATCAGCTTCCCCACCAAGATAGACCCAGGGAGTTCTCTAGAATTAGAACTTCTTGACTAGAGTTGTGCAGAAAACTAAATAAAGAGAACTGGTTTAACTCTGAGCTTTTTACACTGTTCAGAAACAGAAGGCTGTGCTTGATTTTCAAACAAGACAGAAAACAAACTCAAAAATCATGACTGTTTTGATGAAAATGTTTCCTATTCATTTATCTTAAGTTCCTGACTTGGTGACTTCTTTGACCATGAAGTCAAGAGATGTATGGCCTAAAAAAATGACTAATTTGATAAAGGAAGTTTTTTTTTTTGCTATTTACAATAGCAGAGGGCTGGATTAAACCAGACATGATTGGATCTCTACTAATGAATTACTCCTTCAGTGTTCAGTTCTTATGTTGTTGCTCAGTCAGTTCAGTCATGACCCCATTTAGCACTTTAGCCACTACACCACCTAGCTCCTCATGTCTTATCATATTCATCTCCAGTTTTAAAAAAAGAAGAGGTAATTTCCCCATCAGATTAATATCTTTCCAAAGTTTCCCTATCAATACGTAAGTTGCCTAGCAACATTTGTTTCATCAATAGACATTTTCAAAGTATTTTTTTTTAATCTATTTATTTATAACAAAAAAAAGTCTATATTGAGCATAGCACCTATTATCCAAGCACTGTCCTGAGTACTATGGGATATATAAAAGAAGAAAAAAGCATAGTCTTGTCTTTCAAGGAGTTTGTAATAAGATTGGAGAGACAAAACATTACAATGTACAAGAAATAATTACAAACTATAATAAGGTCCAGCTAACTAAGTGTCAATATTATATAAATGCTATAGAAGTCAAAGGAATGACTGATATGCATTGATCATTCTCTCTTGAATATCCTTCCTTTTCTGAGTTTTTGTGACAGTGTTTGTTGTCTCTTGGTTTTCTTCCTACCTACCTGTATGCTCTTTATTCTCCTTTGATAGGTCATCATCTATGTCAGGGCAGCTAGATGATACAGTAGATAGAGCACTGGACCTAGAGTCAAGTCCTGAGTTCAAATCCTGCCTCAAACACTCATTAGCTGTGTGACTGTAGGCAAGTTACTTAACCTTCTTTGCCTCAGTTTCCTCATCTCATCCTCATCCTCAGTTTTCCTCAGTAAAATAAGCTGGAGGAGGAAATGCCAAACTACTCCAGTATATTTGCCAAGAAAACCCCAAATGGGATCATGGAGAGTCAGACATCACTGAAACAAAGTGAGTAACAACAATGATTTGTTGCTATTACTGTTATTGCTTTTCCTTGAATTCTTCGCCGGGCATCTGGGATGAGGAATAGGGGGAGGAAATCAGCATAGCAGAGAGGAAGCCCCCACACACATACACACAGGCCAACCCCAGACACGAAAGGGGAGGTTTAGAGTGGATCTCCATTGCCCTCATCCGCTAGGTGAAAAACCTCTGTCCCTGGAATATGGGAAAGAAGACATTGTTTTTAAAGAAAGGCATAATAAAGATTGATCTTTTTCGGTTTCCTACAAAGGATTAATTTAACCTTTTATAGTAGGATTTTTGACCAACCAACAATGTTATTTCATAATAATGATTTGATTCTCATGGAAATAGTATTCACTATAATGACATTTCACCTAGTATCATGGTTTTGCAGAACCAGTTAGTGATATTAAATAGAAAATGCCTTTACGGTAAATATTAAGGACTCCTAGACTCCACGTTGGATTACTTAGAGCTTTTCAGATTGGAAAAATAATCATTGGCTGTTAAATTATTTTAAGACTTTATGACAAATTGGCAAGAAAAGTCATCTGTTATTCAACAATCTCATACTCATAAACCCTTTTGGAAATCTATCGGGCAGGATCACTTGTCGTCAGAGGCAGGGTTTCTTTTTTTTATAATAAAACTATATTAAGAATTTTCTCAACATGCAGATCAACTGTTATTTTGCCTTGTTCATGCAAAAATCTGAGAAATTCAGCTCTTTCCATCTGTTTGAGTTCCTCTCAGAAAGGCCAATAAACTGAAGTTCAAAATATCAGAAGTCAACATTGCTCATTATTGTAAAATAACAGAGGGCAAAAGCCTGTATCCTCAAACGTATAAGCTCTGTATATCTGTGTGCAGAAGGAGACAGCTTTTGTATGCAAAAATGGAGGAAGGAGTTGTTGAGGTATTGCAAGCATTTTCAGTCCAAGGAAACAAAAATGAACCCGATTTTTTTTTTTAAATTATAGCATGGTATAGTTGAACAAAAACACTGCTAATAGTTAATAGATCTGGGTTTTAGACTTAGTTATTAAACAAATTTGTTGTCTTCTTTCTATTATCTTCTCAGTTTTCTCATCTGAAAATGAAATAGTTCATCCTTAGTTACTTTCCAACTCTTAAATTCAATGATTCTGTTTGTAAACTGGGAACTGCATTTATTATGCCTCCGGGACTAAAGAGAGATGTTCTCAATAACAACATGTGTTAGCATATTAATTTGATGATTCTGGGTCATCTTCCATGCATAAAATTATTCTTAAAATGTAAAGCCAAAATGTACATGTATTTATAAACACTAAAATAATTATTGCAAAAGTTAATGAATAATCTATGAATACAGTAAAACATGAATATAAAACTCACTGTTACAGTCTCCAATTTTACTAACAGATTTTACTTCAGAACCTTTTTATTCATAAAACATTATGTTAATGTAAAACAGATTCCAGTTGATCAAATATAGGTATTTTTACTTGTTATATTATTAGATTTGTAAATGAACTGGTACCCAAAGGGTTAATAATATTAAAGTAATAAGGAAAAGGTTAGTTTCATGGTGGGTTTTTTTTTTTTAAGCATCATTTATAGTTTACAGTCAAAAAATAGCTGCAGAGCAAGGTTGTCATGGCAACTCACAAATCGATCAAGCATTTTTCTTTTAATTGTCCACCAATCAGCTAACTGGAAAGGAAAGGAGGAGGAGAAAGAGAAGGAAAATATGTGAAACAAGTGAGGAAAAAAGAATTAAGATGGTGTAGAGAAAGAATTTAATTAAGGAATTATTGCAATTTTGTTGCCAGATACTTGGGATGTTGGAGGAGAAAATGAGTATCGGAAACATTTTCTTCTTTGCATTTTGATCATTATTCTAGAAACTACTATGTGTTTCCCCTATTATTATTATTTTGTAGTTACCAACCGACCAGAGTAAATCATTTTTTGAGTATGCCCTAGTAAACGAGTACTGCATATTCATTTCTCAGTAAATTTCTGAAAGGACCTTTGCTTATCAGTAATCCATCCACAGTCACAAGCCTGAGTAATGTGCCTTATTTTGATTTAATGAAATGGAGGGTGGAAAGAAAAGGTCGCATAACATTTTTTGTGCTAAGGTCTTTTGAGCGGAGGTATAGGTGAGTGGTACAAGGTTGATTTGAATAAAAATTGGCGACTGTAGTTTTAGAGAGTTCCCTCAGGGAATCTCTCCAGATTGCACCTCTAATTTTTCCCTCAGACGTTCTCTACAATATCTCATAAACCTCTCCACCCTGGAAGCTCACTACATCTCTGTATTTCACACGTTAGAAATACTTCTATCTCTACCCTCGTTGGCTGGTACCTCCCAGAACCTCTAAGGAAGACACTTATGTTTTCACTCCTCTCTAGGCTATAATTCTGACTCACCTTATGGACTTCCTCTAAAACTGTCACCATGCCAAGTACCTTCATTCCCCACTTTTATGTATTGCCTATAACAAGCTCCTTGAGGGCAGGGACTCTCCTTCTGCTTATTTCTGACACTTAACACAAAGGCTTACACAAAGTACTTAATAAAAGCTTATTTACTTGATTTAGGGGCTCTGAGGCCTTACTCTGGGAGATTTCCCTGGGGGAATTAGGAGATTAGCAGATTTGTCCAGGGCCATATACTGTTCTCCATTTTAGGTCTTCTTGTCTCCAAGCTCAGTTCCTTATTCATTTTGCCACACTATCTTTCTTTATGCTATGTTCTGATATAAACAATGACTACATTATTAATTTGCCTAAAAGAAAGTAATATATTGTATTTGTTTTTCTGAACTAAGAAACTGGATCTCTAAGAGGAGATCTCTTAAGAGGAACATCTTGAAGACCAAGTAAAAGGACTTCCAGGAGTTAATAGTTACCCTTTTTGCCATATATATATATATACCCTTTTTGCCTATAGGCTTGATCCAATTTTCTCTTGGACTCTTTATATACTTGAGGGAAAATATGGCAGAGAGATGGGGGAAAACATTTTATTCCAACTGATCTTCCTATAATACAATCAGTAAATAATTCTTCCTAAAAAAACCTTTTTATGAAGTTTAGACACATTTCATACTTTCTTATTTCAGGACTAGTGAATGTTATTAATCTTCCAAAATGATTCTAAGTTTCAAAATAGATGAACAACTAAAAAAAACAAAGATGTACACTAGTGATTACTGACAGCTAACTTTCTCTGGAGGGAGAACTTCCTGATAAAAATCATAATGGCAGTATGAGGGGAGGAAACAGTGGGAGTTGGAGGAGGAGGGAGTGAAAGAATAGTTCCTAATTATACATTTTAACAGTATCCAATAATTTTCATTATTCACCAAATTTTACAATTCTCTCCTATTCTATATTTCTTTCTCATATACACCCCAGTCACATTCTTGCTTGCTGTTTTGCTACTGCATCCTCCAGGAGATAACAGATCGGAGACCAGAGACTAGAGACCATGCCCTTGGGGTTCTGGAACTCCCATACTAGGCTTCACCGATCTGGCTGGTAAATGCCTTCTATGCCCTGCTGTATGTAGTTGGCCCCAGACGTACTTCATTTTACAATCTGGCTACCCCTCTTCATTCATTCTCCTTCCCATGCACTACATTTCAGTTCTAGAACCATAATCGACTCAATACTACCATTACAAATAGAAAAGATATGTATATCAATCTGCTCCTTTGTGGCTTCACACACCATCCCTGTGATTTTTTTTCAAATGAAAACACTCCTCCCTTGCCCTCATTTTCTTAGACATCATCTCCCTCTCTAGAGCATGGACAGGCTCACTTTTTCTATTTGTATTCCCTTAATTACACTTAATTACAGTCCCTTGCACATAGGGAGTTCAGGGGATACAATGATTAATAACTGCTTTTTTGTTTACTAATTTATGTATTACACTAGGTGACTTGATTCCTTGACTTATAGTTCTATATGTTAATAACCAAATATCTGTGTTGCAGATTGTAATGTGTCTATGACTCAGCAGATAAGACATAGAGTAGGAGTGGGGAACCTGTGGCCTGGCCCTCTAAGTCCTCAAGTGAATCCCTCTAACTGAATCCAAGCTTCATTGACCCTCTAGGTCAGCAGTACTCAACCTGTGGGTTGCAACCCCTTTGGGGGTCAAATTGGGTCGCCTAAGACCATCAGAAAACACATATTTCCCATGGCCTTAGGAACTGAGACATGGCTCCTCTATTCGTCTCTAGGCAGGTCTGCCCATATGCAGATATGCCCACATACGAGTTTTAAAGGGTCACGACATTAGGAAGGTTGAAAACCACTGCTCTAGGTCCTCAAGTGTGGCCCTTGGATTCGGTCAAAGGGCCACACTTGAGGACCTAGAGGGCCACAAGTGACCTCCAGGCGACAAGTTTCCCCACCTTCGACTTAGAGAACTGAGTGAGGTTCTTGAGTAATTTGAACACATTCACACTAATGACTGTCAGAAGTCAGATACGAAATCCAAATCTTCCAGAGTCTAGTTCTAGCATTCTTATCTACTGTTCAAAGAAGAATGAGAATTTTTCTGAAATAATATCTAAACCTATCATACCTTCTTGGAAGTTTGTTTATTTGGAGAATGCATTACAATAAAGAGTTTTAGCATTCATAGCATTAGGCTAGAAATGGCCAATCTCCATGGTTTCACTGACAGCAATGTTAGATGAACACCAGTGAACCTCAGCAAAGAAAGGGAGATTGAGATGAAGTAGGCATTTGAAAAAGTGCTGCATTAGTAATCCTGGGTCATATCTTAAACACACAACCCAGGGAATAATTATAAACAGAAAGACTGAAGACAGGGTATATAGTCTCCTCAGGAAAATTAATTGCCAAATAAATGATAGAGATAATAATCACTGTACATTCAGGAGAGGGAGCGATTATATATAATTTGCCTGGAAAGCTTTGTGGGGAAAAAGTGAAATCTGAGCTAAAGTTTTGGATGGGTAGAATCTGAATAGGTGGGAAAGAAGGAAGAGAGCATTGTTAAGGAGGGAAAAAGAATATTAATCACCTAAGTAGATAAGTTTGACTAGGTTAGAAGCAGGTCTGTGCTAGAGTCACCTAAAATGGTTCTTGAGAGCTAATTGGTCATTTTCAGCATAAGCATTCATACGTCAGAAATATCAGACACAAAAAAATCAGGAATTGGTTTATTGTTTTGTTAATTTCCAGACTTAAGAAAGTGATGGAGATAATGTTAATAATACAAATTAAACTAAAAAGTGTATCATGCATCCCCCCACCCCCACCCCCAGAGAACCAATCATTAAATCAGTATACCACTGGTTAGAAGGCTTATACAAAGCAGGTAAAGTAAGGGATGGTCTTTTGGGATCTCAAATGCCAGGGTACAGAGTTTGAACGACGAGATAATCCCTAAAGGCACTGAAGATTTTTCAGTAGGCCAGCAACATGATGCATGATGTAATTTTTAGGAAGATTAAACCAGCAATGATTTGTAAAGTGGATTTGATTGGGGAGAGTAGGAATATCAATAAGTAGGCCATTGCAGTAGCATAGGGATAAGATGATAAAGGTCTTACATAGACTGCTGACAGAAGTAGAAAGGAAGGGACAAGTATATAGAGAGGAAATACAGGCAGCAGACATAGACTGCTTATTAAGGAGTTAATATGAAAAGAAGAAAGGGAATGTAGTGATAGTGAGGAAACAGGGGGCCATGTGAAGATACTGGGTTTGGGTTTTTGTTTTTTAAAGATAATGGAGCCCTGCACATCTGTTTAGTCTGAGAAGACAAACATTTTAAGTTAATCAGAAAGCTAATTTTTAAAATCTGGCCAAGTTTGCTAAAAAGTCATTTCTTAACTGTCAATATAACAAGAAGCATTAAAAAGTAAGAAAGATAAGTTGTAGTTTCAAGTTTCTCAAAGGAAAAGTGCTTTAAAAATCAAGGTTTTATTGTTGTGTTCATATGACTCTCTCCTTTTCAGCAGATAAGTCTGTAGTAGCGCTGCCCCTCCTGACAAAGAAATCTTTTATAGTACCCACTAAATGTATCATCCATGACTCTAAAAAAGGAATGAATGTTTAAACTGATCGATCTGCTCTGATAGTAACCTTTTGTCCTTAGCTTCACAGTGCTATGGATGTCAGCCAGTGTGCAGAAGAAGGATTACAATTCATCTCCTTTCCCCAACTGAATCACAACCAATAAACCATAAATTGCCAGGACAAACAGCCAAATGATGTCTTTTTTCTGCAGGCATATCTCAACTAGTGCAATTAAATTGGAAACATGAAAAGTGAGCTTGTGAATAGCCCTTCAGTTCCATCTGCAGTCAGGTTATAAAAATGTTTCCTATAATAATGGTTTACATTAATAGATTACTAATGAATAGAGGAATAAAATAAGAAGAGATTTGGAAACATATAGTCAACACTGTGAATAGTAATTGTTGGCTTTTTCTATCAGGTTTAGACTTGGTGGATATAGAAATACTCAGGATAAAAAAAGTTGAACCTCAGAATTCCTAGGCTGTCTTCCCCTTTTTTTTTCCCCACTTAAGAAAGACCAAAAGCTCAGAGCAAATATGTCCAACATGAAAGTCATTCTTCTCTACCTAGCTCCAACCTGTTCTTCCTTCCAGTTTCCTTATTTCTGTTGAGGATACCATCATCCTTCCAGTCCTCTAAGGTTTGCAACCTCAGCACCATTCTTGACCCTTCCTTTGTCTTCTCTATATCCAATCACTTGCCAAGTCTTGTCAATTCTACCTTTCCAGCATCTCTCTTTTGTCCCCTTCTCTACAGCCATAACCACTATAAAGGGATATGTTAGGGGTGGGGAGGGGTTGCCATATTTCTTTGAGTTCTGCCTGATCTTTATAATTTTGTTACATTTTTAGAAAAAATTTGGTGTGTAGTTCTTTCCATTTATAGACTACTGTTTATACCATGATGTAGAGAATTGAAATCATAATAGCAGATATTAACTTATTTAGGAATGATCCCAGTTAGATCAAGCTGGGAATTATTAACCCATTAAACCATCAGATGTTTAAGCCAGAATATTGTTTACTTGTATTCACTACCACTCCCACTCCACCTTCTCTAATAGGATAGCACTAACAAAGAGCTCAACGGGCCAGCAGCTCTGAGAATGAGGGGGAGGGATTAATCTCATCTCTTCCACTAAAGCTCTGTGTAGTGGAATAATTAATATGGGAATTCTCATTGTGGTCATTCTCCCAGATACCTGTTCCTACTGACTCTAAGAACATTTCAATAGGTAAGGGTCTGTGAGATGAGGAAAAAATGGTATCTGTGTTCTCAAGGACAACAGTGACTGATAATACTGAGCAAACTTGACTGCACATAGAAGAACAAATAAGATAGAGAAGCATGGAAATATTTACATTTAATGACACAAAATGAATTAAGCAGAGCTGAGAAAACATTATATACAGTAAATACAGTGATGTAAATGGAAAAAAACCACAAAATTTTTTTAAATATTGAAAAATTATAAAGAACAAGCTTGGCCTTGAAGAAGAGATATGAAAAGATATGTCCCAACTCCTTTGCAAGGAGAGGAGAGGAATAATGTTGCAAAAATTTTTTTTTCTGTTTTTGTTCTTTTTCTTTAAAAAAAAAATTCTTTGTTATAAGAGATGGCCACAGGAAGAGAGCTACGGTGGAGATAATCTAAGCAATCTTAAAACATGTCAACAAAACACTATTTTTAAAAAAAGATTGACTTTTCCAAAGGGAATATTAGACACTGTACCCTCAAATCCTCAGAAATTGCTCTCTCAACTCTCCCTTTTCTCCCAAAAGAAATCATTCATTCACTTACTCAGCTAAATGCTTACTGAGTATCTATTGTGTGCAAGGGGCTAGGCCACTCATTGTGAAATGACCAGGAGACAGTCACTATTCTTCTGGTAGAGAAAGTGATTATACACACCTGTAACATAAGGTAAAAATGTAACACATGGCATAAAAGACAAATGAACAAGGTACTGTAGGAGGTGGTGATGAGGTGCAGGCTTGAATCTTTGAGGTTCAGGCTCCAGGAACCCCCTTGAACTCTGATTGAATCTTCCCATTTGATGAGGCATTTGCATGGGGCCATAAGCCTTTCATTGTGGCTCTGCCCAAACCTTTTTTACTGGCTTCGCCCTCCATTGTCCATCTACTTCCCACCCTTGAGCCTATCAAAATATCTATATCCAAATCAACTGTCATACAACTTGAACTGGCCTAGCCCACCATTATCTGAAGTCTCCAGGTAGTCTCCAGCACCTTCACTCATTTACTAGAGTCTGACCTCATTAACTACTCCTGAAGACCCTCCCCAAACTCCTCCTCTAGACCACCCCTAGATTCCTCCCACAACCTTTATGTATATAAGACTCCATCTTGCCTCCATGTGTGAGAGCACCATAGAATTTTCTAGCACAGACTTGCTCTGTATCATATGATTCTGGCCTGCTTGCCCAATGCAAGTGTCGCAGATACTGAGGCTCCTTAAGAGTCTACCCAATATGGGGAACTTTTAATAAACTTTATTTTTCTTTGGCTGAGAGAAGACTTGGATCGAATTCATTAGGCAGGACCCAGCATGTTGGTATTTTGGCGTCTCGAGAATCTCTAACCCTAAACCTATATCTCTTCAGCGGGAGAGTTATCTCATCACATGGTTGGGGAGGGGGAAGAAGGAATATGGTTGAGAGAAGAAATCACTTGAATTGTTATTCAAGTATATTTTATTTATAAGTATATTTTAGAGTATCCACTCCAAATTTTCACAGGGACTATTTGTGCCCAACCATTCCAAGCTCATATTGGTCTGATCAGCCACAGCTGGACACATTGAAACTTGACTCTATCATAGTCATGTCATTTTGGTTCTCTTCTAGAACTAAGAACAACAACCAACCAACAAACCAACTTAAATTGTCATTCCAGTAATGTCTTGAAGGATGGGTAGTTTTCTAACACATGGAGATAGAAGAAAAAACATTTCAAAGGGATAGAAGAGCAAGAGTAGAAGAAAGGAGACAAAACAGTATTAATTGTATTTAGACAAGAAATGATCCAATTTGGCAAAACAATAGGGTATAAATAATGAGGAGACAAGATGGAAATCCAAGAAGGAAGGCTGGGCCCAGATTCTGAAGGTTCTTGAAAGGCAGGCTAAGAAGACAGTACTAGTTTCTGAACAGCATGATAACATGAAAGATTTCTGAGTAACAATGAGACATGATGTAATCAATTAGAAAACTACTGAAGTCGTCCAGAAGTGAGACCATGAAAGTCTTAACTAGGATGGCAGTAATAAGCATAAAAGGAAGAAAACAGAACTGACATAAAAATACTCGAGCGTCTGGGGTGATAGAAGAGTTAAACAAAGAGCCTTTGCTCACATCTGAAATGCTCTACATCTCGGTTGGAGTTTTGACCCAACCTTCAAGAAGGCCCAGCTTAGTTGCAGCCTTAACTGACTCTCTCCAACCAGAAATAAGCTTGTCTTCCTAAAAACTTTCATAGCATCTGACGATAGATCAGTAATGCACTTCTGCTATTTGACTGTATATAAGTTGTACATGTATGTGTGTTGTTCCAGGCAGATTGTAAACTCATTAAAGGAAGGGACTTCTTTATGTTTATATCACCTCACTGTCCAACACAGTGTCTAGATGACAGCAATTTAACAAATAGTCTTGAGGACAGCATTTAACCAACATTTGTTGAATGGTAATTGTCATAGTAATTTCATAATAAAAGTGTCCTCTACATGATCTATATTTTAAATTGTTATCTAATATCATATTGCCCATACTGCTTTACCCATTGTATGACAAGAGCAATTGTGTACCAGAAACTTTTGATGCATCTAACCACTGCTTTGTGTTGAATTCCACTTTCTGTCTTTATCATATGCTTTCCAATTTTTTTTTCCAGGTCAGTGGATGACTGGGATGACCATATGTCACACCCAACTTCCAAGAGTGACATGCTAGCCAAGTTAGGGCTTCGTATTTACCTTCAATATACCCCCAAGTTCCTTCCTGAGTCACTGCCTTATTGTAGAGGTTTGCATAGTTCGATGAAACAATGAGCTATGTCATGCAAGATTATCCAAGATCAGTGGTTCGCAACCTTCCTAATGCCATGACCCTTTAATACAGTTCCTCAAGTTGTGGTGACCCCCAACCATAAAATTATTTTCCTTGCTACTTCATAACTGTAATTTTGTTACTGTTATGACTAGTAATGTAAATATCTGATATGCAGGATATATTTTCATTGTTACAAATTGAATATAACCCACAGGTTGAGAACCGCTGCCCAAAATGGACAGGTCATAGCAGAGAGTTCTAAAAAAAAGTGATCCACTGGAGAAGGAAATGGTAAACCACTCCGGTACCTTTGCAAGAAAACCCCATGGACAGTGCCAAAATGAGAAAAGAGATGGCACTGGAAGATAAACCCTTCAGGTCAGAAGGCATCCAACATACTACTGGGGAAGAGTAGAGGACTACAAGTAGCTGCAGAAAGAATGAAGCAACTGGGCCAAAGCTGAAAGGAAACTCAGCTGCAGATGATACTGATGACAAAATGAAAGACTGATGCTATAAAGATCAATATTCACCCATCAGTCAATAAAGATCATACTAGAATGTATGATCTATGAACCAAGGTTAGCTGAATATGGTTAAATAAAAGATAGATTAAACATTAACTTGGTGTCAGCAAACTTAAATAGATGGGAATGGGTGAATATAATTCCGATGATCATTATATCTACTACTACAGGTAAGAATCCCTTAGAAGAAATAGAGTAGTCCTCATAGTCAACACAGGGGTGAGAAAAGCAGCACTAGAAGATAATTTCAAAAATGGTAAAATGATATCTGTTTGAATCCAAGGCAAACTGTTCAGCATCACAGTAATACAAGTCTATGATCCAACTACTGACACCAATGATCAGTTCTTTGAAGACCTACAACATCTCCTAGAAATAACACCAAAAAAAAGATGTCATATTCATCATAGAGGACTGGAATACTAAAGTTGGAAATCAAAAGATAACTGGAATAACAGGCAAGTTTGGCCTTGGAGTACAAAATGAAGCTGGGCAGAGACTAATAGTTATGCCAAGATAATACACTGGTCATAGCAAACACTCTTTTTTAACAACTGAAAAGGCAAATCCTCACATGGACATCACCAGATCATCAATATCAAAATCAGACTAATTATATGCTTTGCAGTCAAAGGTGGAGAAACATTGACTATGATGGAATGATATCCAAAAATTTAAATTAAGGGGCGATAAAGAAGAATGTAGTGGAAGAAGGTGGAAGGGGGAGATAGAAAGGGATAAATTATCTCACATGAAAAGGGTACAAAAGAGCTTTTACAATAGAGGGGGGGGAAGATGGGGGAACGGTGAGAAATGCTTGACCCCTGTTCTCATTGGAATTAGTTCAAAGATGGAATAATATACACATTCAATTGGGTATAGAAATCTGTCTTATCCTACAGAATGGTAAGAGGGGAGGGGGATAAGAGAATGGGGCAGGCTGATACAAGGTGGGGTGGATTGGGGGAGGCAGTGGTCAGAAGCAAAACACTTTTGAGGAGAGAAAGGGGGGAAAGGAGAGAGAGGGAGAGGGAGAGGGAGAAAGATAGAAATTGGAGGAAATAGTAGAATGGAGGGAAATACACAGTTAGTAATTATAACTGTGAATGGGATGAACTCACCCATAAAATGGAAGCAGATAGCAGAGTGAATTACATGATTTAGACATAAAAGGTGATGCCATAAGCAAATTAGGGGAGCATGAAATAGTTTACCTTTCAGATCTATGGATAAGAGAAGAGTTTATGACTAAACAAAAAAGAGAGAGCATTATTGGGGTATAAAATGGATAATATTGATTACATTAAATTAGAAAGATTTTGTACAAACAAAAACATAACCAAGATAAGAAGGAAAGCAGAAGACTGGGGAAGGGGGGATTTATAGCAAATTATTCTGACAAAGGTTTCATTTCTCAAATATGTAGAGAACTGAGTCAAATTTATGAGAATATGAGTCATTTTCCAATTGATAAAAGGTCAAAAGATATGAACAGGCAGTTTGCAGATGATGAAAGCAAATTTATCCATAAAAATTTGGATAAATGTTCTAAATCACTATTTGTTGGAGAAATATGAATTAAAACAATTCTGAGGCACCAGATGGGTTAATATAACAGAAAAGGAAAACGACAAATATTAGAGGGGATGTGGGAAAATTGGGACACTAATATGCTATTGGTGGAGTTGTAAACTGATCTAACCATTCTGGAAAGAACTTGAAACTATGCCTAGTACCAAATGATCTTACTTGTTTGAGAAATCAGTATGCAGGTCAAGAAACAACAATTAGAACCAAACATGGCACAACTGATTAGTTTAAGATTGGGAAAGACTGTATATTGTCACATTGTTTAACCTGCATGCAGAGTACATTATATGGAACGCCAGTCTGGAAGAATCAAAAGCCAGAATTAAGGTTGCCAAGAGAAATATCCATGATCTCAGATATGCAGGTGATACCACTCTGATGGTATAAAGTGAAAAAGAATTAAGAAGCCTCTTGATGAGAGGAGTGTGTAAAAGCTTGGCATGAAGCTTAGCACCAAAAAAACCCTAAGTTCTTGGCAACTGGTTCCATCACTTCCTGGCAATTAGAAGGAGAAGAAATGGAAGCAATATCAGATTTTATATTCTTGGGTGCAAAAGATCACAGCAGATGGCAACTGCAGCCATGGAATTAAAAGACTCTTGCTCCTGGAAGGAAAGCCATGGCAAGTCTGGATTATATACTAAAAAGCAGAGATATTATCTTGCTGAAAAAGGTCTGTTTAGTCAAAGCTATGATTTTTCCAGTAGCAACGCGTGGTTGTGAGAGTTGGAAAGTGCCACACTTTCAAATCACGGTACTAAAGAAGACTTTTGAGAGTCCCTTGAACAGCAAGGAGGTCAAACCAATCAGAGCTAATACTTGAAGAAATTATTTCAGGCTATTCACTGGAAGGTCAAATACTGAAGCTGAAGCTTATATACTTTGGCCACAAAATGAAAAGTTGAGACTCCCTGGAAAAGACATCCCCTGATGTTGGGAAAGGAAAATGGGATGGCAGAGGATGAGATGGATAGCTACTGTCATAGAAACAAAAAATGTGAACTTGGACAGGCTTTAAGAGATAGTGGGGGATAGAAGGGCCTGGCATCCTATAGGCCATGGGATCACAAAGAGGACAGAGCTGAAAGACTGAATAGCAACAATATCCAAAGTATCTCAAGTAACAGTTTAAAAAAAATAGGACCAATGCTCCTATGAAATTACCCAGCAAATTAGTTTTGCTTTTCTTCCTTACCTTCTATTTCCTGCTGCATTCTGGGTGGCATTATACCCTGGATGTGGTGGTGGAAACCAGGATTGTCTGTTAAGAAATAACACATTTTATAAACAGAGTGTTCAGAAGATCTAATCCCAAAGCCATGTCTCTTTAGGATCAACTTGCCACATTCGGCAGTCAAAAAGACAAATTATTTTATGTCAGGTTATTTTTTTTTTACAAGTACCAATTCTTATAAATAAAATGGAAAATACCCATGATACATTCATGCTTTCTACAATGAAATCAATTTTCTGGTTTCCTTTGGACATTAAATAATAAGACATTGTAGTGATGATAGTGTCAAAAAAATAATGACTGAAAATAAAAAGAATCAAACTCAGAGGCCTAAATAGTGTCACCTTTAACGCAGAAAGCTTTTTGCCAACAAAAAAAAATTAAACCTCACTTAACTTCCCTTTGGATTGACAGGAGCATCTGAGAGGTCCAGCAAAAAGATTAAAGGGTAAAGGAATAAAGAGTGTCCAAAGGATGATAGACAGGAAAATGAGGGGTCTGGGAAACATACTGTGTGGAGAACAATTGTAAGAACTAAGGATGTTTAATCTGGCGGAAGAAGAAGATTGTGGCCACCATAATAGCTATCTTCAAATATATGATAGGTTGTCATGTGGTAGGAGATTTATTTTTTTTTTTACCACAACAAAGGGAAGAAGTAGGACAAATGGGTGAAAAGTTATAGCGATTCAAATTTTAACTCAATATTTTGATATATTAAATATATTAAACATTCAAACTGTTCAGTAATGCTTCACAATGTAGCAAGTTTCCAGTCAATAGTAGTGCTGAAGCAAAGGCTCAATGACCATGTATGAGGGGCACTGCAGGAGAGACTTCTGCGATGGGTGGCAGATTAGACTAACTGACCTCTAAGGTCCATCGTAACTCTAGGCTTGAGGGACCAAAGAACAGAAGTTACCAAATTATGGTGCTGGACTGACTAAAGTGGTTTAAAAAAAAATCTCCCCAAGAAATGGAATAGTCAAAAAAGCATGAGAGCTAGGCATGAATCATCATTATGTCTTTTATTAATATGATTTGGTTTCTGGCCCACTAATTCTGTACTGTTTTGTTTATAGCATGGAATTCCTCTGTCTTTTCTTCTTTTCTGGCTTTACAGGTTTATTCATTGCTCTATACCTATTGGATAAATGGGTCTTATCAAAGGTAGCAAAGGCATATGAATAGAGAGCTGGCCTTGTAGTCAAGAAAACCTGTGTTCCTTCTATGAAGGGACAGGGTCAGGGTAGAGAATAGAATGGTGGGGGAGGGCTGGGATAGGAAGGAGGAACATATAATCAGTCTCTCACAATATGCCCACTGTGGAGAGGTTCTGTGTAATTACACATGTACAGCCTGTATTTAATTACTTGTCCTTCCAGTGGGGGTGGGTGACGAGGGAGGAAGGGAAAGAATCTAGAATTTAAAGTTCTATAATCAAATGTTAAAATATATATATATATTATTATTATTATTATTGTTATTGTTATTAACTACATCCAACTGGGAATTAAGATACACAGGCACTGTGGTAGGGAGATTCATCCTGCCCTACTGGAAAGTCAGAGGGGTGAGGGGGAAGACATAGGAGAGAGTAGATTGGGGGAGGGGTTATACGGTGGGATGGCTGTTTTGAGGTGTTGGGTAGGGGAAAGATGGGGAGAAAATTTGTAACTCAAAATCTCGTGGAAATGAATGATGTAAACAAGAAAATAAATAAATTTTTAAAAGAAAAAGAAAAAAAAAGAAGAAAACCTGTGTTCAAGTCTTACCTCTGACACATACTGGCTGTATGACCCTCACCAAGTCAAATAACCTTTCAGTCTTCTATGAAACTCTCTAAGACTATCAGTTACAGAGAAGGTTCAAACCATCATTGCTAAGGGAGTTCATCACTGGAAATTTTTTATGAAAATGAAATTGCAGGTCCAGCTCCTTATCCTCATCTTACCACCAAAGGAGGACCTAATCAGAAAAGGTCATGGTAGTGATCACAGGAATATAGAAATTTTTACCCAAGATTCCTCTCTATATAGTTGTTATCAAAACTATCCAGTCCATACATGGCAGAGAAAGTAGCTACTTAGGTAGCATGATTTAAGGACTCTTAGGAAACCCAAAATTTCTGTCCTACTAGAATGACATAATGATCTATGTTTCCACTATCACTGTTATTTTGAAGTTTGGGGCATTGTCTCTAGAAGGTTCCTATTAAGATTTATGGTGTAATGCAAAGAACAATGCATTAGGAGGGAAAAGATGGGGATTCCAGGTACAGCGTACCTACTAATTTGCTATATCAAAGATTTAATTGAACATAGAATAGAAGGCGTCATAATATCACAGAGCTAAGGCTAGCAGGTATCTCAGAGGTCTGCTAGTCCAACCTCCTTCCCCATTTTAAGATGATGAAACTGAGACCCAAGGGGACTAAGTGACTTGCATTCCACAAGCCCTCAAAAACTTACCTTTTCTCTACTTGTCATTCAATGCCAACAATCCATGTCCCATCCCTATGCCTTTTTCATTAATTGTCTCTTCCCAGGCCTGAAATGCACTTCTCTTTACATCCATCTCATAAAGGCTTTCTCTTCCCTTAAGATATATCTTAGGCACTATTTTCTGATAGGAGCCTTTCTTGGTCCCCCACAATTGCCAGTGTCCTCCCTCCCAAATACCTTATATTTGACCCCTTTGTGTGTTTATGTTTATATGTATGCATATATTAACTCTATATTTATGCTATATATTTTTATATGTACTTATTGTTTCCATTAGAATGTAAGTAGAATACTAATAAAGATTTTTTCATTCTTTGATACTTATATCTCTAGTTCTTAAGCACTTAATAGACAATAATGGCAGATTGAGTGATTAATTATTGATTGCCTAAGGTCAGTCATATAGTAAGCATAAAAGGCAAGCTTTGAACCCAAGGAATTCTACTCTGGAGCCACTGTTTATTCCCCTATACCATGGTGCTCAGAGATCTAGTCTAAATCCAACACCCTGATTTTACATTTGAGGAAACTGAAGCCAAGAAGAGTCAATGAAACACTCAATTTCACATAGCTAGAACCTGATCTAGAACTCGGGATTTTCTTCATAGTATAGTATTCCTTACATGATACCATACTTCTTCCCATTGGGCAGAAAATGGAGAGGGCAGCAATAGGTGGGTCATCACCAGGGCATGGGTGGGCATTTGGGAGACATGGAAGAGTACTAAAATAGAGAAATAGGGAATGAAGAAGGCAGAGGAGAAGATGCAAAGACAGACTTTAAACATCCATCCCCTACAAGCCCAATTCACACAGCCAAGTAGAGAAGTACATTGATTTAAAAGGACAACTAAGTTTTCAGAAAAATATTTTCCCAATGATAAAAAAAAAAACCACTAAATACCTCTTTTTCTTTACAGGAGTTGGGACAGGAGGAGCAGCAGCAGTGATGCCTGTAGTGGTGCCAGTTTTCAAAGAAGCTCCAGGTGGTCTGTATTTAAAAAGAAAAGGTTTGCATTTTTCGTTTGTTTGTTTTGAGGAACTCGAAGAGAAAAGGTCTTGGCTGGCGGTAACAACTGGGTTATCAAGGAAGCCAAGACAAAGCAAAACATCCTTATTTCTCACCTTTAAACCCTCCCTCTCTCTCATTCCCCAACCTCTGTTAACAGTTCCTGCCCTTGGCCTCTTTATCTGCCTTCCTTGAGAAACACTGGTTTTACATTAAACATGATTGGAAATCATCATGAGGATACGCTGTGGAGTGGGGAGGGGGAGGGAAAAAATACTGGATAGTGAGAGAAAGACCCCCAAGTGAGCATCAACAACAAAAAATTAATGCACGAAAACAATAAGAAGTGAACAAGGGAATAGACACAAATAATCTTAATAGCTTGTTAATTTTATGTATTATAAAAATTCCTTTAAAAGTAAAATTCATAACAAAAGCTTACATTTTCTCATACAATCTTCACGTTTTTTAAACATTGAAAGTTTTGTTGTTTTAAAGGAAAGAAGGAAAATAGATTAATACTGAGGACTAAAATTTGGCATGATGAGATCTTTACATATCTTCCATTCATATATTTTGGGCAACACCCATTTTATCTAAATGCAATTGCGGGCACCGTTATAGAGAGCCATGATTTTGGATTCCCCTTTGTATTAATAAAAGAATTGCAGGGACGTGAAGTCAAGCAGGAAGGAGATGGTGGTGGTGGTGGCCAGGAATATTATGAAACTGAAAAGGATTAACAGACAACAACCAGTAGGAAAGGGTAAGGAAGAAATGGGAAGGGATCATCAGTTCATAGTCTCATAGATATAGAACTGGAAGGAACCTCAAAGGCAATCTAGTCCAGGGATGGGAAACCTTTGGCCTTGAGGTCACATGAGGTCCTCTAAGTCCTTGGGTACATAAAGCCTTTTGACTGAGTTCAAGTTTTGCAGAACAAATTCTTTTATTAAGGCTGCACTTGAGGACTTAGAGGACCACATGTGGTTTCTGGGAGGTTAAGTAATATGGCCAAGGTCATACAGGTAATTAAGTATTAGAGGTAGGATTTGACGGGAGGAGAAAGGAAGGAGAGGAGAGGAAAGAGGAAGGAGAAGAGGAAAAAACTAGGGAGGAGAATGAATGAAAAGAGAGGAGAGGAAGGCAAAGGAGGAAAGGGAAAGAGAGAAAAAGAGAAGAGAAGAGAGGGCAGGGGAGGGAGAGAGGAGAGAGAGAAGGAAGAGAGAGAGAGAGAGAGAGAGAGAGAGAGAGAGAGAGAGAGAGGACAAATAAGAAGACAGAGAAGCCAGATTTCACGTTTATTTAAAGGAATATAAAAATTATACTGTGAGTCTGAAGTGAACGTAGAAGGTCAGGGTAGGGAGTACCTTGAATATACATACAAGGAAACAAAGATACTGTGCTCTAAAATATGATTTCAGTAGAAATGTACATACGGCTTTGTTGCTTCTGATGTTCTGAATGGGGACAAGCCTCTGATGGGGGAAAAACATCAAAGTTTGAGAAATAAACAAGTGGCAATAAAGAATAATTAATACCATCTGTGTTATAATCATTCATATTTTGATTGTTCAATATAATGACAGGTTAGAAATTCTTTGAGTTGAGGAAGGAGGAAAGTACAAGTATTTAGATAAATACCAAGAGATGGCCTCCCTATCTTGGCTGTATCTTTTGAGAATTTCCAAAGAAGTCTTTTTCCCCCTTCTCACCCCCAAAAAAGCAGCTTCTGTTTTCACCAAATGGCTTTATTTGCTGTGCAGCTGTGTTCAATCATTTTCCTTGGTAATGAGAATGTAAAATCTGCATTTACATGATTTTTTGTCAATACTCTTGCTGCCGGAATGTTTTCTAAAGTAATATACATGTGGTAAATGTAATGAGCTCCAGAGCTGGGCTCACTTGATTTCCAAAGACCCCACAAAGTTTTCCTTTTTCTTTGGTCATGGACCTGAAATAAAGGTCATTCACACTTGAACCTTCATATATTTTCTTACTATCAGAAACATGAATTTTAAGAGACCTTATTTAGTAAGAATGGAGCTTTACACATTGATAGGTGAGTCTGAGAAGAGTTATGTACTTGACCCTTTTCCCAAAGTTAGTAAATACTTGTACCTATTAGTTAGTCGGTTATCCAAGGTATTGGCCTTATAAGTTTTAGCAGCATCATTTCTGTCTGAAATCCTTTATGAAGAAACATAAGACAAAAGTCTTGATAAGCATTCAGTTTTCAGTGCCCCTTTCGAATTCTCTTTTAAACTAGAATCATTTAAAAACATAATTCTTTGCCAATGAGAATCATTTTTAAAGATTTGGTCTCTGTCCTTTTCCCTTTATGTCCCACCCCACCCATCCAACCAGCTGCAGGTTTTGTTTATTTTATCTCTGATGATTCACTCATATACCTCTCTGCTTTCACAGTCATGGTCCTAACTCAAGCCTTCATTTTTTCTACACTTGTGTAATAACTTGATACTGTGCTCTATAGGAACTGAGCAAAGCTGTGAACCTAATCCCTTTCCTCTTCCCAGAGCATGAGGTTGTGTAAGGGGGCACCCTTAGTTAGTTGGTTAGTTAGTAACTTAACTACCTTTTCAGAATTATCTCTCACTATTTCCCTTCATGTAATATATAGTCCAGTCAATCTAAACTATTCACTGTTGAAGGAACACCCTTAATATTTTCTTGCCTCTATTAATGTCATCCTTCATGTCTGGAATACACAATCATCCCTCTTCTCCTCTATTCGCCTGTGAAATTCCTTATATTTTCTAAGGTATGATTTATATATATGTTACCATGACACATACTAGAATCAGCATGTATAAGTGTCTTGAATGCCACATCTGACCACTGAAAAAGGTCCTGGTATAAAAACAGTAATAGAGGAGAGACTGCATGGAGAGGCAGCTTCATGGAAGTGGTGATGGGATTCTTCCATTGTTCTTCTCTCATAAAAGGAGCAGCCCCCACCTTTCTGACTACATACCTATCCATTATACCTTGCATATTATATATATATATACATATACATATATATGTATATATATATATATTTATACACATATTTCAGTAAGAGACAATTCTAAACCCAAATGCTACCCAGGACCAAAACAGGATTAAAAGGAAGTAGGCCCAGAAAAAAAAATTTAAGGTCAGTTTGTAATTCCTGAACCAGGATCTGACAGACCACAATCCACAATATATCCTTAACAAAGTGGGCCCCTCTTCTACTCCCAAAGTAAGGTCTTCTGGTCCTTAAAGAACATACCCAGATGCTCCATAACGATCTTTTGTGTAGTCAAATAACTTGTATAAGTAGAAAAGAAACAAATATTTCTAAAGCCAAGCTGAAACAGGAATTAACATGACAGAAGACAGGATTCCTCTAATACATTCCTACCACGAGAAAATAACAGATGACAACGGTATCTATGTATTTTGTAGCTTGAAAAAAATACATAAAACTAAACAGGTAGGTAGGTCTTTTTCTTTCCTCATTCTCTCTATCTCTCTCTTCTTGTTTGGAAAATGGTGGCATTGTGGTGATTCCCCTCTTCTCTCTCCCATCCCTTAAAGAGGAAAATTGCAAAGTTTAGAAGACATATGCTCTGATTTTCTAAATGCAGGATTTCAGTTTGACTCAGCAGGCTCATGGTCTTTGAGTTATCATGGAAATGACCATTATAATAATAACTGGGGGCGGCTAGGTTGCGCAGTGAATAGAGCACTGGCCCAGGAGTCAGGAAGACCTGAGTTCAAATCTGACCTCAGACACTTAACACAAAACTAGCTGTGTGATCTTGGGCAAGTCATTTAACCCCAATTGCCCTGTCTTCCCCCCTCCGAAAAGAAAAAAGCAAAAAAATATGATAATAACTGATATTTATTTAATGATTAAAAGTTTGCAGAACACTTTAATACACTTTTTAATTTAAGCTCCAAAATAACCCTGCAAGGAAGGTATTGTAGGCATTAATTTCCCCATTTCATAGATTGGAAAACTGAGCAAGTTATTTTTTTTTTCAGAGCTCTCATTATTTCTAAGGACTTACAATCTAAAAAGACTCCCTTGCTCCAACTGCCTAAATAGAAACATCTGTGCATTCCAATTGGACCAGTCCAATGGAAAATAATTTGGAATTAAATAAGAAGATTTGCTAAGCTCTTCATATCATATCATTTGATTCAGCAATCCCACTACTGGTCATATAATCCAAGGAGGTAAAACACAGAAAGACAAGGTCCATATATAACCAAAATATCCGTCACGACTCTTTTTGTGGTGGCACTAAACTGGAAAGATAGTAGATGACCACAGATTAGGGGAAGGCTAAATAAATTGTAGTATATCAATGTAATGGAATATTGTTTAGCAAAAAAAGAACAACCATGAAGTATTCTGAAAAACCTGCTGAAGAGTAAAGAAAGCACAACCAGGAAAACAGTATGCAAAATGACTAAAATAAAGTCAAGGAAAACTACACTAGAAACAAAGCCACTAAACCAGGATTAAAATCAAAGACCAATATTGGCTCCCACGGATAGATTTCACATCTCTTTTTGGTAGCGAGGTAAGAGACTCCAGATACAGAATGTTCTTGTTGTTGTTCAGTCATGTCCAACTCTTTGTGACCCCATTTGGGTTTTTTTTTTTGGCAAAGTTATTGGAGTGGGCTGCCATTTCCTTCTCTGACTCATTTTACAGATAAGGAAACTGAGGTAAACAGGGTTAAGTGACTTGCCTAGGATGACACAACTAGTAAATATCTGAGGCAGAATTTGAACTCACATCTTGCTGACTCCAAGCCCTACGCTCTATCCAGTACACCACCTAGTTGCCCTAGTCTCTAGGGTTGGGGAGGGCAGTGAGGGTAAGCATGCATATTGGGAAATGTCTATGCTGTGGTATGAAAAACAAAAGGCACCAATAGCTCTATCTGACTATGGGCAAGCCACTTGGCTTATGTGCTCCTCAGGTTCTCATCTGTCAGAGGAGAGGGTTAGACTAGAAGGCCTCTGAAGTCCCTTCTAAATCTATGATCCTGTGACCCAAATAAAATTTTCCAAAAGCAAAGAGAAAATGTTCAATGTGACCCTGATCACATTGTTCTTTTCTATCTCTTCTAAATACTTTGCCTACAAATTGCAGCCTTTTCTTCTGCCCCTGATACTCTATATTTGTATAGATGCCTTCTTGTCATGAATTTAAGTCCTCCTTTTTTCCCTTTTCTACGGGTCTCTCCTCTTCTTGGCCGAGGTACGTGTGCCTTACTTTTTGAAGTTGGTGAAGCTAACTTCTCTCATGCAATGTTCTTATTATCTCACTGAGTTAGTTTCCATTTCTACTGACAACGATTTATAGATTTGTCCTCAGCTAAACTTTCCCCCCAAAGGAATCAAAACATATTTTCATTCTATGTATTAATATGTTTACTTCCCTACTTCACGAGGATGACCTGTTATTATGTAAATTATGGGGTATGATCTGCCAAGATAAAATATTACAAGTTCATGGGACACTCGGAACATGGTTGAAAGAAGCTCATGTTCACTGGAGCACCTTGGACAGCTGTGGTAAAAAATACAATTTTTAAAAAGAGGAGTCTTATCAGCACATGTCATTGCCTCCGTGAAGCCTTCTCTGATACCCCCAGCCAGAAGCGACCTCTTCCTCCTCTGAAGGGTAACGATGCTCTCACTCTCATAGGACATTCATTATTTTTTCCTTTATTATAATTGTGTCCTCTTATCTTTCCCCTATGAGACTAGAAATTCCTTGAGACCATAGATTATGACATTTACTTTTTGTATCCTCAGTACCTATCAAAGAAGTTTTTTGCAGGGCACCTGCAGTAAATAGAGTGCCAGTCCTGGAGTCAGGAGGACCTGAGTTCAAATCTGGCCTCAGACACTTGATCACACTTACTAGCTGTGTAACCTTGGGCAAATCACTTAACTCCAATTGCCTTGCCTCCCTCTTCCCCTTCAAAAAGAAAGTTTTCTATATGGTAAGCATTTGATATGTATTTGAGTGAGTAAAATTATTGTTGAGACCATTCAAACAGTTAATTAGCATTTATCCAGTGCCTAATGTATACCAAGCACCATGCTAAGCACTGGAGATTCAAAGGAAGACAAAAGACAGTCCCTGAGAAGCATGATGGAGATCACAGTATAATGGGAAGGACAACATGAAAGCAACCATACACACAAAATATATACGGGACAAACCAGAGATAATTAATAGAGGGAAGGCATTAGCAATAAGGGCGAACAAGTAAGGTTTCTTGTAAAAGATGGATTTTTAGTTAGGGCTAAGCCAATCCAGTTACAAATCAAGATCATTAGAAATTTGCCTACCAACAGAAAGGGTGAGGATTCCATTTAAAAGCATCCTTTCAAGTTCTCCATAAACTCCATCACCACCCTCTACAAAAGCATTTTGGAGTAAAAACTGCTATCACCTATTTGGAGTAGGAAGGGAAGTCGGGGTCATCTTCTTTGACTTACTCAATGAAGATCTGTTAGCTTGCATTCATGCACCTTATAAGGCAAGATAAACAAATGACCCATCAAATAATTTTTCTTGTTTTCTGATAAATGATGACGGCAACTTCTCCAACTCCTTTATTTAACTCTCCAAGGAGAACCACTGCCCACTTAACAGCAGCTAGAATGTTGGATCAAATCTAATAAAATGGAACTTAATAAGGATAAATGAAAAGCTTTAAACTTAGATTTTGAAAATTCTTTTCACCATCAGAAGATGAGAGAGGCATGGTGAGACATATTAATATAAAAAAGATTTATAGATTTTAATGTGCTACAAACTCAAGTGAGTCAACAGTGTGATATTGTATAGCCCCCAAAGGCTAATGCAATCTTAGGCTGTCTTAAGGGATACCTAACGTACAGAAGTAGGAAAAAGCAAGTCACGCTGTTTTCTGCTCTGACTATACTCCCTCTGACACACTGTGTCGAGTTTTAGATATTAAGTTGTAGGAAGTGCATCAAGTCAAGTGGAGACTTGGGACAGAAGAGAATGACTGGGATATTAAAGGGCCTAAAGAAATGTCATGAGAATTGACTGAATATGTTTTTTGTTATTGTTGTTGTTCAGTCATTTTCAGTTGTGTCCAACTCTTCTGACCCCATTTGGAGTTTTCTTGGCAACAATACTGGAGTGGTTTGCCATTTTCTCCTCCAACTCATTTTTAGATGAGGAAACTGAGGCTAACAGGGTTAAGTGACTTGCCCAGGGTCACACAGTTGGTAAGTGTCTGAGGCCAGATTTGAACTTGGGAAGATGTATCTTCTGACTCCAGACCCAGGACTCTATCACTAGCTTCCCCAGGATATGTTTATCCAATAGATAAGAACACTGCTAGGAAGAGGATAGCAGTCTTCAAGAATTTCAAAGGGCTGCTAAGAGGGCTTAGACTTGCTCTGTTTGGCCGGAAGGGCAGGAGCAAGAACAATTAGTGAAAGTGACAGAGGTGCAGATTTTGGCTTAAAGTATAAAAAAATCTTCCTAACAATTAAAGCTCCCTAAAAGTTGAAAGGGCTTCCTTAGAAGTCGTAGGATCATACTCACTAGAGCTGATCTTTCACTTAAAGTCAGTAGAGGTCTTCTGTCATTTAAGTTGAGAAAGATTCTTGTTCTTCTACTGGTTGACCTGAATGATGTCTGAGGTTGCTACTAAATCTGAGATACTGTGATTCTGCCATTCTGTGATACTCACTAGGTATAGTTAATCATAAAGTTCCCAATCAATCATTTAATTAATCAGTATTTATTAAGCACTATCTACTGCCAAGCACTGAGCTAGTATTAGGGATACAAATAAAAAATGAGATAGCCCCTGCTTTCAAGGAACTTACATTGTTTACAGGGGAATACTGTAGGGTCTACACATACTACCTCTACTATAATTCATTCCAAAATGTCTGACTTATGGCCTCTATGAACTTTTCATAATACATGTATAGGAATAGAAATAGGGACTAAAACTTTGATTTCATTGATATAGAATGCTCCCAGTAGGGAAATTTCCTCTACCAATGCAGGCTGGCAACTTCTCTACAGCTTACACTCTTGGAGAGTTTCCTAAAGCACTAGGAAGTTCTGTACTCTTTAGTACTTGCCCAGGGTCACATAGCCAGTATGTGTCAGAGGCAGGACTTGATACCAGGTCTCCCAGGCTCTGAAGCTGGCTTTCCATTCCATTATACCATACTTATTGCTATGTGCATGAGGTCATATTTTGCTTTTTTTAATTAAATTTTTTTCATAATTTTGTTCTTAGAATTTTGCAACTAAAAGGACTTTCTTTCCTCACCTCAGAGGAAGATAAGTGAATATTTAAATATGTAAATGAACACATTCACACACAGCTGTATTATTAAGTAAGGCCCTTACAATAATCCTGGTAAGATCTTTTGTGCATTAGAAGTTTATTTCCCCTCTTTTATGAAATCCAAGTTGACATTTCACCTGTAGAATCCCAAGAAAAAACCCACTAGTACCTCTAAGTTATCTTTGATCCTTTATTTGAAAGAATAATTCAAGGCCATTCTGTGATTTACCAGAGAATTTAAGAGACAGAACTCTCTAGGAAGATTTATGTCCACATCACTTGGTATGTATCCTTAAGTATTAATTGTCCCTTGGGTTTTTCGTTGTTGTTCCCTTTTGCCTTCTCCTTCCCCTTCTTCCCTTCCTCTTCCTCTTTGTTTTTTCCTCTTCACCCCCCCCCCCCCCATCATACCCTTATGTGCCCAAAGGAATGTAAATTGCTGAAACCTTGTTATGGGAATCTGAAGATCTTTCCTGCCCCTAGGCTCTTTGATAGGATTAAGTGACTCTGAGAATCTTCCTTGATTTGAAAATATATTCTGCCCCCTAATAGGCTGAATGAGGTTACATGGAGCCTGTGGGGGGAGGCTTGTTCTTCAATAATGCCCACGCCTTATTACTTTGTGATTGGGCAGTGGGTCAAGAGGGCTGTGACATTCTCTGATCCAGGAGAAGGCTATATATACCCTGGTTTGAGTTTTTGCTTTGGGGCTCACTTTGGAAAGAGTTGGATGATTTGGCCAGATGAGAGTCTGGGAAGCCGCTGATCTGCACACCCCCTCACCCCCCCCCAACCCCCCAGCTTTGAAAACCCAGGTGTTGGTGCCTCCCTCTCTGATAACTAACTAGGTATGGATATAATGGTCAGAGGGTCGGAAGACCGTCTGCTGATCTATTTCTTTGTCTGCTTGTAACTTCTGTTTGTATTCTCTGAAGTTCACGGTGCTGACTTTTCCCCCAAAACTAGGTAAATGATATATGTTGATTAAAGTAAGATTGTTAATCCATTTTGAGTTGCTTTCCTTTAGAAAAGCAGATCTAAGAACCTGTGCTAGCAGCCATCCTGGGTATGCTAGGGTGCTTGCTGATACAAACCTCAGGTATCCTGGGGTTTAGGGGCTAGATTTCTTTCTTAAGAATCAAATCTTAAACCCAAATCCCCCGAGCTCTCACTGATTAGCCAACAATAAGTCCCAGATCAAGCCCACAGGGTCATTGTTTGAGCCCCACTTACTTAGAATGAAAGTAAATACCTATTGTTTCTGTTTTGGACAGAAACCTTGAAGGTCTTCCCCTCCCAGATGGATTTTTTTTTTATTAGGTAAAAGAGGCCTTTCTTTGCCTCCTCTCTTACCCAGCCTTAATCACTGAATGATCATTGTCTCAGACAAACTGAGAAACTGAAACCTGGGAAAGACCTTAGCTTAAGAAGGTTGGCGGTTTCCCACTGCATTTGGGGTCATCTCTAGTAGTTCTGGTTTATATCTCACCACTGGATCCAGGTGGCTCGGGAGGAGAAAGTGAGACTAGTGACACAGCCCCCCTCACTTAAATCCAATTCACTTGCAAGTTCATGGCATCGCTTTCCTAATGTCATGGTCCTCTTCAAGAATGAAGGACAAATGGCAACAGCAACAACAACAAAATCATTAGTCATCCCTTTAATTTTGCCAGTAATCCAAGTTCACTGTCCTGTGGTTTCTAGATTTCTCTCTTTTCTTTTTCAAAAAAAAATAGAACATTTACCTTTCTCTGGTGCTGAAACAACTTTTTCTACTTTTTATGAACTTTCTTTTATTTTTAACAGTTTTATTGAAGCTTTTTGCTTTAAAATCCCATTCTTCGGAATTTCATTCTGAAGCTAGGGGGTACAAGGGACAGAGCGCTAGACCTGGAGTGAGAAAGATCCCAGTTCAAATCTGACCTTGGACACTTACTAGTTGTATGATCCTGGGCAAATCACTTAACTTTTATTTGCCTCGGTTTTCTTATCTGTAGAATGGAGATAATAATAGCCTACTTCACAAGGTCATTGTGAGAATCAAATGAGATAACTGTAAAGCACGTAACATAATGCCTGACACAGTGCTATATAAATGTTCATTATTATCATTATTCTTAAGAACTTTTCATCCTCAAGCCTTTAAACACTAATATGGCAGAACCAGCTTTTCTTGGAATTTCTTGGAACTGATATAGTCTGGCATAGGAGTTACAACAAACAATCACAAATAACCTGTACATGGTCTCTTGACTTTTCTCTATCCTAAGACTCCACAAAGAGGCCAGTTATAAGAACTACTTGTACTTTCTCAATCGAACACTAGGGGTCTCTGTACCCTATGTTACAGTTATTGCACTTCAGTTCTGTGTGGCCCCAACATGTATTACTGTTCATTCCTATTTTATTTACACAGTAATGAAGTATAGTGGGGAAACATAGTAATGGGAGCCAGAAACCCCTGGGTTCTATGCCTGAGTGTGAACCTTACTAGTTGTTTTAGCCTAGGCAGATCCCTAATCCTCTCTAGCCTCATTTTTTTTCCTATGAAATAATGGGGTTGAAGTAGATGGTCTCTGAGGTCTATTCCTGCTCCAAATCAATGATTCTAGGACTCCATTTGGTTGAAACGGTAGAGGAATCCAGCTCTTAAAATTTTTCAGGACAACAAATTTAAAAGCTTCTTTCTTTTAAGGTTGAAATGCTATAAATGGTTGGAGGGAAGAGGTGGTATGGTTTAACAGCTGAAGAGTGAGCCTCTTCATAAAAGTATGGACCACCTAGGTTCACATTCTGCCTTTAACTTGACCTTTCCATGCCTGGATCAACTCTCTACAATCATAAGCAGAAGAATTACTGCTAATCTGCTCTTCTAGAGAGTATTTCCTCACTGGGAGTTCCTTATACCAATGAAACTACCTTCTCTCTCCCCATCATCCTCACAAAAAAAAAAGCCATCAAAAAACAATGTAAACTGAAAGTCAGGAACTAGGGTTTCATAATTTAAAACAAAGAATGAACCACTAGTCCAGTTTCCATTTTTCACTAGATCTATGGTCCTTTTTACATAGAAGCTTGAAACAGTTAAGTGTGGTAGCATTTGATTGATCCCTGCTCCACAGGACTTGGGCACTTTTTAATCCTTCTCTCTAATCTTCCCACCATCAGTCCCAGACCCTACTTTGAACTTCTTATCTAGAAATATGTTGTCGTCTTTTATTTAAGTAGGAGTACAGATGGTAAGTAAAGGCAAATACATAGTATAGTAGAAAAAGCTCTGGCCTGGGAGCCAAGAGAGTTGAGTTCTTATCCCAGCTCTGCCACTTACTTGCTGAATAATCCTGGACAAATCACAGTGCCTAGCACACAGAAGGCACTTAAATGTTGGGTGAGGGAACTGAAATTAAGTAATCTTTTTGAGCCTCAGAGTTCTCATTTATAAGAATAAGTAGATTGATCTAGTCTCTCCTAAATCAGACTTAATGTACGAACCTTTCTATGGAAGAAAGCATTCTCACTCTTCTACAGTCATTTCTGCCATAGTTTGTCTTCCATATGTTTAATTACATCAAATATTAGTGGCAAAAGTGAGAGATGACTGGTGGACAAGTAGAGCACTCCGCTGGTACTCTTGTGATGTTAGGAGAGAGCAAGAAAAGCCTCCAGTATATTGGGGAAACTAATGTGCCAAACTTTTGGGAGAACATGGACAAGACTCTTATAGAATGGGCCAGCATGGATTGGCTGTGATCTGCATCTTTGGGGGGAATACTAAGTCAATAAGACCACATAGTCACTAGACTGTTTAAGTTAGTTTAAATGAACAACTGGCAGACCTGGCAGTGATGGGAAGATATATGGCCTCTTTTATTCCAGATTGCCTTCAAAATATAGAAATGCAGCAGCAAAAGCCATCTTTATGGCTGCTGTTAGAAATTTCCTGAAAAATGAAGCAATCTGACTCCAGAACCTAATGGACACCTGAAATATAGGCAAGACCAGATTAAAATCTGACAGGTACCAATTTTATCTATAATCGGGGCTAGCATGACAAAACTTAGTAGACTCTTTGTTCAAAGAGGGTTATCAGTCTAGATGGTTTCATTGATGACTAATAAATAATGACTCTATATCTATACTTTAATTAAGATGTAAACTTTTTGCTTATGAAGAAGCAACATCCAAAATATATTTACATTCTAAATATATTTTTTTACATTGTGATTTGTACAACTTTCATTGAACCTTTAATTCTTGTTGTTCCAAGTTCTTTAAAAAGAACATGTTTCTACTATCTTAATGCGTTAATTCCATGGTAGCTTTACTGTCAAATGAGTTGGTGCAATTTTAAAAATAAATATCTCTTACCCTTCCTACAGATTGGAATTGATCTTCTCTACTATTAAATGTAGATGTTCCATAAAATAGATGTGGAGAAACTGCAGTTCATCCCATAATCAAGATGGAAACATCAAAGTTGTTAGGAGAGATATGAGCATATCTCTCCACATAGGTGGAGAGGAAAGAGCCAATGAAAGGACAGATAGAGAAAGAGGTACAGGAATTTCTCAAGTGTACAATTTATCAGTTATAACTGAACTAATCACTCCTGACTCACTGTAGTTTTCCCCAGGCTACATTTTCTCCCTCCAAAATGCATATAAATTTATTGTCAGTATGAAATAAGAGGCAATATTCAGTCTCATGGATAAATCATGAGCTTTTCCAAACAGAATGTCACATGTTCAGTGTATCTTATCTACTGGAAATAAAGTTTTAGGAAAAAATAAGGTTAATAAATGTAATAAGAGCTTATGTGCAATCCATAAATTTAATCATCATCATTAGCATCACTAGTATTTATATAGCACTTAAAGCATTGCAATCAATCATTTACTAAGCACCTATTCTGTGCCAGGCACTGTGTTAAGGGCTGGAGACACAAAAAGAAGCAAAAGATAATCCCTGCCCTCAAAGAGCTTAGATTCCAACAGTTGAAACAACACGCAAACAAATATATACACAGCAAATTATATGCAAGATAAATAGGAAATTTATTCACAGAAAGACTAGAATTAGGAGGGATTGAAAAAGCCTTCCTTTGTAGTTAGGATTTTAGTTGGTACTTAAAGGAAATCAGGGAGGTCAGTGGTCAGAATGGAGGAGGGAAAGCATTCCAGGCCTGGAAGACGGACAGAGAGAATGCCCAGAGTCTTGTTCATGGAACAGCCAGGAGACCAGTGTCATTAGATTGAAGGGTATGTTCCAAGAAGTAAGGTATAAGAAGACTGAAAATGTAGAATATATAAAGGACTTTGAATGCTGGAGAATTTTAAAATATATTTGCTCCTAGAAGCAATAGGAAGCCCCTGGAGTTTATTGGGGCAGAGCAGGGAGGTGACATGATCAGACCTATGATTTAGGAAAATCACTTTTCTTTGGATATATTATCTCATTTGATCTTCACAACAACTGTCTATTAAAAGCAATATTTTATCCCCATTTTGTAGATTAAAAAACTGAAACAGAGAGAGGTTAAGTGATTTCACAGAGCTAGAAAGTGTCTGAGGCAGACTGTAAACTCAGGTCATCCTGACTACAAGTCTAAAACTAGAATGTATTATATTCCAAACACTTTGTATGTGGTTTAAAGCAACTTACCTGTCTAATGTATCGTCTGATCTGTACCGAGTAATTGGGACTTTCTGCTCCTCCTTTTCATTTTTGCTCCTATTGCCAAAAAAGTACATCAAAAAATTAATAAAATAACAAAAAATGATTCAAAAACTGTCATGTATTTGGGGAGAAAACTGCTATATTAAGGTAGATAAAAGATATACATATTAACATAATTAGTTTTGAGAAAAACTGCTGTGGGAGACACAAGCCTACCTGGATGTTAACTCAAACAGCCATTAAGTTGTAAACCACTTTGTGCTCTTCCTTTTCACTGTCATATGCTGACCTCAAGGACATTCAAATTTTTCTTCAATAATTTTAGTATTTCACTCCTCCTCTTTTCCTACAGTTCTCCCCCTTGCTATCATCCTCCTTTTTTCAGGAATTGAAAAAAAAATATATATATATATATATATATATATATATATATATATACTGATTTACATTTTGACAATCCTCCTAACATTTAACTCTTTCATGTTTAACTCCTAAGCTTCCCAAACTTCCATTTCAGCTACCCACCAATAAATAATAACAATATTGGCTCATGTTTATATAACGCTTAAAGGTTTGCAAAGTGTTTTATGTAGATTATCTCATTTGATCATCACAATAATCCTATGAGATAGGTGTATTATTAACCCATTTTACAGACAAAGAAACTGTGACTCAGAGAGGTTAACTTGTCCTTAGACACAAAGTTAGGGAAGTGACTGACATGAAACCAGATCCTCTGATTCAGAATTTGACTGTAGGAAGGAACCTAGACATAAAAAGAAACTTTACCATAAAATATTTGACAAATGTCCATCCACCATCTGCTGAGAGTGATCCACTTTCTCTCAAATCAGCCCACTGCACTTTTGGACAACTCTGTTAAGTGTTTTTTTCCTGCCATTAAACCTAATTTTTCTTCTTTGAAATTTTTCTCTATTGCTCCTGGTTCTGCCCTCTATGACCAAACAGAATGAATTTAACCCCTTCTTCATAACAGCTCTTCATATACTAGAGGACAGCTATCACATCCTCCTCACCCAAATCTTCTCCAAACTAACCATGCCCAGAGCCTTCAGCCAAACTTATGATGCAGATTCAAAGCCTTTCACCATTTTGGTTGCTCTCTTCTGGAAAATCTCCAACTTATCAAAATTCAAATTCAATCTTCTATCTCTTATGCCATCTTATCATCCTTTAGAACTGCTCTACTTTCAAAAGACTGAACCAGCGGTATTTTGGTAAGTCTTTAATAACCAGTTCTCCCCCTGCAAAAAAATACTTTTATGTTTAATCTACATTATTATTTTCTTCATCATTTTCTTAAGTCTAGACAATCAACAAAGCAATAAATCAAGCTCTTATTCATAGCATTTGCTGATTTCCAAGGTAGAAAAGCTCACGCTGAAAATTTAGCAATTTATTTTTTTTTGCACACGAAATTACAAACCTATTATGTACAACTTACTATTCCTTTTAAATATATAATAAAGTTATCATGTAAATTTCTTTTTTGTCCTTTTTTTCTTCCCTCTTCTCCTAGAGATGGTTACCATTAGATACAACTATGTGTGTGTATGTACAAATGTATGTATATATACATATATCATTATACAAATACTTCTAGCTAGACATTCTTTCAAACTGACTCTAGCACAACCCTAAGTTGAATCCCATGTCCTATTCTTCTATCTCTCCCATTTTCTAACAAATAAAGTCTGCGCCTAAATTTTTTCACTCTCTTCTCTGATCTATGACAGTCTAGGCAAAGTAGGACAAGAGGTTGTTGGGGTAGTGTGAGTGCAGATGGGATTTTGAGGAGAGTGAAAGGGATATTGAAAGAAATCAAGTCCAAACTCCTTATTTTAAAAATGATGAAACAATTCCAGAGTGGTTAAGTGATTTGCCTGAGCTTACAATGAGTAAGTTATAGAACCAGGTTCAACTTCTACATCCAAATTCAGGGTTTTTCCTACTATATTCTGCAGTCTCCATAGGCTTGAGTACTTTCAACTTCACTCTCCATGCCTCAGGACTTGTCTATTTTTATCCATCCCTTTCTCCTTCTCTCCTACAAAAAGATAACATTAATTTTTCCCAAAGTTAACTTCTCCACATGCACTCCTGATTCCAACCATGTTTGAGACTTCAATTTATCAAGCATTCCCTTTTTTTCCCCAGCATCCTCATATTCTCCCTTTTTTCCAGCTTCTCCTCATCCATATAAAATTATACTCAATTTTTCCTCATAAAGAAAAAAAAATTTGATGTTTCTTCTATTTGTTATTAGCCCTTCAAGCTACTACTCCATCTCTTTCATCCCCTTTATTGCCAAACTTTCAGAAAAGTACTAAGATTAATGTTCTAAGATGTGTACTGATACTTCCTAACCATCTGCTTACTCACCAACCCTTTGCAACCAGGCTTCAGGCCTTGCTGTTCTAATGACATTGTTTTCTCAAAGGCCATCAATTTCCTCCTACTCACCAAATTAATTAGGTTCTTTAGTCTTTATCTTCCTTAACATTTCTGTAGTTTCTGACACTGTTTATTATATCCTTCTGCATATTCAATCTTTCTTTGGTTTCTATTTCACTGCAGTCTCCTGAATCTCCTACATCTCTGACTACTTCTTTCTTTCAGTGGTTCATCTTCTTCTTCTAACTCCTTTAGATGATGAGGCTTTCTCAAAGCTCTGTCCTTGGCTTTCTCTCCTCTTCCTATGCTCTCTTTTTGAGCAATCTGATCCACTTCCATCTCTTTAACCATTCTCTCCTTGAAGACACATCCCAAACCTGCATCTCCAGTCCTAAGGTCTCTCCTGAGTCATAGACCTATGTTTGTAGCTCTTTAACAAATACCTCAGTCAGAATGTCCCATAATCACCTCAAATACAACATATCCAAAGCATAACTCATCATCTACCCTCCCGTAAACCTGTTTCTCCTCTTGACTTCTCCATTCCTAAGAGTAACACCATTATTTTCACAGTTAACTAGGCTTGAAAGCCTTGAGGCACTTTTGATTCTTCCTTCTTACTAATCCCCTCAGTTCAATCATTTGCCAAATCCAGCCAATTTTACCTCTTCAATATCTCCTTCATTTATGCCCTCCTTTCTAAGAACAATAATTCCCACTTAATAGTGGTTTGAGGTATATAAAGTGCTTTCTTCACAACAGCCCAGGCAGGTAGGTAGTATCATTATTCCCATGGTAACCAAGGACTGACACTTGTATAGACCCCATCAGCTTGACTGACTGATGTAATTCTCCATGTGGACAGGATGACAGCCTGCTTCCTTGAAAGAGTCATTGTGATATAGGATGGAAGTGCCTTGGACAGACTGTGGGACATTCACAGACATTCTATAACTGGTTCCATGGATAACCATGTTGTTGAAGAGGTGGCTCTTTGATTGGCTATGTAGGCATTCAAGAAGGCCTATCAGCTTTAGTTACTTCCTCTTTGCCTCATTCAATGATTCTGCTCAAGGTATCCAGTTAAAGATTAAAACTGTAAGGAGAGATATTATAGTGTTTTCTCCCCTCTGAGGTCATAGGGTCCCATGAAAGGGCCTTGATCCTTGGCCTCTTTCTTTGTTCCTTGCTTTTCTAGATGAAGGAAGTATAGTCTCCATAACCTTGTGAATTTCAAAAGGTTCATAGGGTACCTTGGCATCACAGTATTACAGGGTATGGGTGTGCAGCCAACCCAGCATCAATGTCCCAAGAAGCAAGGAGTAAGTTTTGAGAGTGATCTTCTGGATTCAGGTCAGTAGTAGTGGAGATAAGAACTTAATGAAATCTAGGCTTGAAACTGATGAACTAATACTATGTAGGAACTGAGCTAAGCCTTTAACCTACTAGAGATAAGGTGTATGGGAGAGTACCCCCCAGTTGTTGGAAGAAGTATTTATACTTTATTCTTGCTAGGTATTCAAAGCAATCACAACTTTTTAAAATGGAACTAAGGCACTAGACATTGGCATCTAACAATAAAGGGATCTCTGCCAGCAAGGACTGGGGTTGATGACAATAGGGAAAAAAGAGAGTTTAAATCCCTCAGGGTACCCTTGAACCCTCAAGAGGAAATGTAGCCAGATTGGCTCTGAAAGCAGGAGCCATAGTAAAACTCGCTGCCATTTTATAGGTGACAAAACTTGGTTCAGTAAGTTCAAATGATTTATCTGAAGAGACTCAGTAAATGGCAGGGCCTGAATTCCAACCCAGTTCTTATGATTCTCAATCCAATGTACATTCCACTATATAATGCTTGTTTTCATTCTATTCTCACTGCAATTTCTCTAATTCAGACATGCATGATTTCTCACTTAGCCTAATTTATTAGCTTTTTAAACTGGTTTCCCTGCCTTTAATCTCTCTCTACCCATAAATCCTACTACTTACTACTTTCAGATTAATAATTTTCCTGAATTATAGTTCTAATCTTTTTATTCCATTGCTCAAAGTCTTTCAATAGCTTTCCATTGACTAATGAATTAAGTCCAAATATTCTTCATTACCCAATTAACTCACCTATTCAACTAGTTCATACTACTTCTCTGTATGTGTTATACAATTCAGCCAAGTTGGACTATTTATGATTCTCTGAACTCAGCTCACGTATTCCCATCTCTATCACTTTACCTTTACTATTTTTTATTCATGAAAATTTCTTTGTCTCCATGTCTGCCTCTTAACATCCTACTTATCCTTTAAGGCCCAGTTCAAGTGCTGTTTGATTCCTGAATCCTCTGATTCCTATATCTCCCTCTAAACTGTCAGGGCAGTTTGGTCTTTTTTTTAACCTCTTCACTGGCTTTTTTTCCACATTTTGCTTGGTATTATAAATATTTTTGTATATATCTTACCTTCCATTATGGAATGGCAACTCTTCAAAGGCAAAAATCTATGTCTTAGCACCTAACAAGGGGCCCTGTGTATAGTAAGTGCTTAATAAATGTTTACCATTTGATGAATTAAAATAAGTTAAATGAATGAATTTAAATGAATTAAATATAACTGAATAGAATAAAAAAGAAATAATACTCCCTAAAATAAAGATCCATATTTTTAATACCAATATTTTCTGACTGTTATTCTATAGATGCAAGTCATGGAACACTACAGTATTCAAAGAATTGAAATTGAAGATCACTTAAAGGGCAATGTCAAGGTGCATAGTGGGTTAAGGTAAGTTGCAACACATCACAAACAAGAAATTTTAAAGGAGAGGGTATAAAGAATGTCATAAAATAAATGGAGAGTCAAAAAAGAAGAGTGACTGGTCATGTGGCATGAGCAAGGGATTCCTGTTAGGCAGCCCACATTCCCCTCCTATTCTTATAATGTCAGGAAGAAGTTAGGAAGATGCCCAACATTTTGGGTGAGCATCCTTTGCTGAACTTTTGAGAGGACGAGAACAACAGCAGCATAGAGTAGAAAGACATAGATTTCTATCTGCGTTGCTGGAGGGAATACCCACATCACTGAGATAATAAGTCCATTTGAGTATTTGAGAATAGGAAAAAATGACAGCCAACCTAATTATCCATGCTAATAGAAGAATCCTTTCTGGACCCAATTATCCAAACCACAGTGTGACATATGCACACTGGGAATCAGAATATGCAAATCATATAACATAATATGTAAATTGAACAACAGCTAATATATACTGTTGTCAGTATTGTTAATTACTGTGTAATAAAATCTTTTTTCCTAGTAATCAACTATCTTGTGCAGGCAGACATTTAGCTACATCACAATCTAGTTTTGGGGGCAAAATAATTGCTACTCGGTACATCTGAAAAATCTAAATGGCAAATAATAGGTGACTGAGTATTAATTCATTGTATATAACTGGTGGTTCTTAGTGGGTAATAGAAAGAGGCATGGTGAAACAGGATGAAACATTTGACCATCACCTCCTTACTGCATGAGAAGTGACATAGAAGATACCATCCAAGATATGTGACCAGAAAAAATACAGGTAATCCTGTAGTGAGAATGACAGACAAAAAATAAATAGTCCAAGTGATCCTGTAGTGAGAATGACAGACAAAAAATAAATAGTCCAAGTGTTGTCTACCAAGTGGTAAAAGGATTAGAAGTCAGTCTTCCGCCATGTTAGAAATATGAATCCTCTAGGGAAGACTTAAAGAAGGATATGACAGAAAAAGACACTTTCATTCATTCAATAAGCATTTATTAAACACCCACTATGAGAGAGAGATGGAGGGAGAGGTGACTCTGAAACCAGGAAGTCCTGAATCCAAATCTTGCCACCAACACGTTAGATTTTTGACTCTGGAAAAGTGACTTAACCTCTCAGCTCTCTAGACAACTCTTTAAGACTACAAGTTGAAGAAAAGGTGCTGATTTGCATTGTTAGAGGGGATTACATCACTTAGGAGTTCCCTATCCTAATTAAATCATAAGCCTCTAACCTTCTGGCCAGCTACTAGGCTGTAGGCTGAGGGCCAGAAGACAAAAAATGAGACAGTCTCTGCCCTCAGGAAGTTTACACTCTACTGGGAGGATGGGAAGGCATGGAGATTTTACTATTTGCACTTATTGAGGGTGTGTCCACACAGATGAGATCACAGATCCATTTAACAAATGGATAATTAAGAGTAGCAGGAAAAGAAAGCCATTTAGGAAGTTATTTCAGAAAGCGATCAGCTTATTTTTCAAATCTCTTTTTTGAGAAGCTACTAAAAGATATTAGCTGAAAATGAGATATGCACACAAGATGTTCTAGACCTAAATGAAAAACTTTAAATTAATGTTGATTGTGTGCCATCTATCTAAGAGTTTTGAAATAATTGAGAGCAAAATTGGGCGACTGAGGATCAAAATGTGTGAACTGTCAATTACAGTTGATTACAAATGGTCACTCTGATCACTGCACAGACCTACTTGGGGAAAGACTATAAAGAGAAATCTGGCATTCTTTGTAGGGATGAATAAGCATATAGAAAAAAGAGACTAGGGCATTCAGTCTAGTTTAATAATATTAAAAATCTGAGGAATAACTGGTCAGGCAGTTGGATGGTGAAGTGGAGAAAGTACAGAACCTGGGAGTCAGGAAGACCTAAGTTTGAATCTAGCCACAAATGTTTAATAGCTGAGTGATGCTGGGCACTCTGTGACCTAACCTCTCTCAGTTTCCTCCCCTGTAAAATGGGAATTATAATATCACCTACCTTCTAGCTTTGTTGTGAAGATGAGTTAATATAGGTAAAACACTTTGAAGACCTTAAGGCACAATGTAAATGTCATCATTGTTGTTGGTGGCATTGTGACTTTATGCAGAGGAGGTCAGCCAAGATAGTAAATGGCCTTGAATTACTGACATATGAGGATTGATCAAAGAAAATGGACTGTTTTAGTCTAGAGAAAAGGATCAAGGTGAACATGATAGCCATATTGAAATATTTGAAAGATTGTCATGTCAAAGTGGAATTGGACTTCTGCTTGGCTACCAATGCCAGAACCAAGAACAATGGGGGTGGAAATTGCTACAAAGCAAATTTAGGCTTGACTTCAGGAAAGACTTCCTAGAGATTAGAGGCGTCCAAAAGTCAAATGGTTTGCCTTGAGGAGGGATAGGTTCCTCCTCCTTAGAGGTCTTCAAGTGAAGTTGGTTTACCACTTGTCTCCATTAATATTATAGTGAGAAGTCTCATAAATTCAACTAGATGGTCTTTGAGTTATCTTCCAAATCTCAAATTCTGTGACTCTGTGAATGAAGTTTTGATTTTTAAAAATCCCATATAAAATATTGTTTAAAAAAACTAAGTTGTCATGGAATAGCACAGAATATTTTTTTTCACAGAGATTGAATAAATCCAGGAAACAAAGGTTAAATGGTCATGGGGGAAGGGGCAAAAGAGTGAGAAGTAAAAATACTAATATTAGAGTGTCCAGTCTGATATGATGTTTTATAAACAATCTAGAAAAGGAAGTCCACAATAAATTCATCTTTGAAGATGGGGCTGGACTATTTTGGATAGGGAAATGTCAAGTTAAAACTAAGCTGCTAGAAAATCTCTAAAGCCTGTCTGAGTGGGAAGAAAAGTGACAATTAAGATTTCATGTGGGTGAGTGTAAAGTGATCTCAACTATGTTTAGAGGATTACAGCTTCTGAGCTGTTAATTACCACTCAGGAATCTAGGTTGGACTTAATGGGCATTGAAAGTCCCTTCTAATTCTCAAATTCCGTGATTCTGTGAGAGAGGTTTTGATCTAGGAATCACAATAAACTATTCATAGAAGTCCAAAAGTGGCTAGGGAACAAAAAGCAGAGAAAATATGACAGCAATATTTTAAGGATCTCTGGTTTCATTGATGTGAAATGAACCATGGCACCAGCTTGCAACCCACTCTCCCTACTCCTCTCCCAATCCCTGACTTTAAAGAGTTGGCTTCACCAACTGCTCTTGGATAAAAATCAATTCACCACCTGTTGGTCAACTGCTGTTAAGGAGCTTCCCCAACATTATCAAGGTGGTTTTTTGCAAAACAACTACTCACTCCATTCTTTGTCAGGCCCTTTCTAACTTGGTAATACTTTCCAGAGCTTACACAACACTCGCACAATCCTCATCATCAATTCTTAGTCTTCCTCCTTCTTGACTGCTGTATTTGATGTTTATCATACCATAAAGTCTGTGAATATAGTGAAAATTGACTTGTTTTCAAATCTTAGAAGAGTAGAAACTGAGGTAGTTACTGATGTTTGAAGATTTGGTTTCAGGACATATATATCCTGAAAGAACAAAAGAAATTATACTTTACAGAAAGGGTAGCACCACCGAAGAGGTGAACCAAGGGAAAACAAAATCCAGCTCAAATCAGATGAAAAATCAGGGTTTAGGAAACTTCCCAGGTTATGTCTGAAGCACCTCCTTAACCTTTTGGGATTGATAACCTGAAAAGAAAATATCTACTCCTACTCAACATATCTTTTTGGCACTGTCAGAGAAAGAATAATGGGCAACTTGCTGTTAGAGCCTGATCAGGTTAGAGCTACAGCAGGTTAAGCAGGAAGAAAAAGGAATAAGGTATGATCATCCACCCTAGGTATATATATATATGTATATACATATATATATATATGTACATATATATATATATATATATATGTGTGGTAAAGAACCAGCAAAGCTTCATCTCTGATAGCTGTAATTCTATATATGTCCCCTGCCTATTCTTGACCCTTTCAATCTGACTAGCTTTCCTAGAATTAGAAACCTGTGTATTTCTTTGTCATTTGTCTTGGATTTGCCCTTCATGACTTCCCTGTCCCTATAGATCTTTTCAGCTCCTACCCATCTGCATGCAGACTATCCCAATGCTTAGCTCTCCAAGCTAGAACCTCCTTATCTCTCACTCTCACTGCAATTAAGAACCTGCTTAGCCTCTTCCAAGGTCCCTATTTTTTTTTATACCATGCTTTACGTGGTATAACTTCAGCTACCTCACCTACCTCAGGGTAGAAAAGCTAATATTTTCACAGGGCCCCTTCCAGGGCTAGCCTCCTCATTGGAACCTCTTGATAGAATGGCTAGAGAATTTCTCTGATAGAAAAAAAAATCTTATTATATTTTTCTAATGAATATGTTCTGATGATTTGTTCTTCTGATATACTTTGGGACTTTCATTCAGGAAAGCAGGATCTGAATCCCAGATCTGATATTATTTCCTGGGGGAAACTTACTAGCTCTTGTCCAAATCACTAGACTTCTCTGAAACAGTTTCTTCACATATAAATTGGGAATCATACTTTCACTATCCATTTCACAGAATTATTTGGAGGAAAACTCTGACAGTATAGGTTATTATCTGTGTACTATAGAAGCCATTTCTATAAATTCTGTATTGGATTTCTGTATTGGATTCTTGTTCACATTTGGAACTTCTGAGTTCCTTCTGATTCTACCTGTCATTTAACATTTACCAGTTTATCACGTTTATTTGCTTTGAAGTTCCACATAATTTGAAATACTTTCATGAAAACTTACAACAGTTTCTAGAGAGGAGATAAGGTTGGACCATTCCAAAAGGTAAGAAAACCTAAGATCTTAAATTTTTATCAGAGAACTAGAAGTGACTTCAGGGGCTGTCTAGTTCAACCCTTCAATTTACAGATAAAGGAACTAAGACCAAGAAAGGTTAAGTGATTTCCCCAAAATTATACAACTAGTAAGCGGCTGGGCTGAAATTGAACCCAGGGTCAATTTCACCAGATCCAAGACTGGTCCCTTCCATTTTCCATGTGTAATTTCTCTGAGATTAAAGGACTTCTCTATAGGAAAGATTAAAAAAACAAGAATAATTCATAATTACAGAGCTTTTTGACCTTTTAGAACCACATTTCCAAATGTTTTCCTTTACTCCCACCAAGTAATTCATCCCAGACTGGTGGTGCAGCAATACATCATGTTACCTATTTGTTACCCTTTTTTTTTTAAGTGCTCTGGGTAATTATAGTTGGAAAGACTACTATGATACCCTCCTTCTTCCTCTGTCTAAATTCATAATTATGTTGCAAGACTATCTCATATGTCCAAAGAGTTAAGGAATTCCTTACATTTGCCCCTGACAATCAGTGGTTAGATAAGCAATTCTAAGTCAGCACCTTTCCCTTGATTTCCCATTATCTGAAATTTCTGCTAAAGCATTCATATACCTTGACTGAGATACCCACCTGTCTAAGGCCTCATGGGAAGCATGTCGATTGAGCACCACTCTGCCATAGTTTTCATCTCTGCAGATTAAAAAAAAATAGTTCATAGAAATAGTTACTACAGCATTTGGTAAATACAAAACAAAGGACAAGGGGAAAAAAGACCTCACAATTCTCTGGCAAAGGTTCCTTCATTTCACTGCAGGCAAAAGAAAACAAGCATCTATTTATTTTAACCAGTCACCACTTGACTGCTCACGAGGACATGAAAATAGTCTGCCAGTACAAAGGGCAATTTTTCTAATGTGCCCCATGACATTTCCATGAAGTTCAACAACTACGTCAATTTTTCATCAGGGTGTGGGAACATGGGACCACCTACGTTTCAATGTATTTCAAATAGTTTTTTAAAGCAGAAAGACAGATTCAAAAGCCTGCCCCAATCTAGGTAGGCAGCTGAACTTATATGAGGAAGTATGTGTTTATTTGAAATACCTGGTAGATTTCACTTCAGATATCCAGGTATCTTAATTTGAAATTACAGAATAATGGGTTCATAGGTCTACAAAGGACCTTATAGGCTATTGAATCAAATCCCTTTACTTTGAAAATGAGACCCAGAAAGGTTAAGCAATGTGCCTATCATTCTTTTCCACAATAAAAAAAAAAGCTTGGGAAAAATAAATAACAATAAATATAATAGAAAAGACTAATCATTCAAAAGAGAAAGAATATTTTAGGTCTCTGAAACTATAGCTTCCCTAGGGAGAGCAGACCCTCATGTTTGCTATCCAAAAGCCAGATCTGCTTTACTCTGCACAATGAGTTGAAAAGGAAACTAAAAAGCTCGGAAATTTTAGGAAATGTCAAAACATGTAGTATGGCCTATGGACACGAGCCAAGGCAGGAAGGATGTATATGGAGCTGCGTCATATCAGCCCAACCTGAAATACCACATTTTTTTTCTAGTTTTGCTCTCCTAAAGTTCCTCAGTACTATAAAACTATATTTAATGAATAAAAAAAAGAACTGTATTTATCAATTTAAAAAAAAATTCTGAGCAGTGGGATTGAAATAATATGAATAGCTACTCTTGCTAGCTACTCTGGAGGTCCTGTGCCTTTGCCCCCTTGGACTCACACCTGTGCCTTGTTGATGTCTAACTCATCTTTCATCCCATGCCATGCCATGAAGTTGACAGGGAATGGCAGTAAGAAGGGAGAGCTCTTACCTGTAAGAGAAAAATCACAAGCAAACCAAAAGCTGGTGTTGCTAAAACCAATTTCCCCCTCAACCCACAGTGGCCCAAATCTGTCTACTGTCCTGTACCTTGTTAAGGAAGTATACTTGGTACAAAACCACCATCCATTCTCTCCTGCTGTTGCCTTGGAATGAAGGTCCTCCATATCATTGGCATTTAGGTGGATTATATATTATATAAATTTCACTATGTCAGAACATTAAAAATTTCATACTGGATTAGATCAGTGGTCCATATAATCTCACATGTTGATTTTTCAGTACCGTCCTAGACTGTATTCAGTCGGATGTTGTTGCTCCCCTCCCATGACATTAGCCTTAAAAGATAAAATGTTCCATACACACTCCTAACTTCTTTTAATCAATGAGAAAGGCATTACGTTGTAGTGTAAAGAGTGCTGGGTCTAGTGTCAAGGACCTCAGTTGATACCCTGGCTCTGTCACTTACAATCTGGATTAGTCATTTAATTACTCTAGATCTTAACACCTCATCTGTAAAATGAGGGATAGAACTAGATGACCTCTAAAGTCTCTTCTAGAAGTTGATGACTCTGTGATTCTAAGATTTAATGATAAATATCCAGGTACAATTGTATTGATAAACACATGAATCTGTATCTCAGCCATGCATGTAGCATATACAGTAAATTTTGGACTAGCGTGTACGTAGTTCTCAATGTCCCATGTGGGAAAACAAAGGTGCCACAGCAAAAGATCTGCATCCTCCCAAGTATATAATTAGTAAAACTGAAAATTCATAAAATTTGTGGAAAGATAAAAGAGAAAGAAGAAGCTTGGTTTCACTCTTGTAGACTATAAGTTGCTTGAGGACAAGGACTATTTCCATTTTGGCTTTCTAACCCCAGCACCTGACATTGTACCTAACACATAGTAGGCAATGACCAAATGTTCATTGACTGGTTGGTTGGTTGACTGATTTTTTTTCAAGAGAATCTGTAATTCCACTAATATAATAAACTCTTGATGAGGACATTCTTTCTAACAATATAGTTAATCACTGCTTTGAAATAGCAGTAGAGAGCTACCTGGGTGCACCAAGAAATTTAGTGACTTTGCTGAAGGCTATATAGCCTATAAGAATTAAGATCATATTTAATGAACCCAGATTTTCCTAACTCTGAGGTCAGTTTCCTATCTTCTACACTAAGGATCTCCAAACCTTTTTGATGTCATAATCTGTTAGTAAAAATTCTTTGAGTACGTACCTCCTTCAATATATCATTTTCTAATTTTTAAATAATATATACGAACTACTTTGCTAGTGATTTGTATGTGCTAAAACTTACACAAAAAAAATTTTTTTAAGGATAAGATTAGATGAAATAATATTTGATTCCAGAGAGCTAATAGGGTCTATTTAGTAGGGAAGTGATAGAGCCAGGCCTATGCTTCAGGAAAACCCCTTTGGCAGCTTTGTATAGGATGGATTGGAGAAGGGAAATACTACTTGAGGCAGGAAAATTAACCAGAAAGCTATTTTAATAGTCCAAAAGTAATGACAGAACAAACTAGAGTAAGTGCTGTATGAGTGAAATGAGAGATATGTTGTGGAGTTAGAAATGATAAGATTTGGCCTGTGCAATGCAGGAAAATAAGAAGTTGAGGATAATAAAGTTATGACCTTGCATGACTGGAAGGACAGTAGAGCCCTTAGCAGAGGTAGGGAAGTTCAAGGAGGGTGGCAGGTAATGAGTTCTGTTTTGTGCATTTCATGTCTGAAATGCCAATAACACATCAGTGTCAACATGTCCAATAGTCAGCTAGAGATAAGGGACTAGAACTCAGGAGAAAGATTATAGGGATCTGAAAAGAGACCTAGAAGTGATCTACAAGATAACAGATAAGCCAATAGAGGTTGATGATGTCACTAAGTAAAAAAGCATATAGAAAGAAGAGGGACCAAAACAGGAGTTGTGGATATGGATCATGACAAAGTAAATGAGAACGAGAAGGGAGAGTTCAACACGGAGGAGAACCAAGAGAAAGGGTCATCATGACAGCCTGGAGAAGAGAGAGTTACTTATTTAGGAAGACAGAGTGATTAGTAATGTCAAGTGCTTCAGAGAGGTCAACAAGAATGAGGATTGGAAAAAGGCTATCAGAATTGTCAGAGACTAGAAACTTTAAAGAGCTCAGTTCTAGGTGAGTGAGGAGTCAAGGATATCAAAGAGGCTAAGAATCTGGGAGGTTAGAAGGTTAGATGTACCCTAAATGGAAATAGGAAACATAGGTTTTGGGGGAAAATCATATAATCTCAATCTATCCAAGCCTGTTCATTCTGTGCTATTCCCTCTTTCTCAACAAAAAATGAAAAGTGTTGGGTGAAGGGGGAATTTACTCATGCCACTACCTTGGAGGGAAGAACTCAGGGGCACCTGAAGCAGCCATGTAATGGGGAATTGTAGAGTGTATGGGTTGATGATACTCAAAAAAGGCAAAAAAAGAAGGGATTAAGCATTTACATAGCATCTGCTATGTGCCAAGCATTGTGTTAAGTGCTTCTTATAAAGAGCATCCCATTTGACCCTCACAACAACTCTGGGAGGTAGGTGCTATTATTTTATAATATTATAATAATATAATATAATATAATATAATATAATATAATATAATATAATATATTAAGGAAACTGAGGCAAACAGAGGTTAAGTGACTTGCCCAGGATCACACAGCTAATAAATGTCCAAGGCCAGATTTAGACCCAGATCTTCTTGATTCCAAGCTCAGCACTCTATCTACTTCATTCTCTAGCTATTTAAACTACCTTACTTGCTTATTCACTTATTTGGTAAGGAAGGCATGGAATTTTACTTGCATAGCTACTCTGTTAGATTAAAATTCCCCTAAAGGGCTCACTTCTGGGGTATAGCTAAGGAAGGTTCAGAGTAGAGCAGCCCTGCTATAATGTCTTATATATTCTAGCAGTTCCATGAAATATATCAACATACCTTTAGGAAGATCCTCCCATAATTCCTTGATTTCCTTCACAAATCAAAGAATGAGGGTTCTAAAAAAGGACTTAGCCCGAGAATATCCCCAGTCAATTGAAGACTCTGTATAGTTAGTTACTCTTGGGCAAAGTACACAATAGCCACTTTCTCCTTATCAATTCAGATTGAATACATAACAGTATTAGGTAAATTATTCTAGGTAAGTAAATATGTAAACAGTGGAAGTTTCCTTAGAGTGATAGGATTATAGTTCATTTTGCTCCCTGTCAAGTCAAGTTAAATCAAACAAGTATTTATTTAGTTCCTATTATATGCCAAGCACTGTCTTAGTTTAAATAACATGCTATTTGTTTGGAATCTGGAAAATAAATTTGTTGGGGTTTTTTTAATCTCAATTTATTGAGGAAAACATAAGTGTTTTGCTGGATAGAACCTTATTATTTCTGATTAAGGATTCACATACAACAAAAGATTTCCCACCCTCAAAGTTATTTGCTTTAAAAATCTGATCAAGTTGATATATCTGAGTATAAATACATAGATGTCACAAAAATAATACCACAACTCCAAAGCATAGAATATATGACAAAATTAATGGCAAGGAAATTGAACATTTTTCTCAATTCACACTGCAGTGCAATACAATAAAAAGAACACTGAAACTGTAGTTTGAAGATGATTTCATATCCTAACTTACTACTTGTATGACCTTGGACAAGTCTCTTAATATATATGTGTCTGAAATTTCCTCATCTCTAAAACACAGATTTGTTGCTATTCAGACCTTTAGTTGTATCTGACTCTTCATGATCCCATTTGCAGTTTTCTTGGCTAGGATACTGGAGTGGTTTGCCATTTCCTTCTCCAGCTCATTTTATAGATGAAATTGAGGCCAACAGGGTTAAGTGACTTGTCCAGGGTCACCCAGCTAGTAAGTGTCTGAGGCTGGATTTGAACTCAGGAAGATGAGTCCTCCTGACTCCAGGCTTGGCACTGTAGTCACTGGGCCACCTAACTGCCCTTAAAGTGTAGGTATCAGGCTAGAAATTCTGGTTATTTAAATTATTCAATAATCTATAAGGCTTTACATGCTATGACTCTTATCCCATCCCCATCCTTCCCCATTTCCTCCCCCTTACTTTTCTTCTTCTGGGCGTTTCTTTATCCAGCTGCTATCCTGTAAGAAAGTCCTTCGTTTGTTCACTTCATGAAAACCTTGTTGCCTCAGTGCAGTCCCCAGAGGAGTACTCTTCACATCTAGTCATTTAAACAGAAAAATTTGCTTTACATGACAATGGATTGAAATTGAGTTCTAGGATTTAAAACATGGGAAAATTTGCAAGGGTGCATCAGATTGCCCAGTGTTAAATATTGAGACAGGCAAGCTCAAGAATGTTCCAACCTTAAGATATACTGACATGAAAGAACAAATCCCACACCTCCGTCATCAAAGATAAAACAAAAATGTTGCATAAACACCAATTAAAACTATAGATGCCAATCACTAGGCATCATCCTAATGCCAGGAAAACAGAACTATAAGCCTGGCACAAACACCAATGGTTTATTCATTCTGCCTTTCTCTCCCAAAATGGGCTTTTAAAAGCCCCCAGATATGTGCTTGTTTGCATATGTAAAC
>CM053580.1:100781591-100817516 GCA_028627135.1 Pseudochirops cupreus | reverse complement strand
AAAGCCCCCAGAAGGAGTTATAAGTTTAGAAATTGCTTATTGTATTAGTTTAGATACTAACACTATATGTGCTAGGCATATTCTGCTTTTATTAAAAGAAAAACTTGGAACTGAAAAACAAACAAAACGTAGCCCAGGACAGGTTAAGGGACTTACTTAAGGTCATACAGCTAATTAATGTCAGACCTGATAATAGATTGAAGAATGTGTTGATAAATGTTTATCAAGTGACTCTCAAAAGAAAAAAAAGACACAGGACAGGAGATACACTTTTAAAGTTTAATCTGCATTCTTAACATTTTCTCTTATCGCTCTCTTAGTTTACAAGGCATCTACAAAACAATACATCAAGCCTTGATTTATAGTGTTTGCTGATTTCAGAAGTGTAAATGTTCACACTTAAAATTTAACAGTGGGCTCTCATGAGCTCATTAGAGCTGGCTCTAATACAGCCCCTGGCTCCTGTTCCAATCAACTCCTCTGATAAACTAGAGGCTACTGTGCCACACAGCGGATAGAGCGCTGGAGATGGAGTCAGGAAGAGTCAAGTTCAGATTTAGCCCTTGACACTTAGTAGCTGTGTAATGCTGAGAAAGTCTTTTAAGCTCTGTTTGCCTCAGTTTCCTCAATCGTAAAATGAAGATAAAAATAGTACCTACCTCCTAGGGTTGTTGTGAGGATCAAATGAGATAACAATTATAAGTGCTTAGCATAGTGCCTGTGCTATATAAATCTTTATTTCCTTTCCTCTCTACAGCTTCCATATGTACTACCTTAGTAAGAAAGTTCCTGCTCCTTGAGGACATTGTTTCATTTTTGTTTTTGTATCTCCAGCGCCTAACCCAGTATCTGGTACATAGCAGGAATTTTTAAAAATGCTTTTTGAGTTTACTTTAACTGAATTACTAAGGTATAATATTTTACATTATGGAAAACACATTTTTGTCTTTCATCGCATTTTCCTGCTCCATATATGAAAGTCATTACTTGGAAGGAAGTATATGCAGGATTTATTTTTAAAATACTTTAAATAATACCTGGCAAAAGACTTAATGAAAGTTAGCATATCTATAGCTCTTTAGGGATTGTAAAATGATCTCATTTTATCCTAACAACAACCCTGTAAAGTAAATGTTATTATTATCCCAATTTTGCAGATGTCGGGAAACTGAGGTCTTACCATACAAATACTAAGTGTCTGAGGAGGAATTTGAATTCAGGTCTTTCTGATTCCAAGTCCAAAACTCTATCCACTACATTGCCTAATTTAAGAAACTTTTATTATTTTAAGATACCTGAAATCCTTAGCTTTCACAGGAGCCAGGGTTCATAACAATTTAAATATTTTATTGTTTGATGCCTATTAAAAAATGTGAGTATGATTTAAAAGTAGGAGCACCATTCCTTTTATTGCATTGCTTTTTGCTTGTGTATTTCCTTATGAATGAAAATAGATTATACCCACATATGATTTCTATATAACCACTATAATTGGAATGACAATGTCATTATTTTGTTGTTCGGTTGTTTCAGTCGTGTCTGATTTTTTGTGACCCCATTTGAGGTTTTCTTGACAAAAATACCTGGGTGGTTTGGAATTTCCTTCTAGAGCTCATTTTACAGATGAGGGAACTGAAGCAAACAAGGTTAAGTGATTTGCCCAGGATCCCACAGCTAGTAAGTGTCTGAGGCTGAATTTGAACTCAGGAAGAGGAGTGTTCCTGCTTCCAGGCCTGGCATTCTAACCACTGTGGCACCTGCCTACCCAAGTATCATTATACTCTCTACCCTGCCCCATTTCATGACTGATAGGAACAAGCTGGAACAAGAGAACTCAAAATTCCATCATCTAAGGATCAAAAGAAAGAACAAGGGATAAAATATTTTTCCTTAATAGAATATCAGCTCCTTGAAAGTAGGAATTGGGTTTTTTGTGTGTTGTTGTTCTTGTTGTTTTTGTATTCAACAGCCCTAGAACGGTGCCTGGCTCCTAGAAGGCATTTGATATATTCTTACTAATAGATAAATATTCTAGTTATGGAAGATAATCATCTATATTACCATTTCCAGGAGAAGATTTTCTCAAGGCAACATTTGACATGTTGTTGTCCAGTCAGGATCTGAAATAAAGTGGGAAAAAACAAACAAACATTAGGTCTATGGATTTAATTTAGGGACTGTTTTAGCACTTTGCTCAAATCCCTGTGTTTATTTCCATGAACACATCTTAAGTCAAACACAAATTGTAATCTATTGGAAAACAGTACATAAGTATATTTAGCTTCGGAGAGCATAAGACCTAAGAGGTACCTTGGAGTATACCTAGTCCAACACTTTGACTTTATAGACGAGAAATAGCTCAGAGAGAGGAAAAGTCTGCCATTTCCCTCTTTCCCCATTGCCTCTAGGATAAAATACAAAATCTTTAGATTGGTCTTCAATTCCATTTACCATCTGGCCCCAACCAGTCATATTTCTTTCCATTACTCCCCTGTTCAGTCATTTTTTCAGTCATATCTAACTCTCTGTGATGCCATTTTGGGGTTTTGTGGGCAAAGATACTAAAATGGTTTGCCATTTCCTTCTTCACCTCATTTTACAGATGAGGAAATTGAGGCAAACAGGAATAAGTGATTTGCCCAGGATCACACAGCTAGTGAATGTCTGAGGCCAGATTTGAACTCAGGAAGATTAGTCTTCCTCACTCCAGGCCCAATACTCTATCCATTCCTCCACTTAAGCTGCTCCATTACTCACCTAAACACTCTCTATTCTGGATGAACTGGACTACAACTCTTCTCCAAACTCACCTCGCAAGTATTTCCTCTATAAAAGTGCCTGGAAAGCACTTCTGACTTCATGAATCCTTAACTTCCCTCTTCAAGACTCAGCTCCAATGCTACCTCTGCCATAAGGCTTCTCCCCTGATCTTCTCAGAGGAAAGTCTTTTCCTTCTCAAATATTTCTAGGTCTGGATCTTATCTTTGCCCTTATCATTCTCTACCTTATATTGAAATGTCATCTCCTTGAAGACAAGAATTCTATGCAGATGACCTTTATTCAACTGTACAAAAACTTGCATCAATGAGGAAGATGTAGGGGGTGGCTAGGTGGCACAGTGAATAGAGGACCGGCCCTGGAGTCAGGAGGACCTGAGTTCAAATTCTACCTCAGACACTTACTACCTGTGTGACCTTGAGCAAGTTACTTAATCCCAATTGCTCTGCCTTCTCCCTTCCAAAAGAAAAGCAAAAAAAAAAACCAAACCATAAGGAAGGTATATATCTTCTGGTTTTAAGTCTTAATTTGTGGCTCATGTCCACACTGTTGAGAAGAAAAGCTAAAGAGGCCTCTTTGAACAATAATGGGGATCACCAAATATTTCCTCTTATCTAAAAGAAGATCAGAAGGAGAGACGGTATGGTGTAATAGATAAGAGACCTGTCCTTGTAGCCAGGGAGACCTTGGTTCAAATACCACTTCTGACTTAGCAATCTACTAAGCAATCTACTAATCTACTAAACTCAATTACTGGATATATGGAATTTTAATTTTTAAATAGTTAAGTCATAAGAAAAGTGTTAAGGATAATCCTTTTAGCTAAAAATATTGACAAATATTCTGCCTTTCTTTACATTTGATGGGAGATAATTGCCACCTAATCAATAAAGCACTCTCTGAGGGCATATTCCCATTGACCCTTGAAGGTTCCGGGTATGTTCTGTGAATGCCAATGCAACTAATAAAAAGATACCTATCAAGCTGAAAGTTAAATCCAAAGAGAAAAGCTAGTTCTCAAGGAAGTGGTGCAGTTATCAAATACATGCTATCTTTACTAGATGAAACACGACTAAGATTTCTCCCTCACAAAGTAAATAGACTGAAGAGATAATTTGCAATATAAGATGGGAAGTTAGTATGGCAGGCTTTAGTATACTACATGATCAAAACAAAACAAGATGATGAGGTCTACTATAAATACTGACATGTGCTAGGACTGGCATCCACCTTTGAAATCAAGCCCCAAGAGACCCAGGGCAATTGCAGGAAGTGACCAACAGCAACTTCTGAATATTTTTGCCAAATAGCAGAATGGAATGTGATCAGCTTGTGGTAACTAAAAGTTTTATGAAAACTATTATAGTTACTATGCTGCCTTTTCCACACCAGTCCCTGTTTCTCCAACTCATATCCATGTAGCACTAACAGACTTTCAAAGTGTTTTCCTCACAGCAACCCTGAAAAATGTAGTAACTGGGTAAGGTGATTAATGTCCCTGGGTTTCAGTTTCCTCATTTGTAAAATGAACAGGTTCAAGTAGATGATCTCTGAGCTATTTTCTGGTTTTAGCTCTATTATCCTATGAGCCTTTTTTGTATATGAGAAAATCAAGGCTCAGAAAGATGAAATTGGGATATCACAAGGGTGTGGGGAACTGGCTGGGGAAAGAAAATGTTAAATTTTCAGTGTATTTTACACCTCAGAAATCAGCAATGCTACAAATCAGGATTTGGTTTGTTGTTTTGCTAATTATCTAGACTTAAGAAAGTGTGGGAGAAAATGTTAATCATGGAGAATAATTTCCTTTATTGAGAGTTGGTATTTAAACATCTACCAGTACACTTCTGGATATACAACACATTGAACAATAGCGTAAGTATCCAAATACACTTCAGAAGGCTATGGGAAGAGCTCTAACAACTAGGAAGGAGTTCCTTACTCTTAGCAGAAATTTATCTCCCTATAACTTCTATCCACTCATCCTTCTTCTACCATTTAGGGACAAGTAGAGTACAATTAAGCCTTCCATATCCAATTTTCCCCATTGCAGTTTTGATATATTGCAGGTCGGCATAAGAAATTAAACGGGAATTTTGGGGGAGTGTTGTGGAAACCATGGATGACACAGAAAAAGTTTAAAAACTCAGAAATGCATAAAATATATGTATAGTATTATGTAATATTAAAATATTTTATCTTTTAGTACCATAATAATTCAAATTTCTTCTTTGGTACAGAGGGTCAAAAAATTTTATGTAGATTTTCCAAGATCACATGAGCACTATGCCCCTAACCTCTGTGATATAGAAGGAATAACTGTAATCAAATTTCTTTTCTATCTTCTTCTTTCATGTATTTGAAGTCATTGTGTGATGCATGAGTCATGTCTTCTTCAGGTTAAGCAATTCCAGTTCCTTCAGCTGGCCCTGTTATGATATGGTTGTAAATTCCCTTACCCCTTTGGTTGCTCACTAACCTGTTAATGTGCCCTCCTAAAGGGCAGAAATGGATAAAATACTCCAGATGTAGTCTAACCAAGGGAAGCACAAGGGCAACAGAACCATTTTTACTCTAAACATTCTATTTTGACTATTGTAGCTAGATCATCTCGTTTTTGTTATGATACACACTAATCGCATGTTGAATCCATGGTCTTAAAAAAACAAAAGAAAACCATAGGTTTTTTTAATGTAAACTGCCACCTGGTTATTTCTCTCTCATTCAGTACAGTTCTATAGTTTGGTTTAAAATTTTCACTTTGTAAGACAGAAGGCAGATTCTGTGACTAGATGGTAGTTCAAATGAAAAAGGTCTGGACTGCAAGGGTTAATATGAGTCTACAGCATGATATATAACCAAATAATCTAACATGATGTAAGGTTGTCTTGAGAGAAGGATAGTATAAGAAAGGGGGGGAAATGATAGACCATCCCTCTGTTGTCTGCCTGGTCAGGTCATTTCATAGCATTTTTAATGCTTTAATTTTTTAATATTCAATTTTCATTTTTAAGAAGGATATTAACAAAGTAGATAGTGTCTAGAGAAGGCTGGCCAGCATAGTCCAGAGACTATGTTGTTATAATAACCATGTTATTTGAGGGGTGGTTTAAAGAACTGAAGATGTTCAGCCTGAATATTATTAGCCACCCTCAATGTATCTGAAAGGCTACCTAATGGAAGAGGGAAATGTATCTCCCTATAACTTTCATCCATTCGTCCCACTTTTAGGCAGCAGAGGTCAGAGCTTAGAGTAATAGTTAGAAGCACAGTGAGAAAAACTTCCTGACAAATAGAATTATCATAGGATCGTGGCTTGAGAGTTGGAAGGGACCCTGTAGATCAGTGGTTCTCAACCTTCTTAATGCCACGACCCTTTAATACTCGTATGTGGGCGTGTCTGCATGTGGGCGGACCTGCCTGGAGAAGGATAGAGAAGTGGTGTCTCGGTTCCTAAGACCATCGAAAATATGTGTTTTCCAATGGTCTTAGGTGACCCCTGTGACCTCTGTGAAAGGGTCATTCGACCCCCAAAGGGGTCACCACCCACAGGTTGAGAACCGCTTCTGTAGATTTTTAAATACACCTCTCTCATTTTCTAGATAAGGAAATTGAGACCCAGAAAAGTTAAGTGGATTTTCCAGGACAACACAGCTAGTAAGTGTTTGAGATGGGATTAGAGCTCAGATCTTTCTGACCCTCCTCCTCCAGTGTTTTGGAATGGGCTAATTGCTTCTCCATCAGTAGGATGGAAAAACTAAGGATGTTGTACTCAACATGAGGACCTCCAATCTGAGGTCTTTCAAATTTCTTGTACAGAGTCACAGGGCTAGTATTAAAGGTCAGAACTTTGGTCTCTTGACTTAAGGGCCAGCACTTTTCCCACGGCACCAGGGTTGGCTATACTTTCCCTGTAAATCCTCAATTTCCCTCCTTGTTTCACTGCATTGATTCCTTTACTCTCTGCAATTTAATCTCTCCTTCATGATACTCTCCTTGTATTCTGTCAGTGTTTCATGTTTACTTTTATTTTCCTAATTTCTCTCCTCAGGCTTGTTTGCTTCAGTCTCCAGTGGAAGTCAGCCAGAGAAAACATGGCCAACTGAAGAGTGATAAGAAGTAACTAGTGGCCTGCTTTTAAAGGGCCAGAAGGCATGGAAACCTTAAACCTGGAAAACTATTGTAATTTTAGACATCTATCTCCTAGGGAAGAGGACAAGAGTCTTTCACCACAGAAGCAAATACACTTAACTGTCTCTACAGTACTTTTATTCTTGGGGAAGAATCTACAAAAAATAATGTACATTAAATAACAAAACATCTACCTAGAGACTTACTGCCTCTCTTAGACCTTGGCAGTCTGCAAACAATAAAAAACGACTCCAAACTTAGAAATTCTAGGGAAAACACAAATTGTTTAGCTCATCACCAAATTCTTCCTGTTAACAGGCAAAGCATTGTAAACCATGTAGACAACCCTTTCCATTTGACTCATACTTCCAGTAAGGTCAGTCCTTATAGGAAGAAACTTGAACTCTGAACCTGGAACTCTGAGCTTTTCCACAGGTACAGGGTCATAGACTCAAGAACCAGTGAACTTGAGGGAAAAAAAATAGGAACTCTCATGGCCAAGAATTTTCTCAGTCATAAACTATTCTGTTGCTGTGAGAGATTTCCAATATCTTTTTATCAAAGCTACCTCATCATTTATGGAGCAGAATTAAGTGGACCCAATGTCTGAGAGAAGGAGAAGCCTTACAATCCTGGCATCTCTCCCACCTTGCTGCCAAGTCTCATGCATTTCTCGCTTCCTGTGGATCATCTACTTTCTTGCTTTTCTTCCAGCTGACAGCTGAACTTGGCTGCTCCCTTTCTCTCGCTTGGATGGGAAGGGTAAGATAATACTAAGTAGATGGTACAGTGTAAGATGCTAAACTATATCTTCATAAAAATCTAGGACATTGATTGAAAAACACCATACTGAGTGCTAAAAATGAGATGCCATATCTGCCACTTTAGAATCTCTAAGCAGCTGCTTACTCTTCTCCAGATTACAAGTGCAAGCTCAAAAGAGCAGGAAGAGAGAGGAAACCAGAATGATGACAAAGAAATTAAGACCATGATAGGGTATCCTATTAAGTGAATAAAACCATAAACATATGCACAAAATACTGAGTACTGAAAAGTTACCTGGAAATAATTTTTTTTTTAAAAACAACATTTTATCATGTTAGGAAAAATGTGTCATCTAATGGGTAACATGCTTTCTATCATTTGAGTTAATATTCTATCTATTCCTCATTCATCTAAAAGCCAAATGTGAGGCAACAATGATGCTTATAGTTATAAATTCAAACTCCACTCAGAGGGAAAGAATACTGGGTTCTGAATCAAAAAGTATGTGTTGGGGGTGGAGCCAAGATGGCAGAGTAGAGAAAGTTCTCAGCTGAGTTCTCCCAACATTCCCCTCCAAACACCTTTAAAATAATACCTTTAAAATAATAAAATTCTGGATGGCAGGGCCAACAAAAGTTCAGAATGACATGGTCTTCCAACCCAAGACAACATAAGAGATTAGAAAGACAGGTCAGTGACGCAGGGGAGGAGGCTGATCCAGAACCCACATGGAGGAAACACTAGTGGTAGGAAAAAGTGGTGGTGAAAGAAGCAGCAGTGGCTTCAGAAACTCTCAATCCAGACATGATAAGAGGACCTGGCAACTTGTCAGAAAGAGATTAGAAAATACCCAGGGCTAGCACGGTATGCAGGATCAGATGCTGTTTGGCAATTCCATTGCTTATACCAACTTCCACCTTCTAGTACTGGCTAAGAAAAGGAAAGGTAGATCAGGTATACAGTACACAGTGATAAATGATCATAGTAATCTAGTGCTTGATAAACCCAAAGATCCAGGCTTTGGGGGTAAGAGCTCGACATCTGATAAAAATTGCTGGGAAAACTGGAAGGCAGTTTGGAAGAAACAAGGCATAGACCAACGTCTTACACTGTATACCAAGATATAGTCAAAAAGGACGAATTATTTAGACATAAAGAGCAATATTCATCCATTAGATCTATGGATAGGAGAAGAGTTTATGACCAAATGAGACAGGAAGTAAAATGGTTAATTTTGATTACATGGAATTAAAAAGCTTTTGCACAAACAAAACTAATATATAACCAAAATGAGAAGGAAAAAGGGAAAATGAGGGGGGAGCAGTTAACATCAAATTTCTCTGAGAAAAGTCTCATTTCTCAAATATGTAGAGAAAAGAGCCAGATTTATAAAAATAAGAGCCACTCTCCAGTTGATAAATGGTCAAAGGATATGAAAAGGAAGTTTTCAGATGAAGAAAAATGAAGAGGCTCCCACAAAGAGGGTTAGGGTTGCCCAAGACCCCAAAATACCAACATGCTGGGTCCCACCAAAAGAATTTGACTCAAGTCTTCTCAGCCAAAGAAAAGCAAAGTTTATTAATAGTTCACCATACGGGGTAGACTCTTAAGGAGCCAGTCTATGTTAGGTCATTCTATGGCACTCTATAGTCACATGAAAAAATGCAGATCAAAATAATTCTGAGATACTACCTCACACCTATAACATCAGCTAATATGACAGAAAAAGAAAATGACAAATGTTGGGGGGGGGAGTGTGGATAAATTGGGACACATGCACTGTTGGTGAAGTTGTGAAGTGATCCAACCATTCTGAAGAAGAATTTGGAACTATGCCCAAAGGGCTATAAAGTTGATCCAAAAATATCACTACTAGGTCTGTATCAAAAGGAGATCAAAGAAAAGGGGGAAATGACCTATTTGTACAAAAAAAAAAACCTTATAATAGGTCCTTTTGTAGTGGCAAAGAATCAGAAATAGCTGAACAAATTGTGGTACATGGTTGTGATGGAATACTATTTTGCCATAAGAATATGAACAGGATGGTTTCAGAAAAACCTGGGAAGACTTTGAATTCACGTAAAGTAAAATGAGTAGAACCAGTAGAATATTGTGTACAGTAACAGCAATATTGTAAGGAAGACAAACTATGAAAGGCTTAACTACTTCAATCAAGACAAGGATTCAAGATAATTCCAAAGGACCTATGATGAAAAAATGCTATCCACCTCCAGAGAGAGTACTGATGGAATCTGAATGCAGATCGAATTTTTGTTTTTGTTTTTTCTGTATTTTCTTTTGCTATTATGCATATTTGCATGTTTGGCATGACTTCTTGTGTATAATCAAAATCAAAGCACTTGCCTTTAAGGAAGGGAAAATGACAGGAGGGAGAAAGTGAATTTGGAACAAAAATTATTAAACACTATTGTTAAAAATTATTTTACATATAATTGAGAAATATTTGGAAAAATAAATAAAATTTTAAAAAGGAAGCATCATTTCCAGCACCAACTGAATTATCACCTTGCATAAAAAAGGAAACTCTAGACCCAAGTCTATGTGCTGTGAGGTGGGGTACATGGGATGGCTCCTGAAATGAACTGAGAATCAGTGGTTGGCACAGGTTACATAGAGATGTCCCTCAGAGATGGGAGACCAGCCAGGAAGTCTCTCCCCTTGCCTCCCAACTGACACAAAAGAGGAAATATCTGGACTTTTATGATTCCTTCAGTATGGCAATAGTTTTGCATCAGTTCATCTTTCTAAAACATGATGATAAAGCCAACTTTCTTTTATTTCCTTTTTTTTTCAAAGTGAACAATGTAAACAGATGGTGCTGGAGCTGCTATAATCACAGACATCTTTATCCTTTGGTTTTACTTGATGCTTCCTTTGATTTTTGTTCTAAACAACTGATGATTTGATTGTATGCAGAAAGGTGATTCTGAAATGACAACCACACTTGGAACCAGTTGCTTCATGTCCATTGAACCTAACCCAAAAATTATCCTTCAATTTCATTTTTCTGATTTCATTTGATGCTTGTCACGTTTAATATTTTCCATCTCCCTTCTTGAATAAGATTCACAATAGACAAGCTTGAGACTTCTAAACATGCCACAAGCTTTCAGTTTCTCTTATTTCTTTGCTTAACAATTTTCATCATCCTGTTCTGAAACCATTTTCATGTGAAAATCATGAACCTTCAAGGAAATGTGTTTGAGGCCATTGGAGTATTTAGTCAAAGGGTGGATGCTACTTGTCAAGATTGTGAGAAAAGAAACTATTGTACAGGTATGCTCTGAAGTCCCTTCCATCTCTAATTCTGGATTAATTTGGTGGCTCTTACTGAGTTTTTCAGATTTTTTTTTCTACCTCATCAGACATTAGAATGGATGATGACGCATACTCCACCATCTTGGCTCTGCCTGAGGATGATGACACATAAACTGCAGGTATCTTCATGGTGGTCCACTTGTTTATGCCCATAGTAGACATTACAAGACAAAGGGAACAAGTGCCCCATGAAATATTTCCTCTAGAACCAGGATGAAACCAACTTTACCAATTCTTATGATAACCTCTCCCCAGAGAATTTACAAATTAGCCATCCATTTATTGGTAACTTTATTTCCTCTGGTTCAACAAGTTCAAGTTAAATAGCTCAGGGTTTGTTGGTTTTTTTGACAGGGAGGAGGTATCCTGATGTTCATTGTGTTATCTATCCCTACAAGGTTTCTGTCTATATCCTATAGTAATAATAATAATGTTTTTGTTGAGTCAGTGTCATATTGAGTGATTGGCGGTGAGGTCTGGGAGGCACTGCTACAGGACTGAAGATATAGATATGTCTGTTTAAAAAAAAAGCAAGGTAGTGGAGCCTTTGAATTAAAAGCTGATGAACTTGGCTTGACTTCTACATTATATAAGGTGTTCTTAAAGTCTGGACATATAGGAAATCTCATTAACTATGCATATTTTCAAGAAATGAAATGAATGAAATTTTCAACATTTTATTTAATTAGCATAAATGAGATTTTATAAGAAGATATAGGAGACACATAGGAAATCTAATTAATTAATTTAATTAATCTCATTAATGTGGCAAATAGTCCCTACTAGCTAGTAAAAGCTTTTATTCCATATGAAATTGTCATGGCTAAAATTTATGCTAATTAAATAAAATGTTGTTGAAAATTTCATTCATTTCATTTCTTGAAAATATGCAGGTAATGAGATGTCCTATGTGTCCAGACTTTAGGGACACCCAGTATTACTCAAAGGACACTGAATTAACATTCAGAAAGAAAAGTAGTGACTACTAAAAGAGAAAATAACTTTATCAAGGACAAGCCATGCTGATTTATTCCCTTTTACTCTCATGATGGGAGCAGCTAGGTGGCATAGTAGATAGAGTGCAGGGCCTGGAGTAAAGAAGACTCCTCTGTGTGAGTTCAAATCTGACCTCAGAAACTTACTAGTCGTGTGACTCTGGGCAAGTCACTTAACCCTGTTTGCCTTGGCTCCTCAGTCTATAAAATGAACTAGAGAAGGAAATGGCAAACTACTCCAGTATCTTTGCCAAGAAAACCCCAAGCAGAGTCACAAAGAGTCAGACACAACTGAAACACTACCACACAACCAATACTCTTAAGATGAGATGGATAGATTGACACATCAAAGACATGCAATAGACATAGTACATGTAGGTTTCAGAAAGACATTTAATATTTTAAAAGCTCAACTTTACTGATGTCTTTTGTCATTACATTACAGTAATTTATGGAAATATACCATCTCCCTCTACTTACCACCTCCCCCATGAATTTTACCTTTCCTAAACAAAACTTTTAAGCAATAAATCCAATACAGTGAACTAATCTAACAACATACAAAATATTCCCAACAAAACATTTAACAAACCCTCTAATATTTTCCTTGTGGACAAGATGAAGATGTATGATCTAAATAAGAAGGCAAAGTTAGGTGAATTTAGAACTAGTCAAAAGACTGGACACTTAAGAATAGTCATTAAGGTACCAATGCCAGCTTGGGAAGTCTCTAGTGGAGTATAACTGGGATTTGCAATTTCCCCTGTCCTCTTCAATACTTTTTATTGATGACTGAAGAAAAGGAATGGATAGCATACTTAGCATAATAACGTAAGCCTAAAAAGAATAACTGACACATGGAACAATAGATTCAGGATCAAAAAGATTTCAGCATGCCAGATCAATTGGATGAATTTAATAATATAAAATGTAACAGAAATCAATGCAAAATACTTTACTTTTGCTTTTAAAAAGCAACTCTGCTCATACTACATAGGGAAAGAGTTGCTAGCTAATTCACATGAAAAAATTGTGGAGTATGGACTTAGGGTACTTCAAGGTCAATAAATACAGTAGAACATGGTAGATAACTCAACCCGCCCCCCACCACACACACACACACACACACACACACACACACAAAATACCTAATGTGACCTTAAATTGCATTAAAAGAGAATTGTATCAAAAACAAGGAGGCAATAGTTCCACCCTACTCTGTTCTGATCAAACAAAACCTAACATAGGATGCTCATTTCTGGGCATCACTTTTTAGGAAAGTATTTCTAAGGGAGAATGCATCCAGGGAGGAATGACCATGATAGTGAGGGAAAGCCATGCTGACTGAAGCAAGTGGGAGTGTTTAGCCTGAAGAAAAGAAGACTTATGTAGGAGATGATGGCTGTCTCCAAGTATTTAAAGGGCCATCCTGTATAAGAAGGATTAGTCTTGTTTTGCTTGGTCTCAGAAAACAAAACTTGGAGCAAAAGGAAGATATTGCAAAGGGTAGATTTAGGTTCAGCGTAAGGAAAACTTTCTAACAATCAGAACTACTCAAAAGCAAAATGGACTCACTCAAGAGGTGAGCTTCAGATGAAAATCCCTTTGGGGATAAGCTGTAGATTTCTTTCTTCTTCATATACATGCTGAAGTCAATGACCTCTAAGGACACTTTTGGCTCCAAATCTATTATTTTGTGATCCCTTCCAACTCAGAGATTTTGCAATTACATACGTAGGAAGAATGTCAATACTGACATGACTCAGTTCATCATGTAGTATGTCAATTCTAGTCATGAGAGGAAAGTCATATGATAATCATTTGAACAATGAAGTTAGTTTTTCCAGATGGCCTGAGAACTACCCCTGCCCTTTTTTTTCTGGTCACCTTACCACCATCCCTGTCTTCTTGAAGGACTGAGGGTCATTTGTATATTCTCTCTATTTCACTGGATGCTATGGCCCCCAAATTAATTAATTATTGACCAGCCTTTTGGTGATGATTCTCTTCATACTTAGACAGCTAGCTAGAAGTCAGGGGGACCTGAGTTCAAATCCTGCCTCTGATACTGTCAAACTATGTGACCTAAGATAAGTAATAACTTCTCTCAGCCTGTTTCCTCATCTTAAAAATGGGAACTAATAATAACACCTACTTCACAAGGTATTTGTGAATCAATAATGTATAAAGCACTGCACAAACCTTAAAGTACTACATAAATGCTTGTTGGTGGTGGCGTCATTCAGCTCGTGTAGTTCTTGAATAGCACATAAACATGTCTCAAACACCCTCACTGGGCTGGTCCTTAGAGCCTTTCTAACTTGATGGAAGCTATCAATAGAACTTGGTCTCCCCCTGCACAGCCTCAAAACTAGGATTTGATATCAGAGTACAATGTCTTTTTTTGTTTGTTTGTTTTTATTTGTGGAGAAAATTCTGTGGATTTTTATACGAAGTACTTGAAGTCTGTACTCCATAATTTTTTCATGTGAATTATCTATAATAATATATAATATATATCTGTGGATATTATCTATGGATAACAAATTGTTCTCACATAGGAATTTTGTTTTCCTAAATTCAAACAGCTGTCATTTTTTTATTTTAAAATTTTCAAACTTCTTATATACCTTTTAACAGGAAATCTAGATTTTAGCAAAAGAAAGAAAGAAGCACAACAACCTTAACTTTGATATTCCTCGGAAGCTTAAGTAATAATAATAACTGGTATGCAGCACTTTAATACTTTTAACACACATTACACTCTCTGAGCCTCAGTTTCCTCATCCGTTGTCTTTTGGGAGCTTTGCTTTTTGTTTTTTTTGGAGGGAAGAGGCAAGGTAATTGGGGTTAAGTGACTTGTCCAAGGTCACACAGCTAGTTAAGTGTCAAGTGTCTGAGGTTGAATTTGAACTCAGTTCCTCCTGACTCCAGGGCCAGTGCTCTATTTACTGTGCCACCTAGTCACCCCTCCTCAGCTATTGTTAAATAAGGATTTAAGACTGGAGAGTTTCTGGAGTCTCACAACACTATGGGGTAGGAATTTCAGAGAGTATCCTTTTTTTTTTAAAGATAAGGAAAATGAGGACCAGGGAGATTAGGTGGCTCACCTGTGGACACACAGCCAGTTAATTGTCAGAGGCTAGAACCAAAGAACTAAAAGCCTACTAGAAACAGATGCCAACACCTATATTTTCAGTATGACAGACTAGAGCCAAAATAATATTAAAACTGGACCTTCCACCTTCAGAAGCCCAGAGGCCTTAGGGTGAGAACTGAGAGGTAATGTTACAACTCCACAACTAGGAGTCTGTGAAGATAGAAAAAAAAAATGACCCTCCCAACTACTGTCATTCATGGACAAACCCCTCCAACAGGTAATCTCCACCCATGGCCTGTGTTATCTTACCCCCACACCCTGGTGAGCCAGCTGGAGATGAACTTTTGTCTTTCATTCTCTAGTGAAACCATTCTTTAATTCCTTCCTTCTGATATAATCCTCTTCTCAGTCATCAATCTTTTCAACCTTTCAATTACACTTGACACTATCAACCACCTCCATCTTCTTGAAATTCTCTATGATGTTGGCATCCATGGGCCAGTCCTCTTCAGCTTCTCCTCATAACAAGACATTCCTTTGGGATTTTTTTCAGTGGTGACTCTGCTTAGATTGTGGGTGGGTCCTTCTCCAGGGAGAATTGTAACAAATGTTCATTGTCCTATTTGCCTCTTAGCCCAGCCTTAGTCCCTGCTCTTTTTGGTATAGTCCTATGACTTTATAGACATCTGGCTTCTACCTGGGCCACCTACCTGCTAAGCCCCAGCCATCCTAAACTTTTTTGCCTCTCTCCCCACAAAATGTCTGGGATATTAAATTTCTAATCTCTCCAGAAGATAACTTTTCATTAGGTTTTTTTTTATGCTTGACCATTGCAGCCTCTACCCCTCCCTGCTCTTCCCCACCTCTTCCCCACCCTCCTTAGCAAGAGTATTCATTGAGTAAGAAAGGGAACTAGCCTGGCAGAAAGATAGAGATCAGAAAGGAGACAAAAAAAGGAGAGAAAAGTGGGTGTGGAGGAGAAAGTGGAGTAGTAAAGGAAGATAGAAGAAAAGATAAGAGAAAAAAGCTAGAAAAATTAGAGAAAACCTAATTTTGACTTGGGCGTGGGAAGTAGGTGGGATTAGTAGGACAGAAGATCAATTTATTTATTTATTGCAGTAACAGAAGCTACAATGTCTCTAAAGGAGCTCAGTTACGTAGAAGTTGATGGAGCCAAGAAAAATGGATAATCAACAAAAATAGCACAGATGAGATAACAGCTTTTAGGAGCCTGGGCACTGATACTGGTGTGTTTTAACAGTTTTGAACAGAATTTTACATTAACCAACTAACTAGAAATGATATTTAAGCCTACAACTTAAATTACCTACTAAAAGAACAGAAAAATGTTTCTACTATATGTGTTCTGCAGCCAACGTCTCAACTGGCTAATGCTAAATTAGTTTCTTTGTCAGCTGGGAACCAAAGTGAAAAGATGTGTTCTGAATGCAAGCCAAAATGCTAATTACTATTCACAACTGGCTGATGTAAACATCAGTCAGTCAAATACCCAACTGCTGATTTCAATTGGACATTAGCCAATAAGGAAGGCTGAGATGTCTGTCTTTGTGAAGATGAATTTATGTTCTCAGGCTTGATAGAAATACATCAGCAAGGCCAGACAAATATAATTTCTATTGATTGTGAAGAAGAACGGAACTAAATACTTGATACATTTTTAGAAGGGATGATGCTTTTTGTTTTTGGTCCAGACCTGTGATATTATCAGTGTGGAGAACTCTCTAGTGTGGAAATCTTATCAGCAATTCCTCTCTACTTAGTCTTAGAGAATTGCCCCAGGACCCTGAGAAGTTAAGTGCCTTGCCACTGGTCCTACTGTTAGTATCATCAGAGGTAGGCCCCGAAACTCAAGCATCTTAACTCTAAGACTAACCTTCTATCTACTGCTTCTCATGAATTCTGATGGCATCATCGTGTCTCATGGTGATAAGATAAAAAATGAATCTATGACTACTTGAAATGTGTCACATAAATGCAAAAAGCATGGAAAATAAACAAGAGAAATGAAGAGATAGTTCGTATTTGTATACAGAGTATATTTATAATTATAAATATATTTATAGCACAAATGGAATAAAAAAGAGGTAATGGGGTGACACTCATGCTTGGGATAAATGGTTAAAGGTTATTCAAGAATAATGGTCCCAATGAGGAAAAAAATTGGTGGTGATAGGAAAGGTATTACTTCCTTTTTGATAGGAGCAATATCCTAGTTCTTAAAATAAGCTAGTTTTTCCTTAAAAGCTTTGGCTCAGGACATTGACAGAGCTTTCTGATGGTATAAACACACACAAAAAAAACCCAAGGCATGTGGAATTACCTGGCTCCTTCTTCTAGCCTCTGATCTGTATGCCAGCTGATTCAATGCTGTGTTCTCACTGAATATCCTTTCCCTGCCAAGATTAAGTAAGCTTCCTGTTGATGGTCAAACAGTCTATGAGTGTCTCTTTTTGTTCCATTCTCAAACCTGCAGTATCAGTCTGGTGTGAATCAGCTTAAATTTATTTTACATTATTGCCATCATTAATAAAACAGATATTCAGAGTGTCTTCTATAAATAAAGCACTGTGTTAAATATATGCTTAGAAGACCAGGAATCTCAGGGCCAATAGGTAGAATGTGTATTTTTTCAAATGAATGGTATAAAGGATGACAAAGCCATTTATGGAAGGGGGTCTCTAAATAAAAAAAAAGTTAATTGAGTAAAGTTTTCTTTGGCAAACTCAACATAGCATCTCCAGGTCAAGGTAGACTTGGGCGTATTTTGAATATGACCTTTTACTTGTTTTTATGGAAAAGATGAATTGTGAACACAAATGATTAGTGCAAGGTTCTTATATAAAGGCAAAAGGAAATGTCAAACTTGAGTATTATTATGATGTATACTCCCCATCTAATTCTGGAACAGATTTATAGTGTCAAAACATACACAAAAATGACAACGATAAAAACAAATTAGTAAGAAGAACAAAGAAATATATGTTGAGGGTAGCACTGTCATCATTTCAGAATCATCTTTTACTCTTCCCTCTTCCTCATCTTCCTCCATCCCATAACCAGCCAAGTGTCAGGTCCTTTTCCATCTGACCACAATATCTCTTGAATCCTTTACCATCTCTCCACTTATATGCATGCCCACCATGCTACCTTAGACCCTTATTTCCTCTTGCATGGACTAATATTATACCACAAAAAGGGTGAGTATGCTCATTTTTAAGAAAGGAAGAAAAAAAAAAGGACAGCCCTTGTCATTCCTAATGAGTTTAGCATCTCTCCTTGTCATCATCCTTGAAGACAGGTCAGGTGCCACCTTTTCCATAAAGCCTATTCTACTCTTGATAGTTAGAGTGTTCTCTCTAACTTCGAATTTTCCTAAAAACATTTTTCTCAGTCCCTATTGTACTTAACTTTTCTTTGGACATTTTTTTCCTCCACTGGCTTTCATAATGTTGCATTTTCTTGGTTCTCCTCCCGCCTGTCTACCACCTCCTATCTGGTCTGTGTTGCTGGATCACCATGTTTCTCCCATTCATTAAATATGATTGCAGCCTAAAGGTTCCATTCTGAGTTATTTTCTCATTCTTTCTTTCTCAGTGATCTCATCAACTTCCATACATTCAATTGGCATCTCTATGCAAATCATACTGAAATCTACAGATTCAGTCCTAATATTACTTCTGAAATTTTATAACCAACTCCTTCTAGATAACTCAGGTGACCTCTAAGTATATAAAATTCAGTATGTCTGATATTTCCCCCAATCCTGGATCTTTTTATGATGAGGATACCACTATTCTTCTAGCCACACAGGCTTGCAACTTTAGAGTGATCTTCTATTCTTTGTCTTCCTCACCCTACGTGTTCAAACAGTTGCCAAAACTTATCAGTTGGACCTACACAACATTTCTCCCATCCACCCCACTCCCTCCACTTGAAGAGCCAATTGCTTGTTCAAGCCTTTATCCCCTCTCACCTGGGCTATGTCAAAAAGCTTTTTAATTGGCCTCCCTGTTTCTAATTCACCCCTCTACAATTTCTGTCCGCCACAGAACTACCAAATTGGTATTCCTAAAATACGCAAGATCTATTCGTGACACTTTCCCTATTCAAAAAAACTTCAGTGGCTCCCTATTATCTCTAGGATTAAATTAAAAAATCCTCAGCCTGAATTTAAGTCCTTCCAGCTACCTTTCCAGTCCTATGTCATGTTATTCTCTCCTTCATGCACTCTTCATTTCAGTAAAACTAATCGGCAAACTAACCCTCCTATACACAATTCCATCTCTTACCTCCACGTCTTTGTACAAGGAATCCTCCATGTCCCGTATGTATTTCCTTCTCTTAGAATGTCTAGCTTCCTTAGAAATATGTAGCTTAAATGCCACTTGCTATGGGAGGTCTTTCCTGATTTCCCACTTATCCCTCAACCCTATTGTTAGGGTTCTTTCCCCTTTGAAATTACCTTGTTTATGCTTGGCATTTACTTATCTGTGTATTGGTTGTATTCTTGCAATCTAAAGGAAGCCTCCCAAGGTAAGGGGGTGTTTTGTCTTTGTCTTTGTCTCATCAGCACCTAACATAAAACCCTTTATGCTTGTCGTTCAGTTGTTTCTGCCTCCTTGTGACCCCATTTGGGATTTTCTTGGCAAAGATACTGGAGTATTTTGCCATTTCCTTCTCTACTCCATTTTACAGATGAGGAAACTGAGGCAAATGGGATTAAGAGACTTGCCCAGGGTCACACAGCTAGTAAGTGTCTGAGACCAGACAGATTTGAACACAGGAAGATGAGTCTTCTTGACTCCAGGGTCGGTGCTCTATCCACTGTACCACCTCTGCAAAGGAGGCACTTAATAAATGTTGAGTTAAACTGAACAAGCCTCTCCTTTGCCCTCATCACACTCTATCATGTTTTGTTATTGCTCAATGTACGTGTCAGGTCCCTTCTCTTTCTCCCAGAAGAAAACAAGCTATTTGAAGAGGGACTCTATGGTAGAAACAACATTCTATGGCCCTATCCCACATAGGCTAGGCTAACCGTTTTCTTAAAAGTAATTGAAAGCCTACCTAGCTCAAGAGGGAATGAGGGAAAGGGGAAAAAACATTTATTAAGTACCTACTGTGTTAAGTGCTTTATAAATCTTTTCTAATTAAATGATAATAATAATAATTCACATTTAAATAGTACCTTCTATGTTCCAGGCAGTATGCTAAGTACTTTAAAAATATTATCTCATTTAATAATAATAATAGCTAGAATTTATATAATAACACCCACTGTGTGCAGGCATTGTGATAAGCACTTTACAAATATTATATCATTTAATCCTTACAACAACCCTAGGAGGTAGAGCTATTCTCATATTTTACAAGTGAGGAACCTGAGGCAAGTAAGTGACTTGCCCAAGGACACATAACTAACAAATATCTGAGATGACATTTGAACTCAGGTCTTTCCGACTCATTTGATCCTTATCAGATCATCTGAACCTTATAACAACCCTACAAGATATGTATTGTCATTATCTCTATTTCACAGATGAGGAAATTGAGGCTGACAAAGTATAAATTATTTGTCCAGGGCAACATAGCTAGTAGATGTCTGAGTTTAAATGTGAACTTGGGTCTTTTTGACTCCAGGCTCAGTGCTCTAACTACTGGACCTCTTAGGTGGCAGAGGAGAATAAAGGCCATTGCTATAGCTTCTTAGTAGCCAAGGTACAAACATCCAAGGTATAAGAAGTCACTCGGATTATCCCTCGGGCTTCCAATTAACAGACTAACACAGGTACCTGGGATCTCCATCCAACTGACTCAATACCATATCCTCCCTGAATACTCCCTTCTACTACCAAGTAAACCTCCTTGTGTTATCTCTCAGATGTTCTCATGGTTTTCCATTTTATTCCAGTCTCAAACTTTAGCTACCAGACAGTCCTGAATCAGACCACATCTTCTGTTTTTTCTTTACACTCTGTTTATCAGTGCCTTTCACAGAGTGGTTCAAATAAATGTTTCTTTCATGGAAGATAAGAATAAAACTACTCAATCACTCAGCTAAAATACCGCAAATTATCTAGGAAATAATGTAAATTATCACCAGGGCTCTGTGAAAAGTAAATGGTCTTTACAACTAAATTTCTTTCTAATAATAACTCATGTAAGACTTGTTGAGTAACTTTAGATATGCATTCAACAGAAGTAAATTTCAAAACTCACCAGTCCATAAAACAAATCATTTCCGAATCCTATTTCCTCAAATAATAATAAATTAAATTTATATAGTGCTCTGATTGTTTGAAGGCAGTTTCCTCACAATAACCCTGTGAGGTAGATACTACAAATATTATTCCCCTCATTTCACAGGTAAGGAAAATGAAGTTCAGAGGTAATGTACTTGACCAAAATTACATGGTAAGAAGGGACTCAAAACTGCATCTATTAGAAAATAACCAGGTCAAAAAGGATCATCTGGCTTATCCATTAGGTTTCCAACCATCTGAAAATCTAATGCGTTTCCCAGATCTTCAGAATCTTTTTGAGACTTGCCATACTTGCTCCAAAAGGAGAGGCTGAGCCCAGGGTACCCTTTACAAGTCCACATCCCCCACCTTTCTTTAGGAAATCATGATGACCCCACCCCTTGTTTCTGACCACCAGCATCACCAAACTTTGGTATGAATAGAATTCTACTTTCTGAGATTTAAGCTAGACTCATTTAACAGAAGATAAAGGCTCCATGTTAGCATTTCCTCAATACTCCCTCAAAGAGATTTTAAATGAAAATGATTCTTTTATTGACCTCAAGAAATTTAAGTCCAGGGACACTTACTGTATTATCTAAAGTAACTCTAGATAATAGGGTCATCCCATCATAGGATCTAGAGGAACAAAGGATCATAGCAATTATCTCATCTGGTCCTTTCATCTTATAGATAAAAATCTTGATGATGATAAGGTTCTCAGGCTTAGTAGTCAGTAACACATATTTCCCTTAATATTCACCAAATTCACCTTCCAATTTAATGGTCATATTCACATATGTACACACATACATGTGTATAATACATATATGCACATGCTCTTTATAAAGCATATTAGACAATAATAGTACATCTAATAATAGTACATCAACTCTACCCGGAGGCACTAATTAACTCCTCATGCATCTAGAATCCAGTATGACATTTGGGTTTTTACCATTCACTTATAAAGCAACAATATCAAACCTACGAGTCACACATTGAAAGTTTTATTTCATTACTTTATAGCCTTGCCTCATATATTGTAGTAATATATTAAGATAACTCCTGCTAAGGAACTTCCAATTTCAATATGATTTATAATTCTTTTCAAATTGTAGAATTTTGTTTATTAAGAATTGTAGAATCAGAGAACGTTAGAGCTAGAAGGGCATTTAAGAGAGAAGCCTAGCCCAAATCCCTCATTTTATATATGAGAAAGTTAAAGGCAAAGACTGTTTGAATGATTTGCCCGAGGCCACACAGAAAAGGAAGTTGTGGCCACGAGTAGAACTAGGACCCAGGTCTCCTGACTTCAAAGCGATATCTTTCTCACCATGCCACATTTTTGTTACTAGACATTTTTATTCATCATGAGCAAATAACTCTGAGAAAGCCATACATCTAGACCAAGGGGAATTCAAATTGGTATGAGAAAAAAGACTAAGGAACCAGGAAATCCTGTTCCTGGTCCCAACCCTGCCACTAATTCACGGACGACCTTGGGCAAATCATTATATCTCCCTAGTCCTTAAGGCCTCATTTATAAAACATGGAGGTTGGATAAGAGCATAGCTAAGATCCTTTTCAACTCTAACATTTTATTATTCTATAATTTAATTTGTATAAATAATATAAGAATTCAATCAAAATGGAAAAATAGTCAAAAACCTGGATAATTTTGTCTATATGATAAAAAAAATCTAGATATTTGGAAACATCTAGAACCTAGATATTTTTACTGAATCTTTATGCTTTTAATTAAGTGTTTGGATGTATAAAGATCTCTCCTAAAAAGGGAGTTGAAAGAAAATCTCGTTCAGTGGCATTTAGATTTTTGAAAAAATATTTGAAGGAATATAGTAAAAATCAACCTAAGAAATGCCATAACTATAGGATAGACTACAAATATGGAAGGAAAAAAAAGACAATTTTGATTTCTACTCTTTCAAGTCAGTAAAAAACAAAAACAACAACCACAAAAACCATTTGACTATAAAATTTCAACCACAAAAGTCTATCTTTTAAGTTTGGGGCTACTGCAAATGTTTGAAATGCTTTCATTCATTTGAGCACAAGTTATCAAGTTCTTTAATAAAACATTGTGATTTGAGCATATATGTCTGGAGGTCTTCTCCAGGAACTCCAGCAAACCCCACAAAATCTCCACCTCTGGAGGTTGTAAGATTAGTGTACACTGTGGATTCAGGACATTGCTCCTGGAGAACACTTTCCTGATAGCCAAACACCAACAAGGACACTCTGGGCTTAATTCCTACAATGCTACGTCATAAATGTTAATGATAGACAAAACCAGTCAGAAGGAAGGAAAACGAGCTAACTTACCAAATTTAAAAAAAAGACTGTTAAAAATAATTTACCTATTCATATCAAAGAGCTTCTAAAACTGGTTTTTCAGGACTTGGGTGGGGATATTTCTGTCTTCAAACAAGAAACAGAAGTTGGATGTTGCACCCCCCCCAAATAAAAAAAACTATCACCTGCTAGTTCAGAACTTCAGGTTTTATGTGAAGTACTTGGCACTCCACACATAAAAATCGGGAGGAAAATGAAAGAAAAAAAATCTTTAAACCACTCCATCCTCACCCCTTGGTCTAGCCTAGCCGAGAGACTTGTGGTACACTTTTTTTTTTTGGCATCTACTTATGACATCTGGATGAGCATCAAATTGCTTAAATCAAGAATAACAAGGCTGCCAGTAACTGAACAATACATGTTTAAATAATTTTACTAAAGTTATCATCTATCAAAACAGAGATTGTTTGTATAATTATTAAATATCCAGCGTTGAGAAATGAGCTCATGAGAGCTGGTCTAGCCCCGTTTTAAAAGACATGATCTGTATTTGCTCAGGACTACCCAGATGAAATCTCTCACAATAAAAACTGAATAAACTATTTATCATGATACCTAACAACATATAAAGGTTCCAAGAAACTAGAAATAGTATGATCTAAAAAAGAACTATGGAAATTCAGTTGGAAAAGAGCTACTCTCTAAAGCCTGACTGAGCAAACCAGTCAAAACTTAAGTGAAAGGAAAAGTTCACATAGTAAGAGCTCCAATTTAAGAGAAGGATAATTGATGCAAGAAATCTATCTCATTTATTTGCACTGGTAGAATTCATCTTACCTCCCTTCAGCAGAGAGCCAGGGCTTCGTAAGTAGATGGTCGGGAATGGTTCCCCAACCTGAAACTGAAGTGTAGCTAAAGATGACTGGAGGTAGAATCAACCTCTATCTGACTGTTTTAATGAATAGTTTAGAGGCTTCTCCCTCAACGTCTGAGTCACTCAGGGAGGAGGAGGTGAGTAGTGTGAAATAGGGTGCCACCTAAAACAAACAGCAATTCAATTAAAAGCAGCAGAGTCCCTGAAACTTCTGTCCCAGGTGAATTCTTTATGCAATTTATGGCCTTATTGTGCCAAAAATTATACCTATCAACACATTTTGTTGATGCCAATGAAGTAGCGCAGTTGTTCCGCTATGTAACTGGGAAAGTATGTAACCATTATTTAAAAAAAAAAAGCTGAGTTTGGAAAAGTTGTCCATCTTGAAAGTCGATGCATAGGTACAAGGTAGAATCTAGGCACCCTGAAGAAAAAATGCTCCATCAGGAGAGAAAAGTCCTAAGAATGCAAGTATTCAGGGGGACAGCCCAGAGAAATGTATTATACAAATATGGGCATATGGAACATTTTGTTATGTGGTATCAGGCACAAAGACACCACCCAAACAAAACTTGTTTTCCTGGATAGAAGGAAGAGGGAAGAGAAAATATGAGAATTTGAAATTTCCTACTATTGTCCTTGTGAATAAAGAGTGCAAAGAAATAAATTATTTCCATTTTTTTCATGTTTGAGGGAAGTAAACTATTTCATTATTCTTTTCCTCTTTTCTCAGAATGTACCTTGTTAGAGGATAAGGAACAAGTCAGAATGACGAGCCCCTTGTGTGAAGCCCACCACAAAATATTCCTAAATGAATGAATTATATAACAAATATATTTTCTATCACTCAAGAAACCTTCCAGATGTTCAACTTTAAGAAAAGAAATCAGTTGTCTACAGTTTCTGAAGACATAAAACCAAGGAATTTTAGAGCCAGAAGGTACTTTTGAGATCATTTAGCCATCTTCATCTGTCACACGATTGCCCAAGTTCTACCAGTTAAGCAGGTCTGCTACACAGTACAATGCAACTAGGACTTCATCGATGACTATAATAACAAACAGGAAGGTTTAACATTGTAGAACAGTCATTAACAATATTCAGCCAGTATTAGGGGAGCAGCTACACCTGTTCCTCTAACTCTCAGGAATAAAAGCTATTTTTAGGTAATAAAACAAAAAAAGTCCATAAAATTCCATTATTTGATATTTCAAAGCCACCTGATACATGCAAAGCATTTTACAAACATATTTACCAGCGATTTCTCACAATGCCATGATCTTGATAGGTCAGTAACACTCCAAATCAGAAAGCAAATTAGTAGGAAAGCATAGGATTAGGATTTACCCAAACCGAATATCATTGAAATTTGCATTACTTTATAGGGGCAAGCTGAAAATGAAACTAGAGGAATTTTGAAGCAAACCTTATCTACCATAAAAATACTTTCTTGGGGAGGCTAGGTGGCACAGTGAACAGAGTACTGGCCCTGGAGTCAGGAAGACCTGAGTTCAAATCCAGCCTCAGACACTTAAAATTTACTAGCTGTGTGACCTTGGGCAAGTCACTTAACCCCCAATTGCCCTGCCCTCCCCCCTCCAAACAGCAAAACACACACAAAAAAAAAACTTTCTTACATGTGTGACATATTGTGTGTAGTATGTTGAGCCAATGAGAGACTTTGTTCAGGGGGTGGCTCTACAGCCAACCTTGAAGGTGCCCTACACCCAAAAAAAAAAAAAACCTAATTTTTTTTTTTTGGTGGGAGGAAACGCTCAAAAAAGTTTCAAGATCTGCATGACTGGAGGAAGTTCTTTGAAGTATATGTGAAAATATTAATACCAGAGGAAAAGGGGCTCACCTTGCAAGGTGAATATATATAATATACATTATGGTTTTGGTGTCTCGAGAATCTTAGATCTGTAAGGAATTGACCATTGTCTTATTTATATTTCATCTACCAGCATTCCCATCTTCCATCACTTTGTTTTCTCTAATCTAAGAAACATATGTTGTTTTCAAATATGTAACCCAACTTACTATAGCCTATTACTGAAGAGGATGTTAAAAAAAAATATTGGGGGAGGGAGGTGGCTAGGTGGCTAGGTGGAGCAGTGAATAGAGCACAGGCCCTGGAGTCAGGAGGACCTGAGTTCAAATCTAGCCTCAGACACTTAACACTTACTAGCTGTGTGACCTTGAGCAAGTCACTTAACCCGAATTGCCCAGCCTTCCCCCTACAAAAAGCAAAAAAAAAAAAATTGGGTTGCATAAAATTAAAGGACAAGGTTAAGGAAGACTGATCCAGCCCATGATTATTAGGTATGATATTCTTTTTTTGTTTGGGGTTTTTTTTTCGCTTTTTGAAGGGGGGAAGGCAGGGCAGTTGGGGTTAAGTGACTTGCCAAGGTCACACAGCTAGTGTTAAGTGTCTGACACCAGATTTGAACTTAGGTCCTCCTGACTCCAGGGCTGGTGCTCTATTCACTGTATCACCTAGCCACCCCAATATTCTTTCTTTGACTTCAATCAGCTCTTAAAGAAGTGAAGTCATCTCAGTGATGTCATACTCAAATAGAAACAGATCCCTGCAGTCACATATTGACTTAGACGACCTTAAATTAATATTATCTATGTTGTATTTTTATTACATTTTTCAATTGCATTTTAATCTGGTTCTGGCTGAACTTGAGAGCTTTTGCATGTCCTTCTTCCAGTGACCCATAAACTCTGCTCTTCATGCTCAGAGGGACCTTCCTCTTTCCCCATTCTAAGATTTGAATAGTATAAAGAGATTATTCAAGTTCATCATCTTTGGAAAGTTTGGGGGATCTCTTTACGTCTCTCTGTGTCTGTCTCTCATTTTCTCTTTCAAGTGAGAAGAGAGGACATGTAATTTCATCAATGAATCTAACAAAATAAATCATCACCTTCTCTGTAATTTGTAATCTTGGGGAGTTGTATTGGGGATTAGGTGACTGTCCTAAGGTCACACAGCCAGTATGTATAGAAGGGAGGACAACTGAACTCAGGTCTTCCTGACTCCAAAGCCAGCTATCTATTTCCTACATCACATTGCATCTAAAAAAGAATTTCATAAGGACTATAAGTGATAGAATAGAGCTGTAAAGGGCTGAAAAAGTAATATAGCCAATCCCACTCCTTTCCAATTTTACAGACAAGGAAACTGAGTCCTGAAGGGTGGAAATAACTTACTCAAGGTCAGAGGTAGTAAACAGAAGATCTGGGATTCAAATCCAGGATCCTAACTTAAGTCCAGAATTCTTTCTACCCTATACCATCCAGTTCTTAAGAAGGAGGACTTGTGTTTGTATTGTGAAGTATACAATGAAATTCACTTAATACCACATATTTGTAAATCACTAGAGTAGATAGAATGCTGGGCCTGACATCAAGAAGACTCATCTTTCTGAGTTCCAATCTAGATTCAGACACTTACTAGCTATGTGACCCTGGACCAGTCACTTAATCCTGTTTGTCTCAGTTTTCTCATCTGTAAAAGGAGCTGAAGAAGGAAGTGTATCTTTGTCAAGAAATGGGGTCACAAAGAGTCAGACACAACTAAATAATAATCCCCAACAGACCCACAAAACTTTCACTGAAAACTGCAACTCAACGAGTGTGAAGTGCGTGTCTCGCTGCATTCTCATCTACTACACTGTGGAATCTCAAGGGCTATGATTTAGAGGTAGAGGGTTTCCATTTGCTTGCCTTTCTAATGGAGAAAATGAATATTACGTGAATATAAACACAAAAGAGATATCATCAGGGTGATAATTACAAAGCAGATTTCTCTGTGACTGGGTGTAGATGGATGCCAGAATTAATGGAGTAACAGCCAGTGGTACATGTGCTGGCTACGCTGCTTAACCTATTTTAATTAAGCTAAAGCCATGTGGTTTCACGTGGAGCCCACTGAAGAGGCAGCCAGAGACCTAGTGTGTTCTATCAGCAGCTCCAGTACTGACTCATTAATGGTCCCACGTGAATCACTTAACCTCTCTGGGCCTGTCTGCTTGTTGGTAAAAAAGGAGGTAATGATGCCCGCTGTCTCCTTCCCAACTATGCAGCACAGAATAAAAGTGTCATGGTTTTCATGACCTATCCCTGATCCATCCCACCCTTACTTGCAGGCAGGGTCTAAAAGATTCTTCAGGTTTCCTTTTGCATTCATAACAGGTATATTTGCCCAAAGAAACATATCAAAAAGGCCTGGTTAGAAACAAAGGAATTTAAGTTTGGAAGAAAGTAAGCTAGTTCTTGTTCTGTAAAGACTTGTAGTACCCATTTCCCAACTGGAAATCCCATATGGTAGCCATTAAAGAAGACATTTCCTCCAACTCTCTTCGTCTACGACTCTTTCAATGCAACTGTTGTTAGTTACCTTAATGCCCTTAGGAACAACACCTGGAGCTCCCTTGCTTGAACCCTGGTCCTTTGGTTCTAAGATTTACTCTCTGGTTTTCCACAATTCAGCCAATCTCCCAGCCCATAAACCTGACTGTCCCCTTCATATTTAATTCTTCATGATCTAAATCAACATTTCTTATGGGCCAATGATGGGCCCATATGGGCATCATGAAAAATTTGGCAACAGTAAAAGGTTTCTGAATGTGCAATGACCAAAAATTAATTCAAAATCAAACATGTAATGGATCTAAGGAGTTTCTGGCAGTGCTTGCCCATGTTGTACCATGCAACTTCCCTGTAGCCTTGGTTCTGAACAGAGACATGCACACTTTGCATTGCACATGGCATCAAGCCATGCAACACCAACCAACATTGCCAAAACGCAAAAAGGGGCTGTTAGTAGAAAAAGTTTAGGAAACCCTGATCTAAATCACTGACCCATAATTGTATGGTCCCTAGTCAGGCCCTTTAGCTGACTCATCTTAAGCATTATAGGTAAAATTATCCGTAGGAGAGCCTTTAAGATTGAACCTGGGATCATGTCAGTCAAGAGCTCTAATTTTGGATATTGTTACATATTATAGTCTGAGTGGGTGCATGAGGGCTTATATATGTGCCTTTATTTATGTTGTCCATCTTAGATGGTAAAAATCTTAGAAAGCAGAAGTTATGACGTAATAATATCTTCACAATAATTCAATCACAGAATATCAGAGCTGGAAGGGATATCATTGGTCTTTTAAATCAATTCTTACCTTAAAAAAAAATCCTTCACACATTCTGAGGAGCACCCATTCAAGGCTTTACTTGAAGACTTTAAGTGAGAAAGAACCTGCCACATCCCCTGGCAACCCATTCCACTTTTATATAGTTTTAATTGCTAGGAAATTTTCTTTCTATCAAACCTCTTGGCAACTTCTCCTCATTCTTATTTCTGCCCTCTGGGGCAAGCTGAACAAGTTTATATCTTCTTCTGTGAGACAGTCCCTTAAATACTTGAAAGCAGCTACGATAACCCCCTCCTCAAGTCTCCCATTTTCCAAACAAAACACCCCTAATTCCTTCAACTGCTCCTCATACAGAATATTTCAGGCTCTTGACTTTTCTCTGAATATTCTACAGTTTATCAAAGTCCTTCCTAAAGTGTGATACTGGAGAGGATTCTGGGAAGATAGCAGAATAGGTCAGAAAATTCTAAGCTTTCAAGATTTTCCCTCCACAAAAGAGTTAAAATAGCACCTTAGGGCAAACAAAGTGTGGGTGGAGATAAATAAGAACAGGGGCATAACCTAAGTCCTCCCGGGACAATTCGAGAAGATCAGAAGAAAAATCCCAGGTCTAGGTTTGGTCCCTATGAACAGTAAACATCTCCAGGCTAGGTTCACTATAACAACAAGCCACCTTAAACAACAAGGCAAGTCCTGGGGTTAGTTGGCTTGAGAGGCCACAGCCACCTGCCACAGGAACTTTTATCCACAGTGAGAGGAGTTGAGCTCTGAGCCCAGAAAGATATAGGGAACCTCTACTGACAAGGAATGCCAGACCCAATCATGCTACTGAGAGCAGCAGGAGTGAGAAGGAACCAACACATTCCTGGAGAGTGCAGAAGCAGTGGGGCAGAAAGCCCCTGGCTATGGGCTCTTACAGGAGGTTGGAGGTTTGACTTTGGTTCCAGGTTAGAGGGAAGAACGGAAGATCTGGGGCAAGAGGCACCAATTTCCCATATGCTAGGGCTAGAGGTGATTACAAAAATCAAGCTATTACCAAAAAAATGCACAAGCAAAGGAGAAAAAAATCTAACTACAGAAAACTATTATGGGAATAGACCGTGGTTCATCTTCAGAGGAGGATATTGAAGCAAAGAAACCCCCAAAGAGTAATGTCAAATTTGCTGAAAAAGAATTCATAGAAGATCTTTAAAAAAAAAAAAACCAAATGACAGAGATGGAGAAAAAATTTTAAAAAAAGAAGAAGAATCCAAGAAAAACAAGAAGATTATGAAAGGAAAGTCAACCAATTAGAAAATGAGATCCAGAATCTTAAGGAAAAAAAATTGAAGAGAAAGTGAAACATAAGAAAAACAACAGATTTGGAGAATAGATCAAGAAGAGAAAACATAAAAATAATTGGACTAACTGAAAGTCATAATAAAAAAAATCTTCATACGTTAATACAAGAAATAAAGAAAAGTGTCCTGAAGCATTAGAACAAGGTAGAAAAGTAGAAATAGAAAAAATTCATGGATCACCACTTAAAAGAGAACCTACGAGGAAAACTCATAGGAATATCATAATCAAATTCTAAAACCCCAGCTCAAGGGATAAAATATTAAAAGCATCAAGATTAAAACAATTTAAATATGATGGTGCCACAATTAGAATCACACAAGACCTAACAGTGGAGACATTAAAGGGCCACAGGTGTTGTAACATCATACATCAAAGAGCAAAAGAACTGGGGCTCTGACTGAAAATATTACACCCAGCAGTTAATCATTATCCTGAATGGAAAAAAAAAATGGACATTTGAACAACTCTCAGACTTTCAAGACTTTGTTAAAAAAAAAATGAACTTAATAGAAGATGTGACATACGAGAGCCAAGAGAAATACAAGGTACATACCAAAGAGTGATTATAAGGGATTCATAAGGACAGACTGTTTACTTTTTATATATGTAAAATGCAAAATATATGCCCACGATTCTTATTAATAATTGGGTAGCTGATAAGAAAGATTGGGGTAAATCTGAACATGATATGAATTTTAAAAGTAAAACCATTTAGGAACAGCTAAAAAGAGTAATTGTTTTATAATGAGGTGCAAGAATCTGTGTAGAATCAATACAGAGGAATAGATGGGAGAGAACTGGTAGTGCCAGTAACCTACCTTCATCTGGAATGGGTATAAGAGGGAACAATACATATGTATTTAGAAGAGTATAAAGTCTTTTAAATTTGGAAGAAATAAAATGGTAGGGACATGCGGAGGAAGGAGAGGACAAGGGAGGGATCTTTAGAGGGGAGCATGAGGGAACAGGTAAAAGAGGATACAGAAGAGTCTTTAGATTGATGGGAATGGGAAGATAGGAGAGGGATCCTTGGAGGGAGGGAGGCAATTAATAGGTAGAAGCCAAGCAGAGGAGGCAGGAGGAACAGGACACAAGAGATATGCACAAACACAAAAATAATGACCAGGAGTAGAATCTGTTTGGGAAATTATATGTCTATATATGTACGCATGTATGTATATGTGTATGTATATATCTATAACTATAGAGCAGCGGTTCTCAACCTGTGGGTTATGTTCAATTTGTAACAATGAAAATACATCCTGCATACCAGATATTTACATTATGATTCATAACAGTAGCAAAATTACAGTTATGAAGTAGCAACAAAAATAATTTTATGGTTGGGGGTCTCCACAACATAAGGAACTGTATTAAAGGGTCATGGCATTAGGAAGGTTGAGAACCACTGCTCTAGAGGCACATAGCCACATTTAATTGTAGTCTTCTGGGGAGAGTGGGGAGGGGAGAAAAAAGAAAAATAATCCCCCCCCTCCCAGAGGGTCACAGAATAACTCCACAGTGGTGGTCTACCCACAATAAAACTTATTCCTCGATGTTATTCCTCTTTTGTGAGCCTCCTCAATACCCTCAAAGAAGGGACCCCTAACAGGAAAGCTGACTCATTCAGTCTGAGTAAGATCAATAGTAATGACCCAAAGCCCCTTTTCTGATCAGACAGTTTGAATTTCAGCTAGCCTCCAATTCCCCAGGAGTCTTATGTCCTCCTCCTTCTCACTGGCTTGAATCAGTACCAATCCTCAGGTTCAAGATCTTCCTTCCCTTACCTCAGGGCCTAATCCTGTTGGACTGATAAAAAAAAAATACAAGAGAAAATGCCCTATTAAAGACTGTTCAGATTTTACTGACTGGGGAGAGGGGAGGTCTCACTCCCTTAGGGCCTCACCACAGTGCTCATTTCCACCATTTTTCTTGACTACCCTTCATCTTGTGAATGAATATCTTTCCTCAAGAAATCTAGCCTGACTTATCATCTTCTTGTAAACTCCATGTTTCCTTGTACTAGTTTTTTGGTATTCTGAACTTTCTTAAGCCATCTTAAGACATCTCTTAATGCCAACAAATACCACATTCACTCTTTGGACTTCTATAAGTGACTGCCACAGAACTGTGTATATATAGTAGAATCTCACAATGTTGGTTTTTTTTTAACAGATTGATATGACTACAGATCTTAAATATACTCATAGGATCTCAGGTAGCGGTTGTTCCAAGGAGTCCAAGATTGGGGGTCAGAAGGCCTGTGTGGAGGTTTATCTATGTGACTGTCAAACACTCTAAAACAGGAGTGGGGAACCTGAGGCCTCATCGCCACATGTGGCCCTCTAGGTCCTTAAGTGCAGTCCTTTGACTGAATCCAAACTTCACAGAACAAATCCCCTTAATAAAAAGATTTGATCTGTAAAACTTGAATCAATCAAAAGACCACACTCAAGGACCCAGAAGGCCGCACGTGGCCTCAAGGCTGCAGGTTTGCCACTCCTGCTCTATACCTTAGTTTCTTCATCTTTAAAATAAAGATAATAATATTTATGCTTAAAGGTAAGCTAGGTGGCACATTGAAAAGAAGACAGTCAATCAGGAAGACTTGCATTCAAATCTAACCTCAGACACTTACTAAGTCACTGTTTGCCTCCATTTCCTCACCTGTAAAATGGGGATAATAATAGCACCTACCTCCAAAGGCTGTTGTGAAGAAATGAAATAATAATTTTAAGCACTTAGCATAGTTCCTGGAGCATAGTAGGTACCATAAAAGTCTTAGCCATTATCATTATCATTACACGGTCTACTTCACAAAGTCATTCATAATAAGTATTAAAAATGAGATAAAATTCTTTGCAACTCTAATCTTATAAAAATATAATCCATTAAAATGTGCAATCATGGGCCGGGGGGGGGGGGGGAGGCAGGGGAGCCAAGATGGCAGAGTAGAAACAAGACTTCCCTGGGGCTCCAGCTTCCACCTCCTTGAATACATGTAAAATACGACTCTAAACAAACTTTAGAGCTACAGAACCCCCAAAGTGACAGAGAGAAACAAAGCTCCCACTGAAGGCAGCCCGGCAGGCCAGCAGGAAGGGTCTATTGCACCGAGCTGGGAGCTGAGCCCAGCCCTGTTTGAGCTACATGGTTTTGGCCCCAGGGTAGCCCCTACCAGCTGTGGAAATTGCAGACTTCAGGAGAGTGAAGTAGCTGTGCTGGATTCTAGACTTTTCAACCCATAAATGCCAAAGATAAAGTAAAAAGTCAGTGTGGAACTCTGTTGGAACAGGGGTGGACAGAAGAGCACGATCTGGCCCCTGCCTCCACGGCAAGAAGCAAGTGGAAGCACAGAGGCTGTGCCTACATGGCTACCTCAGGAGCTCCTGGCCTGCAGATTATAGGGGGACCAAGTGACCATTCAGAAGGTAATTGCTCTTGCTCTAACCTGCTTGGATCTGGATTGTGGTCTTAGAAGGAGGTCCCGGGGTCTGTAGCCAGGTGCCAGAGCCTGTGGGGGCTGCAGAGAGGGCACCCTCCTAATTGCTCTAGCAGCTGCAAAAACCTCAGCAATTTGCAGCAAAGCTCTCTCCATTCTAAAAGCAGAGTTCTACCATGGCAAAGAGTTCAAAAGTCAAATAATTGACTGGTAACATGAGCAAGCAGAGGAAATGCAATCCTACAATAGATCCCTTTTTTGGGGACAAAAAGGATCAAAGAATGGAATGGGAGAAAGACATTGAAGTCAGAACTCCCACATCAAAAACTACCAAGAAAAATATGAATTGGTAACAGGCCATGGAGGATATCAAGAAGGATTTTGAAAAACAAGTAAGAGAAGTGGAGGAAAAATTGGGAAGAGAAATGAGAATGATGCAAGAAAATCATGAAAAGCAAGTCAACAGCCTGACTAAAGAAAATAACACCTAAAAAAATAGATTAACTCAAATGGCAAAAGAGGCCCAAAAAGCCAATGAGGAGAAGAACACCTTAAAAAGTTGAATTTGTCAGATGGAAAAGAAATTTTAAAAACTCATTGAAGAGAATAATTCCTTCAAAATTAGATTGGAGCAAATAAATGGAAGCTAATGACTTTATGAGAAATCAAGATACTATAAAACAGATCCAAACAAATAAAAGAATAGAAGGCAACGTGAAATATCTCATTGGAAAAACCACTGACCTGGAAAATAGATCCAGGAGAGACAGTTTAAAATTATTGGACTACATGAAAGCCATGATCAAAAAAAGAACCTAGAAATCATCCTTCAAGAAATTCTCAAGGAAAATTGCCCCAATATTCTAGAACCAGAGGGCAAAATAGAAATTGAAAGAATTCACCAATCACCTCTTGAAAAAGATCCCAAAAAGAAAACTCCTAGGAATATCATAGCCAAATTCCAGAGTCACCAGGTCAAGGAGAAAATACTGCAAGCAGTCAGGAAGAAACAATTTGAGTATTGTGGAAACACAATTTGGATAACAAAAGACCTAGCAGCTTCTACATTAAGGGATCGAAGGGCTTGGAATATGATATCCTGGAGGTTGAAGGAGCTAGGATTAAAACCAAGAATCACCTACCCAGCAAAACTGAGTATAATGCTTCAGGGGAAAATATGATCATTCAATGAAATAGAGGATTTTTAAGCATTCTTGATGAAAAAAAACAGAGCTGAACAGAAAATTTGACTTTCAAATACAAGAAGCAAGAGAAGCATGAGAAGGTAAATAGGGAAAAGAAATCATAAGAAACTTACTGAAGTTGAACTATTTACATTCCTACATGGAAAAATGATCATTGTAACTCACGAGACTTTTCTCAATATGAGGACAGTTGAAGGGAATATATACACACACACAC
>CM053580.1:100752358-100781091 GCA_028627135.1 Pseudochirops cupreus | reverse complement strand
CTTGCCACTTTGACTGAAAGAAGACTTGAGTGGTCAAATTCTTTCAAGGCACACTCACCCTGTACCTTTGTGTTTTGGGGTTCCCAGCACCCCAAACCACATCAGTAACATTGTCAAGGCTGAAAAATAAAGAGTTCCTTACTCAATATGTTTTATTGGAAATTAAATTTTTTTCTAATAGACCAAAATCTAATTTTCTCTTTTCTATCTCACCCTCTCCTTTCTGGGAAGGGGTGGGGAGGGAACCCTTATAAAAAATATGCTTAGTCAAGCAAATTAAATTCCTACATTGGCCTCGTCACAAAAAATATATATACACTCAACTGACCTCACAAGAAATGATTTTGTCTTCTGGAGTTCTCTTCCTTACTCTCTCCAGAACATATGGCATGTTATATTTTTTCTGATATTTCCCATGGGAGAAGTGAGTTATAGTACCTTGTGAACTGAAGAGGTCAGGGGCTCCTGGGGTCCTCAGTCAGTTTCCCTAAAAGTTATTACAGAACTTCTTGGAAAAGATGAGTACCCACAGGAAGAAGATGCCAACCCCCAGGAAGGCTTGCCAGAAAACATGAGGGAAACCAGCAGAACTGACACTGAAATGATAATTTAGAAATCCTAGCAAATGTTTCTATTTTGATGTTGTAGATTGATGGTGCATAAAAATAGTTTTGGATTACTGATTCATGTTTTAAGTCTTTTTGTCAATGTATCCTTATCAGTTTGTATTTTTTAGCATTTCTTTTATGTGGAGAAAATAAATAACCGTCCTATACCTGATATACACTGTACATTGAGTACCTTTTGGGAAGGTTTAGAAATCAGGCAAATCTAAGCTTTAAGTGATTCTCCTTGGGACTCTGGGGTGAGGGTGTGAAGAGCCAGAGATATAATGAGAAAGAGTCTGACCTCTTTCTTTGGAAGTCAAGGCCCGCTTAGGATTGAACCTTTTGCATATGGTGGCCTTTAATGAGACTGGGGAGAAGATGAGTGCCCTAGCTCTCCTAGAGAGATTCTGTGTGGTTACACAAATAATAGCCCACAGTTACATATTAGGGTAGCTGGGTGTCTCAGTGGACAGAGCATTTGGAAGTCAGAAAGAGCTGAATTTGCATTTGGGCTTAGATACTTGCCTTGGGTAAGTCAATTAGTTTTCTGTGTTTCATTTTCCTCGTCATTAAAATGAAGGCATTGGACTAGGCCTCTAAGCTCACTCCCAGCTCTGAACTTAGGATCCTATGACATAGGGCTTTAAAGTTCAGAAAGCACTCGACATATATTACATTGTTTAGAACTCACCACAACCCTGCGAGAGAAATGTCATTCTTATCCCCCTTTTTTCAAATGGGGAAATTATAGCTGAGAAAGTACAGAGGAAATATATGTCAACTACATTACAGGAAGCCATGCTATGACTTGCCCAGGATCACACAGCTAGTAAATCTCTAAGGCTAATTTGAACTCAGACTCAGGTCATCCTGATTCCAGGCCCAGCACTCTACCCACTACACCACCCAACTGCCTACGTAATATGCTGATAAGAGAACCTATGACCCCCTCTTCTCTTACCCCCACCAGTAATTTAACATACTACTCCTAATATTTAGAAGTATTTATTTACTGTTCAAGACACTATTAAAGAATTTTTAATACAAATTCTTTGGACCATTGCCACCAACCCCCACTGGCTAAGAACTATTGGACTAGATAGTCTTAGAAGTCCTTTCCAGTCCTACATGCAATGTTCCTATGAACCTACCCTTCTGGCCTTACTTGGAACCTGCTTTCTAGTGCCATATCATACCTTCCAGATGCCCTAGCCCAAGACAGATACCTTTTGCTGTCAGCACTTTTCAGCCACTGCACTCTCTCAGCATCTCAGTTCTTGTCAAACTGTTCCCTATGACTGGAGCACCTTTCCTTTGATGCATAACTGGGGAGCCACCTCCTCCAGAGAGCCTTCTCACACAGCCTCCCTTCCTCATCCTAGAACTCGCACAGAACAAACATGCACATTTTGTATGATAAGTGTCAGTTTGTGGTCTTATTTCCTTCCTAGATCCAAAGCCAGCCAGTGAGTTTGTCTAAACCTTGTGATTCCTTACTCCTACTCAGTGTTGAATACACAATGGCTGTTAATGAATGTTTATTGAATAGTATTACTTAGTGGGCAGGTAGATGGTGTAGTGGATTGACTAACAGGCCTGGAGTCAAGGAAACTTTATCTTCCCGAGTTCAAGTCTGGTCTCAGACACTTAGCAGTTGTGTGATCCCGGGCAAGTCACTTGACCCTGTTTGCCTCAGTTTCTCATCTGTAAAATGAGCTAGAGAAGGAGATGGCAAACCACTGTAGTATCTTTGCCAAGAAAACTCCAAATGGGGTCATGAAGAGCAAAGCATGGCAGAAACAACAGAACAATAACAGCAACAAATCACGTGGCATCATACTCACTCAGTGAAGTCTATTCGCCCAAGGAAGCAGATTGCCCTTTTTTCTTTCTCATTCCACACTGCTCACCTTTCAGAGCCGGATGAAGGTAAAAGCTCCCACATAGATCAGAGTCCACATCAATTTATCACAAAAACCAAAGTTTAAAAAAAAGTTTAAATTGTGATAGGATTGACATAGCTTTCTTAAGTCAATTAACTAAATTAAAAAAAAAAACACTTTGACAACTAGTAGAGGAAGTCGCCTGGGTAGTTCAGTGGCCCCAGGCAAATTCCTGATCACAGTAAACAGCAAATCCTACTGTTTAATCTTTGACTGCTACTACTGGTCCCAGGGCAGGTTCTGGGTCTCCCTGGGAAGGTATGCAGCCAGCGCCTGGGGCCCACCCTTCTGGGCCAAAACTGACAATGCAGAACAAACACCCTTGTAAAAGGCTAAGGAATTCTTGAGTGACTATGCCAGGTATTTGGCAGCAAATCTCTCCTGTTCAGGGTGTGGCACCGAGAGTGAGTTCCTCAGATAGGGGCTGGCCGTCACCTCTAAGGGAGAAGCACCTCTTACTGCACTTGCAAGGAACTCAGATTCACATGAACATACTTGAGGGCCTTTTTCTGCTCTATCATCCTCAGGGCATTCTTTCTAAAAGTTCCTTTCCTTTGGCTGGTTTTCACCTCAAGTTAATTAATATCCTTGGTCTTTAGGGCTTTTTTACTTTAATTGCTCTCTTCCAGGTAGAAGAGACAATTAATTAGTTCCTGACCTCTTAGGGCAGTGGTTCTCAACCTTCCTAATGCTGAAACCCTTTAATACAATTCCTCATAAAATTATTTTCGTTGCTACTTCATAACTGTAATTTTGCTACTGTTATGAATCGGAATGTAAATATCTGATATGCAGGATGTATTTTCATTATTACAAATTGAACATAACCCACAGGTTGAGAACCGTTGTTTAGAGGTTCTGTTGAGATCTGGTCTCAAACCACTAGCTGTGTAACCTTGGACAAGTCACTTAACCCTATTTGCCTCAGTTTCCTCATCTGTAAAATGAGCAGGAGAAAGAAAACCACTCCAGTATTGTTTTCAAGAAAACTCCAAAAAGGGGTCACAAAGAGCCAGAAGGGTGATGCCGTGACTTGCAAGTGAATTGGATTTAAGTGAGCCAGAGCTGTACAAAGTCATTAGCCTCAGTCTCTCCTTCAGAGTGATGGGAATCCAGTGGCAAGACATAGATCAAGATGACTGGTGATAGCCCCAGATGCAGTGGAGGACTATGGCTTTCCAAGGTTTCAGTTTGTCTGAGGCAATGCTCATTCGATAATTAAAGGCTAGGTAAGATTTGAGGCCAAAAAAAGGCCTTTTTGCCTTCACAAAGAAGAAATGACTCAACAATAATGGCAAATAAAAGGTGGGGTAAACCATGAGGTTGACATCAGGTCAGAATGGAAAGATTATTGAACTTACAATTATAAGCAGCTGGGTTCCAATTCTGCTCTAAGTATTTAGTAGCTGGTGATTACAGGAAATAATGAAAATAGTTGATATTTACATATATTATCAGCTTTCAGGTAGGGGCTATTAACCCAATTTTATATATAAGGAAAAATTAAATTGGGACAGAATTTGAACTCAATTATTTTGGATTATCTGGTACACTACTTTATCCTCCATACCAATTTATGTATTTGAGTCAGCTGACCCCTCTGAGTCTGTCTTGACCTTTGTTGAAATAAAGATGATAAATATTATTAGGATCAATTGGGCATAAAGTGTTTTGAAATTTTCTAGTGCTGTATTAATGACAGCTGTCATTAATAGCTGAATTTACCTGAGGTCAACTGAATAGTAAGGTTCAGATTTATAGCTACTTCCTAGGGTTCAAAACCTGTCTTTGACATCCTTCAGAAAGTCAATTAATCAGGGAAACGAGGTGGTGCAGGGAATAGAGCACCAGCCCTGGAGTGCAGCCTCAGACACTTAACACTTACTAGCTCTGTGACCTTGGGCAAGTCACTTAACCCCAATTACTCTGTCTTTTCCGTCCAAAAAGCAAAAAAAAAAAAAACCGCAACCAAAACAAAAAAAGTCAATTAACCTCCCTGAGTCTCAGTTTCCCCAACTGTAAAAATGAGAGGACTAAACCAGAGGGCCTCTGAGGTCCCTGCCAGTTCAAGATCTATGCCCCAATGCATTTGTTTGTGTTCTATTATGATAATCAAAAACATGGCCTTGAAACACCAAGAGAAATTACAATATTTAGCATAGGGTCATTTTACCATACGAATTTTAAATTGTTGATCAATTAAGCTATAGGAGGATTAGTGATAAGAAATGTAGGGACAGAGCTCCTTGTCTTTGGGGTGGGGGTGGGGGAATGAGAAGGGGATTTTAGCACCCGTGTAGTGCCTTAAGATTTACAAAGCACTTTCCTCCCAATAAGCCTAGATAATTTCTGTTTCTACAACGCTTAATTCTATGATCCTTACAAAACAGGTAATTGCCACAAAAAGCAATGAACTTAAAATCAGAAAATCTGGGTTTGAGTCTTTGACTCCTGCATTTGAGCAGGTCACAACATTAGACAAATTCAACAAATATGTAATTTCTAGTTTCTACTAAGTAAGGAGCATTGCCCCAGGCACCAGAATTATAAACAAGAACATTTTAGGAGTTTTCTAGGGAAATAAGTGTGTGCACAGATAAACATAATAACATGGTACTTTGTGATAAAGGAAAAACATAAAGAAAATAGTCTAGAAAATTTTGTGGAACAAAAGACCATTTTTTCTTGGAAAAAAAGGTCAAGGAAGACCGCATAGAAGAAGCATGGGAACTGGAAAAGAAGGGAAAGATTTTAATAGGTAAAGAGAGGAGAGAGTATGTTATTGGGATTCCTAAATGGGACTAGAGGGGATTGCCAGAAGAAGAAAATAACCTGAAGAAAGCAATAAGCTAAGTGTTCAAGGGAAAGCCACAAGACATGTGGCTTAAATAGAATACCAAAAGAAAAGTTAAAGAAAACAAGAGAAGAATAAGTAGGGCACTACTCCTCCCCCAAATTAGGACAACAACCATTACCTTCAAAATAGGAAAGGTTACTGAGAGTCCCAAACTGAGGCTGACTGACTCCTCCAAAGCATAAGTGGAAGCAGGAAAAGGACACTGCCCTTTGATATGTTGTCAATAGAGTCTTAGGGACAATAGCCTTCAAGCTAAGACTGGAGGAGGAACTCTACAATGATCTTGTAATACCCTGTTCCACCAAGCTCTCATCTGGGCTCCTAGAATCAACTTCATTATATAGAAAGGAAGCTCAGAGAAGTCTACTGGGTCCAGATAGGGGCAAGCATCAGGTTTAATTCATTGGATTTCCCAGTCTAACAAGATACTAATTAGCTAGGAAATTTAGAGTTTGTGGTCTATAGGTATCCAGGTATGGATACAGGGGTTTCCAGAAAAGTGAAAGGTCAAGAGGGAGGTTATACCAGGTAGAAAAAGGGGGTGTGCCCAGAGCATAAACAACTCATTGGATGAATAGAGAAAGATTAGGTTCAATGTGTTTTGCTGGAATACAACAGTTATAGAAAGAAATACAGCCTGCACAGAAGTTGGAAACAGTCAGAGGAGACCAGAATTAGCTAGTTCCAGCACAGTACAGCAAATCACTCAATTTGAAATCAGCGGGCCCACATTTGAATTTCTGCTCTGTCCCTTACTACCTTGTGACTTTGGGCAAGTCACTTTAATTGTTTTGGGACTCAGTTTCCTTTTCCATTAAGCAAGGGAGTTGTATTTGATGATCTCTAATGTTGCTTCCAGCTGTAGATTACATGCAAAAAAAAAAAGGAGCAATTTAAGATTTTTGTACAGGGAAGTAGTCTGGTCAGACCTGTGCATTAGAAAGATTGTGCATGAGAGTTAGACTAGAAATGGGGAGAGCTACAGGTAGAGAGACAAAAGTATAACCCAGTTTGACTTTGGTTTTTGAGAGAAAAAAATTAATATGTATAAATTATATATTATATTATAATGTTATATAATAATGCTTAATATTGTCTATATCATAAAATAGGAAATATATCCTTTTATTATATAAGGGCAACTGGATAGAGTGTCAGTCCTAAAATAAAAAAGACTCATCTTCCTGAGTGTGACCCTGGGGAAGTCACTTAACCCTATTTGCTTCAGTTTACTCATCTGTAAAATGAGCTAGAGAAGGAAATAGCAAATTACTCCAGTATTATTGCCAAGAAAACCCCAAATGGAGTCATGAAGAGTTGGACGTGACTGAAACAAATGAACAACAATAAAAATATGTCATATATCATAAGATATCATATCATGTCATATATTATATACACATACAAAATTATATACAAACATATTAAAATGGATAGCTTGTGAGTATTTAGAAAAGAAAGCAACGTGCACCTAAAGAAAAGAATGGCTTCATTAAGAAAAATGTCATGCCAGACTAATCCCATTTTCTTTATTCATAATATTACTAGACCTGGAGATCAGAGGAATACTGTACATGTAGTAAGCCTATTGTTCAACATAGCAGATCTTTTCATTGCCAATATATATATTTTTTAAATCAACCTTGGAATCTGTCTGGTCCACTCAAGACTTATTCATTGCTAACATCTGAGATTTGTGTCACCATGTTTTTGTTTCATTTTTAAAACATTGGTGGATATTTGTAAAGACACAGGATAGATGGTAAATAAATTTAAGTGGATTTTGGAAACAGTTGAATGGTTGGACCAAAATAATAGTCATTAATGAGTCAACATCAACGTCAACTTTGAGGGTGGTTTCTAACAAAATACCTGGTGATCTGTACTTGGTCTTAGGCTATTTAACATTGTTATTAATGACTCAGATGAAGGTATTGATGGAATGTTTATCTACATTGCAAATGATACAAAGCCATGGGGGAGAGGAATTATGGGGAAGAGGATAGCAAATATGTTAGATGACAAATCTTATAAAGATTTCCATAGGGAGAATAATAGGATGTAATATAATAAGATGGCATACACAGAAATACAATAACAAGCTCTATATTCATTTCAAAAACAAAATTTTACGAGGGCAGGTGTGGCTAGACAACAAACAGTTCGTGTGAAAAAGATCTAAGGATTTTTCTGGAATATAAGCTCAATATAAGCAGACAATGTGAGTCAGTAAACAAAAAGGCTAAAATAATCTTAAACTATATTAAGAGAGGTTCATTGTTCAAGATTAGGGAAACACTACTGCCTTCCCCTCCAAATTTACCGTGAATCTTTTCTGTGCTGTATTAATTCTGTTAATTAATTTATTCTGTACATATCTCATATGCATCTGGTTATTTGTATGTTGTGTACTCCATTAGAATGCAAGCTCCTTGAGGTCAGGGACTGCTTTTACCTTTGTTTCCTTAGTATTTCATACAGTGTGTGGGGCACATAATAAGAGCTTAATAAATTTTTTCTTACTTCATTAATTAGTTAGTAGGTTGATTGGTTGCCAGATCCAATGACCTTTGCTCAATCATCATCCTTATCTGCAATCTATATTCTCTCCTCTGCAGATTTTTGTGGTACTGCTTTCTCCCACCTTTTCTCCTATATTTCTGACTACCCTTCTCAGTCTCCTTTGTTTGCTATATCTTTATCAAAGTGAAGCTCTTTAACCATGGGTTTTCCTCAAGGTTCTGTCCCAGGTCATCTTCTCATCACTCTTTCTAATATTTCTCTTGTAAACTCAATAGGTCCCATGGATTCAATTGTCATCTCTAGGCTGATGATTCCTTACCTTTCCTAATCTCTCTCCTAATCTCTGCTAGTGCATCTTCAACTACCTCTCAGATATCTTCAACTGGATGATTATCCAGAGACATCTCATGTACATGTACAAAGTGAAACTCCCTCAGAAAAATCTCATCTCTGCTGAACTTCCCTATTACTATCTTGGTTGTTGTCCTTCATGCTCAAAGAAGACCAAAATGACACTATGTAGAGGTCAATGTGCAGTGTGTCTGACTGTGGCTGCAGACAAATGTGAACTCAGGCACAAAGAGTCCATTTAGTGAGAGTGAACATTTAGAGTGGATATGTCTGTAAATGTGTGTATCTCATATTTCTTTTGAGCTATTGCAATTCTGCTTTACTCATAGAGCACAGCACATTATTTGATATGGGCATGCCATGCTGGGCAGTCCTGTGTCAATATCTCCCATGTCTCACAATTGATTCCAAAGTTTTTCAAAGAGACCTTGAAAATGTCCTTGTATTGCTTCTTCTGACCTCTGTGTGAGTGTTTGCCTTGTGTGAGTTCTCTGTAAAACAGTCTTTTAGGCAAACATGTAATTGGCTTTCAAACAATGTAGCCAGCCCATTGAAATTGCACTCTGCAGCAGAGTTCGAATGCTTGGCAGCTTGGTTTGAGAAACGACTTCAGTGTCAGGTACCTTATTTTGCCAGGTGATCTTCAGAATCTTCCTAAGACAATTCACATGGAATTGATTCCATTTCCTGACATGGTGCTGGTGTACTGTCTAGGTTTTACAGACATACAACAATGAGGTCAACACAACAATTCTGTAGACCTTCAGTTTGATAGCTTAATACTTCTCTCCCACACTTTCCTTCTGAGCCTCCCAAACACTGAGTTAGCTCTGGCAGTGCATGCATCAACTTCATTATCTAGGTGGATATCCATGGAAAGTATACTGCTAAGGTAAGTGAACTTATCAACGGCATTCAGAATCTTTCCATTTTCTGTAATCAATGATTCTATGTATGGATGGTGTGGTGCTGGCTGGTGATGAATCTCTGTTTCTTGATGCTGTCAGGCCAAAATTAGCACAAGTGGCAGAGAATTTATCCATACTCTATTGCATCTCAGCCTCAGAAGCTGCATTGAAAACATAATTATCTGTCAACAAAAAGTTATGCACCAACTCTCCCTCTACTTTAGTCTTGGCTTGTGGCCTTTTCAAGTTAAATAATTAATTGCCAGTATGGTAGCTAACCTTGATGCCATTTTCAGCCTAGTTGATGGCCTCTGATAATATCTTTGACAATATCATGCTAAAAAGCATGGGAGCAAGCACACAGTGCTAATTTACTCCATTGGTCACCAGGAAAGGGAAAGAGCATCATCCATTATCCAGAACCCATACAAGCACTCCATCATGGAACTGACATACGATACTGATGAACTTCTTTGGGAAACCAAATTTTACCACGATCTTCCACAAGGCCTCGTGATCAACAGTATCAAAGGCCTTGGTCAGATCGACAAATGTTGTGTACAAACCTCTCTTCTGCTTCTGACATCTGTCCTGGAGTTTGTCTTGCAGCAAACACCATACCAACTATATTCCTCAGCCCTTTCTGAAGCCACACTGACTCTCAGGTAGATGACCATCTTCCAGGTAAAGGATCAATCTATTAAGGAAGACTCTGGCAAGAATATTGTGGGCAATGACTAAGAGAGAGGCATTCCCCTTTCCCCCCACCCTCCCACCTGTGATTGACACATGACAACCTATTACTTTTTCCTTTATAGAAATGGACAATGGAGTATCTACACTACTCCCATCCTCTCAGTTACCCAAGCTTTACCACCTTGGTGTTATCCTAGACTCCTTACTCATTCTCACCTCAAACATCCAATCAGTTGCCAGAACTTACCATTTGTACCTTTACAACATCTTTCATACATACTTTGTTTTACTCACATCACCTGAATAATAGCTCAGACTTCAGGTGTGCTTTTAATAAGTTAGCCAAGGTAATGTGAGTTGATAACTTACTAATTGTCAAAGTAGAAATGAAAGGAATTCTCAGAAAAAAGTAAGTGTCTACTTTTAAATTTCTGAATGAAGATGAGCATAACCTGGGAAATACTCTAGAATTCATCACAGGTGATCATACATCAGAAACACTGGCACTGGAAGGAAATACAGAGCTCTAGTCTCATATTCTAATTTATAGATGAGGACACTAAGTGAGGTTAAGTGACTTGCCCAGGGGTCACATAGTCATAATTTGAATTGGAGTCCTCTGACTCTCCCACTACTTTTTCTATTATGTTCTATTGAATGTAGGAAAACAGGCCTCCAAAAATTCAGAGAAATACTAGCTATGAACCCATGGCCTATGGCTCTAAAGGAGCAGATAGATCAAGACTACCTTTCAAAAGTCAGATTCTGACATTGAAATTATAAAGCTAATGAAGAAAAGTAAAGAGTAGCATATAAAGAGGTAGGATCTGAATGCTAACACTTAGATCTTTCAAGTTGGAGAGACATTAGGGCCATCTTGTCCTACTTGTTCATGTTACAGATAATGAAAATGAGAGCCAGAGAGTTCCAAACACTCCTGAAAGAAGTCACCAGACCATGCTAACTGGATCAGCTCTAAATGTGTGCTCTGTAATTTCACCTGGACAAATAGGTCTTTATAGGGAGTTTGCCAATGAGCTTAGAATGTAAAAGGATATATGGAAAACATGGAAGCAGGAGTGTGTAACCAACAAAGCATACAGAAGAATGACATGAATGGATAAGGATGGTGTCAGGAGGTGAAAGTCAGAATGAGCTGAGGCTTACAAAGAAATGCAAAGAAGGAAGGAAAAAGCCTGCTGTTGGGTGAGCAAGACAACAAAGGATGAGAGAGAAAAAGCAGAACAACTCAATTCTAATCTTCCATTTTTTAAATAATTATTTTCTTAGTTAAGGAGGGTAATATTCAGACTGGAAAGGGTAGAATAAATTTAGTTAAGTAGGAGGCTTGTATGTGGATTTAGTGGGAAAACACCTAATTGGGTCTAAATAAGCTGGTTTCTCCAGTCTGATGAATAGCCAGGGTCATACTGGTAAATGTTTAACAACCAGCTCTCCAAAAGAAAAACAAAGTATGCCTTACATACTTTTATATTCAATATGTGTTATTAACATTTTCTCCACCATTTTCTGAAGTCTAGACAAGCAACAAAACAAATCAAGCCCTGATTTGTTGTTTATTTCTAAAGTATGAAGGTTTACATTGAAAATTTTACAATCTGCTCTCATGAGTCAGTTCAAGCTGGCTCCAGAACACTCCTGATTCACTCCAGAGTAATAATTACCAGTATTTGTATAGTGTTTAAAGGGTTGCAAAGCACTTTGCAACTATCATCTCATTTGGTCCTCACAATAACCCTAGGAAGCAGGTGCTTTTATTATCTCCAAATTATAGATGAGGAAATCATACTGACTACTGAAAGAACTTAGAAATGTGATAAATGTATTGTCAGGTGATCTTTAAAGAGTTATGGCAAACAAGAAAGATACTGTGAGATGTCCTGACTTTTTTTTTAAGAAAGGAGATAAAAATGATTTCTATAACTATATACAAATGACTTTGATTTCACTCCTCTACAAAATCCCAAAATGAATTCTAAAAGCAATGGTTTGGGAAGACTGAATAAGGGAAATAATTATTCCTACAATCTCATTTGATCATCATGACAACCCCATGAAGAAAATAGTACAAGTGTAATTATCTTTATTTTAAAAGGAGCAAACTAAGATTTAATTTCAGTGATTTTACTCAAGTCAAAAAGCTAGTAAATGGACATTCTCAAGCTTGAATCCCACATTTTGACACCAAGTTTAGCGTTCATTCCACTTCTTAATTTACTCTTCCTATGGGGAACCCAGGGATGTCCTAAGCCAAAATTTTCAGGTTGCTAGCTCCTCCTTTCTTATACTGAAGTGCCCAGAAGTGTGAGACTGCTTATTTGAGGCAAAACATATTCATCCAAGAGCCTACAGGATCTTTAAAAGCTATTTTCATCTCTGAAGAAAAGAGAAAAATAATGTTTTTTTTGTTTGTTTCTCAAGAATTCATCTAGAAACACAAAAACAATGTTGCTTTCTGAGGTTCAGTTGTGTCTGACTCTGTGATCCCATTTGGGTTTTCTTGACAAAGATACTGGAATAGTTTGCCATTTCCTTTTCCAGCTCATTTTACAGATGAGGAAACTGAGGCAAATAGGTTAAGTGACTTGCCCAGGATTACATAGCTGGTATCTGAGAATGGATTTGAACTCAGGAAGATGAGTCTTCCTGATGCTAGGCTCGCCACTCTATCCACTGTACTACCTAGCTATCCCCACTCCTTTATGTAGCCTATTCAATCTTAAACAGAGGAAATGCTTATTAAATACATCTTCATCATAACTTAAACTTCACAGTGTTAATAATTGTTACTTTGTGGTATTTCTGACCCCTGTGCCAAAACCCTAAGCTACTAAGGCATTCTTTATCAAGCTGGAAACTAGAATTAAAAGAACAGTAGCCTGGTTTCCTGGCACTTGGGAGCCATAGCATTGTCCAGCTGGCAGTCATTACCATCAGAACAAGCCTCAAGAATTTATACTAGATCCCAGATTGTGCTCCGTCACCACTAGGCAGAGCCCAATAATGTTTATTGGTCTTCTCATTCTGTTAGGCTTGCACTGTGTTATAGAAATAAAATATATCAAGACAATGGGATTTGCCTTTACCAAGTTGTGGGAATAAAAGCTAACCGCTATGAAATTGTTTCTCTTGAGCTCATTTAAGGACTGCTTATTGGAAATCTCATGGAAATCAACTGAAATTCATCTATTTTTACTTTGAAGCACACAGACCAACACTTTTTTTTTTGCTTTGTCAAATATTTTCAGCTTTTTAGATGGCTTAATAATTGTGAAGTACTTGGGTGTGTGTTGAAATATTCACAGTCTCTGTCTTTCTGTAGAAGGGTTTTTCTGGATTTGCAACTTGCTATTTTTCTTTAGGGAGTGGTAGAAACAGGAAATGAGTGAACCCTGAGAAGATGATTTTTAAAAACACACTCAATGTTATTCTAAAATGTAAAATCAGAGAATTTTAGAATTGGAAGGGACTTTAAAGATGATCTAATCCAACTTCCCAAATAGAGGGATGCTTTCAATAACATCCCTGAAAGGCAGATGTCCAGTCACTTTTTGATCCTTTTAGCAATGGAAAAACAAATCCATTTTTTGAACAGCTTTTATTGTTAGAAAAGTCTCCTTTATATCAAATGAAAATCTGTGTCATAGTTACTAATTTTGCCCTCTGAATTAATGCAGAATAAATTTGTTCTTTTTTAGAAATGATAACCCTTCAACCAATAGAAGACAGCTACTTGGAGAATTGTGTCCCATACCCCAGGTTTAAAATCAGCAATGCATGGACCCATATTATGGGCAGGCTTAGGGGAAATAGTGTTGGAATTGCAGTGAAATAACCAAGGTTCAATGGGCAGCTAGTTGGTACAGTGAATAGAGCACTGGGCTTGGAATTAGGACCTGGACAAGTCATTTAACCGTTTGCCCCAGTTTCTTATCTGTAAAATGAGCTAGAGAACAAGGGGGGAAGTAGAACGAGAAAAAAATCCACCCATCACCACCTGAAAGAGATCCTATGAGGAAAACCCACAAGAATATTTTAATTAAATTCCAAAACCCCCAGCTAAAGGATAAGATATTATGAGCAACAAGAAAAAAACCGATTTAAATATGGCAACGCCAAAATTAGAATCATACGAGACCTTGCTAAAAGACCACAAGTCTTAGAACTCTACATATCAAAGAGCAAAAGTCCCCGGGTTCTGGCCGAAAATATCATACTCAGCAAGGCTAAGCATAATCCTGAATGAAAAAATGATGGACATTTAATGAACTATCAGACTTTTAGGACTTTGCTTAAAAATAAAAACAAAAACCTGAACTTAATAGAAGATTTGACATACAAGAGTTAAGAGAAACAGAAATTTCAGTAACAAAAAAAAAATTAAATCAGCTAGAGAAAGACCACTCCAGAATTTTTGCAAAGAAAATCCCAAATAGGGTCCAAAGAATTAGATATGACTGAAACAACTGAATAACAACAATAAACCTAGGTTCAAACTCTATCTCTGCTTCTTATTACCGAGGCTATTCTGGGAAGATTACGCAACCTCCCTGGGCCTCTGTTGTTTTCCATAAAATGAAGGTATGGGATAAGATCCCTTCTACCTCTAAAATCCCATAACCCCTAAATACTCCTGATAGTTTTTAAGAAGGAAAGAATCAGATTATTTTTCCTCAGTTTCATTGGTTCTTTTTTCTTACTATTGTCTCCCATTTCCAAGTTCCAGAGGAAAACATGACTCATGAAATTTTACAACACATTTAAAGTCAGTAAAAGGGCAGCTAGGTGGTCCAGCGGATAGAGCACTGGCCCTGGAGTAAAGAGTTCAAATCTGGCTTCACTGCGTTACCCAGGGCAAATCACTTAACTCCAACTGCCTCCAAAAAAACAAAGACAAAAAAAAAGTCAGTAAAAATTATGATATATAGTTGACTTTTTATCAACAAGGAAGTGCACAAAGTAGCATTTAAGGAGTGATCTGCTCACTGGCAAATAGCCCAATAAGGCAGAGAATTAGAAGTCGTAAGTCCTATTTAATTTTTGTAAGTCACAGTTTCTAAATGACCCCTAGGGAAGAGGAAAGTCTCAGATGCTTATTATGTTATTACTGGATTCAAAGACAACCCTAATGTGGTAAGCAAAGTACCTTTAATTATAGGTGGCTAAGAATCTTGATAGGTGAAATGATAGGCCCATTTGAGTTATTGATTTGATATATATTCATATATGTCTTAGGTCAACAGTGAACTATAAAAGTAAGCTTCAACAGTATACAAAGAGCCATGAAACTGGGAATTAAATTCTCTGAAATATTGTCATCTTAAACTTGGAGTATTTAGTCAGCATTCATTCATTTATTTATTCATTCAGCAACTATTTTAAAAGAACCTATTATGTACAAAGGCACTATATTGGGCACTGGGGATTCAAAACTAATAATGAATCAGTCCCTGTTCTCCAGGAGTTTATTGTTGTTTCTCTTGTTCATCTGGAAAAGAAACAATGACATCACAAGGGTGATGTCTCGACTTGTGCTTGAATTGTATGAGAGTGCAGCAGAGCTGGGCAAAGTCAACAGCCTTACTCTCTCCTCTAGAGTCATCAAAGTCCAGTGGCAAGACAAAAGTCAAGATGACTGGAGATGGCCCAGGATGTGGTGGGTGAACTTGGCTTTCCTAAATTAAGGTCTTTCCCGAGTCTCAGTTTGTTTGAAGCCACACCCATTCAATGACTCCTTCTTTGGGATAAATGCCCTAACATGATGCGTTTTCTTTTTGGCATGGTCCTATGCCATGCCAAAATAAAGTATGTAGTAGAGTGTGGTAAGTGATTGAAGAACAAAAGTATTTGAGGCTGTCAGTAAATAAAAGGCTGACTGACTGATGCTTTTGGTCTTATTTTGCTAAATATACTTCCCTAATCTCTTATATATGAGTCAATCTCTTTCAAAGTGAGTCATCAAAAAGTCTGGATATTTCAGATTGAATCACAGAATCTCAGGGCTAGAAGGAACTTTAAGGATCATAGGATTTAGAACTGAAAGGTCAGCTAGTCCAATGTCCTCATTTTCCAGATGAGGAAAATGAAACCTAGGGAGATGAAACAAAAAAGTAGCTTCCCCAGCCTAGATGTCACCTGCATTTTTTTGCTTTTTCAAACCTCCTGTCTATGTTATTCTTAAGTTCTGTCAATGCTACTTTTGTAGCATCTCTCCTATATGTCTCCTTCTCTTCTCTGACACTACCACTCTCTTGGTATGTGCCCTCCTCTCCTCACACCTGGACTACTGCAATAGCTAGTTGGTTTGTGTCCTTGCCTCAAGTCTCCCCCTCCTCCAGACCATCCTCCATTCAGCTATAAATATGATCTTCCCTTAGAAGAAAATGAGATAATATATGTAGCACTTTGCAAATCTTAAATAAATTAATTAAGCATAGGTATGACCATATCACATCCCTATTAAATAAATTCCAATATCTCCCTATCACCTCTAGAATCAAACATACAATCCTCTGTTTGGTGTTTAAAGCCCTTTATAACCTGACCTCCGACTTTTCTAGTCTTTTTATACCTTACTCCTGCCACAACACATTACATGACTCCATCTCTGGACATTTCATTGATCATCCCCCAATGCCTAGAATTCTCTCCCTCTCATCTCTGTCTGCTGGCCACCCTGGCTTCCTTCCAATCCTGTTTAAAATCCCGCCTTCTACAAGAATCTTTTACTTACCCTAGTTAATGCTAGTTCCTTCCCTCTTGGAATTATGCCCAATGTGTGCAGCATACATCTTGTTTTTATATACTAGTTTGCATAATGTCTCTGCCATTAGACCATGAGCTTCTAGAGAGCAGGAACTGTTTTCTACCTTTCATCGCATCCCTAGAACTTAGCATAGGGTGTGGCACATCACAGGATCTTAATAAGCATTTGTCGAGTGCCTCATCTAAAGACACATAGGCTATAAGATACAGTGCCACTATTTGGACCCAGGACCTCTGATTCTAATCCATTGCTTTATAGCAGGATGCTATCTCTCCATGCTAATTTTCAAAAGTTGAAATAATCATCTCGATGATATTTCTGCTTGATGTCCTAAATACAAATTGACTAATTTTTTTTTCTAACACTCTCACCTCCATAGTTAAATGAGTGTTTAATAGATGCCCATCCTGAGGATCTGGTGGAGGGAACATTGTTCAAAACCAAAGGCAAAGTACAAAGAAGTAAACCAGGAGCAGTGCCAAAGTAGACATCACACACACACACACACACACACACACACACACACACACACACACAGACAGACACAGACACACACACACACACACACACACAAACACACCTCCTTTTGAAGGTTAGTGCCAAAGAGCTTTGAAAAAAAAAAATGCCAAGAAAAACTTCTAATTTAGGCATGCATTTTCTCAGCTTGACCGACTGCACTTCCAAGTGCTCAAGACGCTTTCTGTAGCTCCTGCAATTTTAATTTGAGCTCCCCATAAGTTATGGGGACCAGATTCCCTGGTCAGTTAACATAAGTTGAAAGTTACCCCAGAAAATATCACTACAGGACAGTATAGCCTAGTTACATCTGTTGTTAGTAGATATGGGCCTAGTGCTTTTGAAGGATACTTGTCCAATGCCTGTAGGGGTGGAAAATGAGGAATCAGAAGACAGATTTCTAGTCTAAAAAATCCCGAGATTGTACTATACTGGAGGAAAATCAGGCATTTGCCTCCTAGCCTGTCTGGTAACCTGTGCCTTTGAGGAAGGAACAGGAACACTACTTGACCTGCTACATTAGAGATTCTGACAAGTAACCTGCCACAATGAAAATTCTTCTAGTGTGTTGTGAGGAGGTCACAAAATATGTAAAAGACCTTGTTTTGCAGAAGGGTCAAGGTATGCCGGAGCCCGGAGTGGGCTGGAACCAGCTTTAGCTGACTCACCAGAACTGATGGTTAAGTTTTCAGGATTAGCATTTATACCTCAAAATTCAGCAAATGTTACAAATCAGGGTGTAATTAATTGCTGTCTAGGCCTAAGAAAATGATGTAGAAAATATTAATAATGCAAATTATAATAAAGACACTAATTCATCCAGAGAAAGAACTGATAAACAGAAGTATGTATAGAATGATTTTTACATGTATATACGTACTTGTGTCTAATAGTAGCCATCTCTAGCATGGGGGAGGCAAAAGGAAAGAAAAAAAAGAAATTTATATGATAACTTTATTATATATTTAGAAGAAATAGCAAGTTGTACATAATAGATTTGCAGTTTCGTGTGCAATCGTATTTTTTAAGAAGTTATACTATGTTATGGAAATGTTTGCTTTACTCCATAAGTTAAAAATAAATAAAAATCAAATAATGCAGATTAAATTTAAAAGTGTTTCATGGGACATAGTTTTCCCCAATTCTGGTTGTGAAACATTTTCCCCACCCCTGCTACGTCTTTGCTTAGCATTGTTGTTGCGTGTCATTCATTCTCAAAGAAGACCAATGACATCAGAAGGGTGATGTCTTGACTTGCAAGTGAATTGGATTTAAGTGAGACAGGGCTGTGCAAAGTCATCAGGCTCACTCTCTCCCCCAGGATTATCTGAGTCCAGCAACAAGGCATCTAGGTGGCTCAGTGGATAGAACACTGGGTCTAGAGGCAGGAAGATTGGGTTAAAATCTGGCCTTAGACACTTACTAACTGTGTGATCCTAGGAAAGTCACTTAACCTCTGTTTGCCTTAGTCCACTGGAGAAGGAAATGGCAAACTACTCCAGTATCTTTGCCAAGAAAACCCCATGGACAGTATAGGCATGCTATGGTTCAAGGGGTCATAAAGAGTCAGACAGAGCTGAATAACAACAATGCTTTGCTTAGTATAAAGTTGGAGTGAAAATATTCACTTAAAATTCACTTAAAACCAGAGATAAGGTGTGATGCCTAGTCTTGTCCTTGGTTATTAACAATGAGAAGTATATCTTTTACCTTCCTCAAACTCCCAACTCCACCCCTTATACTTTATTCTCAAACAATATTTCAGCTCCTTCTTTCACGAGACAACTGAGTACATTCCCAAGTGGACTCCCTCCTACAAGCCTTCAAACTTTTCTGTGTGTTTGTTCACCCCTATCTTTCCCTTTTCCCCCATCTCAAAGGAAAAGGTGGCCTTATTTCTTGCAAGGGCAGTGTCTCCATTTCTGTTGTTAACACCACAGTCTCTCCTTTCTCCATGAGCTATTTTCTCTCTACTTTCAAACAAGTCCCAGCCTCTCTTATTCTTACAGAAAAGCTTCGTTCGAACCTGCCTGTATCTCTGTCTGTTGTTCTCCTCATTTCCAATACCAAATTTCTAGAAAGAGTAAAGTTCATATTTTCTGTTTTCTCCAGTTTCCTATGACTCACTCCGAAATCCCAGGCAACGTGGATTCTATGCCCCGCCCCCCCCAAACCTCTACTGAAACTATTGCCTCAAAGATCACCAGTAACCTTAGTTTTAGTTGCTATGTACATAGTTCTGAGTTTGCTGATCTCATTTTCCTTCATCACTCTTCTTGATACTATCTCTTCCATTGGACTATATGAGTCTACATGGATCTTACTTTCCTCCTACCTCTCTTCTTTTCTATTTCTTCCACTGACTCCTCTTACTCCTCCATCCACCTTTAAGTCCGCATTTCTTAAGCCTTTGTACATGTCAGTCCTCTGTTCTATCTGGTTTCCCATATCCCTCTAATCTACTCCTAGTCATTCAACTATCATATTTATATCAAAACATATCATATCATATATCTACTCCTACATTCATATTTTCATTCCTGACTTCATTCCTAAAGGGTAGTTCTAAGTGGCTTGTAACTGGATGATTGTTGTGTAATAAGGAGATTACTGGACTTGGAGTCAATGGACCTGAGTTTAGAGAAAGAGTAGGAAAAGAACGACTTCATGGACAGTATGAATTGAATATAGGGCAAGTCATTTATTCCTAAAGAGAAAGTAATGATAACCACAAAAAGAATCATAATATACAACAAAATAATAATTTATATTATTTATATTTATAGGATTTTGAAGTTCAACTTATAACTACTAGTCCAATTGTCTGGGAGGCTAATATTCAGTCTCACTGGGACATAACACAGTTTGTAGGTGCTGCTAAATAGCCACCTTTTACTTTTACCCTTTCCTTGCACAGTCTGAACACTATAATACTGAAAGCTTGTCAATGAACCAGTTGACCTCAGATGTTTCCCCTGCACTCAACCACTGTACATTACCACTCTAGTGGACACCACTGACACTGCCAACACTATGCTGGGAATGTGGAAGCCATCACTGAAACCATAGATCTCCAGACCTTTTGAGACTCCCAAGGTCACCTGCTTAAAAAAAAGGAAACACAAAAGACAGGCAGGCTAAGCAGGACATGTGCTCACTAGATGGGAAATAGGGATCCTGCCCTTCTCCAACCCAACTCTCAAGAAGTGTACACATGGGGGCGTCTAGGGGGCACAGTGAATAGAGCACCGGCCCTGGAGTCAGGAGGATGGGTTCAAATCCAACCTCACACACTTAACACACACACACACACACAAAACTAGCCCCAATTGCCCTACCTTCCCCTATCCAAAAGAAAAAAAAGTATACACTTTGAAGATAGAAAAGATGGAGCACGATTTGTACAGGGCAACCCTTTTGAATTATCAGGGGACTCTTTATCATTATATTTGGCAACCTACTAAGTGAGGAGTCACATATGACTAGAATTCTGTCCCTTCCCAGCATCTACAGACATTTGAAATAATGGCGGTGACTGTGCATGTTCCATTGTGCATGGGGACAAGGGAGGGTCAGTTATATAATATTCCTCTAGTTGAAATTGTAACGTTTCCCACTTGTGGCCCATTAAAATCATTCACCATTCAATGGCCAAATCAAATGCCACTTATTATATAATGGCACTGTCCTTTGGCCTCTTGTACCACTTTGTATTTGCCCTCAGCGCTTCCTTGCTTGGTATGTGTCTTCATCTTTTCACCTGCTCCAGTCTCTAGCACGCTTCTTTGCATTTAGCAGTAGCTCTGCAAATGTTTGTTGATCAAAGTGTTGACATCGGCCTGGGCTACCCAGAGGTGACAAAAAATAAACAAAAAGAAAATCTGTGCTGGTCTGCGGATCTGAAATGGGAACGAGTAATTCCTTAAGCCATAAGTGGGTTCCCCCCTCTTTTTCTTTCATCCATTCATTTGTTAAATACTAATTAAGTACTTGCTTTATGTGAAACACCAAACTAGTTACTAGAGAGTGAGAAAACATGGTTTTTGCCTTCAGAATTTTTTGGTTACCCTACAAACCATTAGGAGAGATAAGATATGATCACATACAAATATAATACAAGTTAGGACACAAAAGGCATTAGAAGAGCATAAGATTCTATATGTCATATATAGCGTGAGAGTTTACAAAAGTATTTGCCTCAATAACCCTTTGAGACAGGAATCAGAAGGAGAAAACTGTTTATAGCAGAGATGAATGAGACTAGGTAAACTTTCTCAAATCTGCATGCGTTGCTACATAATAAAAGACATGTCTGCAACATGAATACATTTAGAACATTAAATCTTTAAATAAAGAGTGTGCCTCTAACTTCAGCACAATGCCCATTGTAGAACACTGAGAGTACCTGAGGAAAGTATGCAATCGTACTTCATCTCTTTTGTCTCCAGGACTTTTGTGTACATAGTGTGCACTGTGGGCTGGAACTTCTAGGGTGACAAAACTAAAAAAGCGCAGCCAGCACACGGGATTAAATTCTGAAAACTCTTGTTATTGATGCAAAGGTCTAAATCAGCAGTTCTCAACCTGTGGGTTGCGACCCCTTTGGGGATCGAACAACCATTTCACAGGGGTCACAGGGGTTGCCTAAGACCATGGAGAACACATACTTCCGGTGGTCTTAGGAACCGAGACACCACTCCTCTATCTGTCTCCAGGCGGTCCTCCCACATGCAGATACGCCCACATACGAGTATTAAAGGGTCCTGGCATTAGGAAAGTTGAGAACCACTAGTCTGTATCTATGGATATATAGTACAATGTGATGGATTTGGAGCTACAGGTCCTGTGTCTAAATTAAGGCTCTGCTACTTCTATTGTTGTTGTTCAGTCACGTCCAACTCTTCATGACTCCATTTCCAATATCCAGAGATACTGGAGTGGTCTGCCATTTCCTTCTTGGGTTCATTTTAAAGATGAGGAAACTAAGGCAAACAGGGTTAAGTGACTTGCCCAGGGTCACACAGCCAGTAAGACTCTAAGGCCAGATTTGAACTCAGAAAGATGAGTCTTCCTGACTCCAGGCACTACATAGCATCCACACTGCTCCACTTAGCTACTTGTATGACCTTGGGAAAATGATTTCCCTCTTTGGGTCTCAGGTTTCTCATTTTATAACATGTTGGAGTCAGACTAATAGTCTTCTACTAAATATAAGATCAGTTTCATGGCACATAAACTTAAAAAAAGGTAGATTTCTAAATTTAAAGATACATTTTTAGAAGACATGCACTATTTCAAGTTTGAATTATTTTTCTATAAGATGCATGCAGTTTTCACTTTTGAGCACTAGAGGGAAGCCAAGTTAGAAATATGATAAAAATCATTATAAAAAGCTGTTAATAGTTTCTTTCCATGCTGCTAATATAATCATCTCATAAGAAAAAATGTTTTAAAAGCTTCTGAACAATGGCATGATTTTGAAACAAAATACTTTAATCTTGCTTTCTCAGCACAAGGCTACTCTTAAAATCATTTCTTTTAGAAGATAGTCCAAGAGTCAATTAGGCTTGGGTAGGATCTGAATTAGGCAAGCCTAGTATTCAGAACCTATTAAGTTCATTTCAAGATATTTCTTTCCCACCCAGTTTCAACAGTCATTAAGAACAGAAGGCATCAGCCCATTTCTGATTTGAGCCTATTTGCTAGTTGTTATTGTTCAGTTGTTTCAATTGTGTCCGACTCTTAGTGACCCACTTTGGGGTATTTTTTGGCAGAGATACTGGAATGGTTTGCCACTTCCTTCTTCTACTCATTTTAGTGAGTTTGAAAAAGCAAGTGATTTAATTCACAGACACAGATTTAGCCCCCATCTTCCTGGCTTCCCATGAATAGTCAGAAAGAATAATTAGATTGAATTTGCTTGGTGTTTGTCTATTTTTAATTAGTTTTTTTTTAGAAAAATATATTTATTTAGTATATAGTGTACATTTAATAATATATATGTAAGAGAAAGACAGACAGCAACAATGAGAACAATGTGTAATGGATAGACAGCCGGCCTTGGAGTGAAGAAGAGCTGAGACTCAAGGCCTGACTCTAACACACATTATCAATGTAATAACCCAGGGCTGGTTACTTACCTTAGGGCCCCAGGCAGTTCTCCAAAACTATATTTTTCAGACTTTTGATCTGCTTTTGTAAAGTAAATGAAGTTACTCACTGGGCCCATTATACTGACGAAATCAAAGGTTTGGACTCCCCTCCCCCAAATTTTTTAAAAATATCCTCCTCATTGCAATTAAGAACCCCAATTTATCGACCTCTCCCTACTGTTATCAATGACTTACCACAAGAGACAAACACGTTAATGGGGGTGCAGATAGAAAGCTTCATCTTCCAGTTATTTTAAACTCTACTGGGGGACAATTTTTTTGTTAATTTTAATTACTTTAAATCACCTTGCATATGAGATGAATGTAAGCCCTTTTGGCAATGAAATAGTTATTCAACCTCTTGGATCAGAGATTAAGAGGTGGAAGGGCCCTTAGAAATTATCTAAAAAGAAACAGAATAGTATTTAATCTCATTCCACCATACTTCAAAGCACTGAGATACATTATGTACATTCCTATCCTTCCCCATTCATTAGTCCTGCTAAGACAAAGACATATAGGTGTACAAAGAGATTTCAGATGACTTTTTTTCAGCCATACAGTGATAACATTCCAGAGAAAGAGAGGGTAATATCCTGGAAAATGCATTGAACTCACTGAACTCAAAAGTCAGGAGATTTGGGTTTGAAACATAGCTTACTTATCCTAGCTCTTATATAACCCTGGACAAGTCACTTAACCTCTATATGCCTCAGTTTTTGAAAAAATACTTTAAAATTTATTTTATTAAATATTTCCCAATTATATGTAAAGTTTTTAAACTTTCATTTTAAAAAATTTTGAATCTAATTTCTCATCTTTCCTCCTATCCCCCCACCTCTTGAGAAGGTAAGCAATATCAATTACACATGTGAAGTCATGCAAAACATATTTCCATATTTCCACATTCCATGTGGCATAAGAAAATAATCTATGTGTCTCAGTTTTTAAATCTATACGATAGGCCTTGCTTCACAGACCTCTTCCCACCATACTTGCTGCAAAGCTAAAAGCTAGAACCAAAGAATACTGAGTGATTTATAATTAGAGGGAAAGGATAAGGGAAATTAGAAGTGTTTTTAGCAGGATAAAGAACATAAGAACAGGGGCGGCTAGGTGGCCCTTGAGTCAGGAGGACCTGAGTTCAAATCTGACCTCAGACACTTAACACAAAACTAGCCTTGTGACCTTGGGCAAGTCACTTAACCCTAACTGCCCCTCCAAAAAAAGCGAAAAAAAGAACATAAGAACAAGAATGAATCACATTTTTTCCAATAACCCTAAATTTAAATTAATATGCATACATATATTTAGGTAAATATTAAATATAAAAATCATGATAGATAGTTATTGTTTGATACTTATTCAAAATATCCAGTAAGATCTGTCTACCTCATGCAAGAGACAAGGTAAAACTTTCAGGTTTCACCTGTTGGGAATAGGTGTGGTTGTGGTCAGAATTCAAATCAGTCACAGTAAGCTTAGGGCAGGAATGCAGAACAATTTGGGGTTTAGCTGCAATGATCATTAATCCAATCGTTCTTTTTGCCGCTTCCCTTGGGTGTTATATGCAGAACCTTCATTATTCACACCATCTACACCCCAGGAAGTTGTTGTTGTGTTCAGTCATGTGGTGGAGTCCAACTCTTGGTGACCCATTTGAGATTTTCTTGAGTGGTTTGCCATTTTCTTCTCAAATTCATTTTATAGATGAGGAAATTGAGGCAAATAGGGTTAAGCAACTGAGGTCACATTTGAACTCAGGTCTTCCTGACTCTAGGCCCAGTGCTCTATCCACTGTGTCACCATGATAATTACATTACAATCTACTTATAGACATATTTATATTATATAATTTATATATATAGTGCCATTTACAGGGTTGTTGGCATTTGGTTTTTGTTTTCTGTATTCCACACTGTATTAGACTAGAAAACTACAGTTTTATTTTCTGGTTTGTTTTATGTGGCACTGTAGCAATGTTAGAACCTCCTGATGAACTTCTATTTTTCAATTTTTTAAGTTGCAGAATTCTAGAGCTGAAATCTTAGAGGACATCTGGTCCAAATTCCTCTGTCATAGAGGAATTCCCTGCAAAATCCCCTGAAAAAGTATCTTCCAGTTTCTGATTCTATATCTCCAGGGAGGGAACCCTCTATCTCATGAATTATCATTAAGGAAAAATTCAATTGTTAGAGTTTTGTTGGGTTTTTTTTTGCTTTTTGGAGGGGGGAAGGCAGGGCAATTGGGGTTAAGTGACTTGTCTAAGGTCACACAGCTAGTAAGTGTGTGAGGCCAGATTTGAACTGAGATCCTCCTGACTCCAGGGCCAGTGCTCTATTCACTGTGCCACCTAGCCACCACTCTTTTTTGTTTTTTTTAAAATAAATAGTTAATTAATTTTTCCAATTACATGTAAAGATAGTTTTCAATATTCATTTTTCATAAGAGTTTGAGTTCCAAATTTTTCTCCCTCCCTCCCAAGATGGCAAGCAATCTGATATAGGTTATACATGTACAATCATGTTAAACATGTTTTAACATTAGTTATGTTGTCAAAGAAAAAAACAGAACAAAAGGGAAAAGCTACAAAAAATTTTTAAAAAGTGAAAATAATACACTTCAATCCACATTCAGACTCTACAGTTTTTTCTCTTGATGTGGACAGCATTTTCTATCATATGTTTTTTTGGAATTCTCTTGGATCCTCGTACTGCCGAAAAGGGCTAAGTTGATTATAGTTGATCATCACACAATGTTGCTGTTACTGTTTACAATGTTCTCCTGGTTCTGCTCACTTCACTCAGCATCAAGTCATGTAAGTCTTTCCAGGTTTTCCTGAAATCTGCCTGATCATCACTTCTTATAGCAAAAGTATTCTATTACATTCATTTACCACAGCTCATTTAGCCATTCCCCACTTGATAGGCATTCCCTCAATTTCTTTGCCGCCACAAAAAGAGGTGCTTTAAATATTTTTGTATAACTAAGTCCTTTTCCCTTTTTAATGATTTCTTTGGGATACAGACCTTGTAGTGGTATTGCTGTATTAAAGGATACACACAGTTTTATAGCACTTTGGGCATAGTTCCAAATTGCTTTCCAAAATGGTTGGATCAGTTCACAACTCCACCAACAATTCATTAGTGTACCATTTTTTCCACATTTTCTCCAACATTTATCATTTTCCTTTTGTGTTATATTAGCCAATCTGATATGTGTGAAGTGATAACCTCAGAGTTGTTTTAATTTGCAATAAATTTTTTTCTTAAAATATCACTCCCCTTAACTTCAATTTATTTGTTGTCATCTTCCCCTCTGGAGTCAAGAATAAAGTCTAATCTGTTGTATTTGGTGGAGGAAGGAAGGCACAGGAGAGATGGTTAGAAAATTTGAAAAAATAACATTTGTGTGGTTTTATGGATCCTTTTAGATATAGCATGGGAATTCCTTCTAGGGACCTTTTTCTATAATAGTAATAACTAGCATTTATATAGCTTTTTAAGGCTTATAAAGCACTTTACAGATGTAATTTGAGCTTCATAACAACCCTGGGAGGTAGATAGTATTATTCTCCCCATTTTATGTATATGAAACTGAGGCAGACAGATATTTGGTCAGGCTTATACAGCTAATAAATGTCGGAGGCCCTATTCAAACTCCAAGTTCAGCACTCTTTCCACTGTGCCACCTAGCTGCCTTACATTGCATATCATGTTATTTCTACTTATCTGACTCTTCCAACTCTTTACCCCTACAAATAATAGGGGGTAAAGGAGAACACTAGTGCCTAGTTCTTTAAGTGTTCTTTGGTGATGAGGAAAGTGTACATGTATTATGAGTATCATAAAAAATCCTCAATTTATAAACCACAATAATTGCCTTTTATATAGGTTTGTAAAATGTTATATATATGATATCTTATTTGATCCTCACAACCCTGTGAGATAAGTGCTACAGGTATACTTTTCCCCATTTTCCATATGAAGAAAGTGAGACTGAGAAAGGTTAAGCAATTTGCTCAGTAAGAGTTTGAGGAAGGATTCAAATCTAGGTCTTTCTGACACCATGTCCACTCCCACTACTCTTATGTAGCTGACAGCCTTGTCGATACTGTGTACAAGTTAAGACTGTCCTTTGAAGGACCAATATGATGCAATGAATAAAAGCTGCTTGTGGAGTCAGAGGATGTGGATTTACATGTCAGCTCTGAAATTTATGACCCAAATGGCTTTGAATGAGTCACTTAATTTCTATGGGTCTTGTTTCCCATAAGATGAAGACATTAAAATAGATAATCTTTAAGGTTCCTTTTAATTTTAATCCTAGCATCCTATGACTTGCAGTCACAGCCATTATTCAGCACCTTTTTGCTATCTGCAATTCTTCCCCAAGGAGTACATCTACATAATGTCCAACATGTCACATTTTAGAATCTATGGATTTAGCATCATGAAGGTGAGTCATTCAGATATGTGCCTGGATTTAAGTAAATAATCAGATATCCCTGCAGAAGTACTGCTGTAATTTCTGATCCTTGCGTGCAGGCAGGGGCCAAAGAAACAGAAGTTACAATGTATCCTAATACTCTAGAAAGACATCAAATACTGACCTAATGATATACCCTCTGCTTCTTATCCTGGAATAAGCCTACATCATTTCCAAGAAGCTCATCACCAGTGGGTTGCACACCAGGTGATGAATTTTGCCTATAGCAGGGCATGGAAGGGTTGCAATATGCCTTGTGGTGGGTTTGCCCACACTATTTAAATGTCATATCCTCAAAGTCTGTGCAAAATTAAACAGGATAAGGACAAAGTCTTGTGATGTCACTGAAGATTTATTTTCATCAGTTGTCCTGCACTGTGGGTTCAACTGCCTCAATAAAATCACCTCGTTCATTAAGCAATACATTTTTCCAAACTTTGAGGTGTTTGTGAGCAATAAAAAAATTACACTAGATTTAAATATCAGTTTAAAAGCACATTTCATTTTTAACCCAATTTAGTATTTTAACCACATAATTCATTTCTGAATCGAAAAAAAAAAGTCTGTACCTAGCTAGTAGCTTTGGAAAAAGTATATCTTATGTGTGTGTGTGTGTGTGTGTGTATGTGTGTGTGTGTGTGTGTGTGTGTGTGTGTAGCATTTTTAGAGGCTCCATCTTGCCAAACTCCTCTATTTGGCTTCTAAAGCTGTAATGCCATGCACCAGCAGATTCCCAAAGGAATGCTACTGTGAACAGCTTTTAGAGTTCAGATTACAAAATAGAGTGAACACTCTGTTTATTCCATTACAAATCAAGACAAACATTCAAAACATTATAATATTCACAACATTACATCTTATCACAGAAAATGGCCACACAGTTTTCACTACAGTGGCCACAATA
>CM053580.1:100668868-100751858 GCA_028627135.1 Pseudochirops cupreus | reverse complement strand
TCCTCATCAAGTCACTCTCTGTCTGTAGAACAGTCCCAGAACCCCTGAAAACCTGCATCACAGCCATGCCTCCTCAGTCCTTGGCAGTTCCGGGTGGCAGTTCTCAAAGTCCTGGGCAGCTCCCATGGGCTCTCAGCTGTCCTTCTCTCAGCAACTTAGGGTCCACTATACTGGATACTGCTCTCCCAAAGTCCTTCTGGCCTTCTCTAGGCTTGGGCCTCTCTCCCAATTCATGGCTCCTCCCAGTTCAGCCCTTTCTCTTCACGTCAACAAGTCCATCCTACAAGTGGGATTCACAAGCTCTCGGTTTTAACACTCAACCCAAAAAGGAAAGGTCTTTCTTTCATCTTCACCCGAGGCAAGCCCTCAGCAATCTCACTTCCTGGGGAGACAAGGCTCAACAAAGCCATAGCCAGTGTCCTCATCAAGTCACTCTCTGTCTGTAGAACAGTCCCAGAACCCCTGACCAACAGCCAGGTTCCAGGACCTCTACAACAGCAGCACTGTCCTTCACCATCAGGTGAATCTGGCAAAGTACATTCATTTGGTCAATCACTCAAAGGCTTCCCACCCCTGACAGACAAAATGCTGGCATCACAGCCATGCCTCCTTAGTCCTTGGCAGTTCCGGGTGGCAGTTCTCAAAAGTCCTGAGCAGTTCCAATGGGCTCTCAGCATCTTTCTCTCAGCAACTCAGGCTCCATGATACTGGATACTGCTCTCCCAAACCAAGCCAATACAGGGGCATCTCCAAATTTCATTACCAATAATACAGTGTCCTACGGTGAAGGGACCCAGAAGAGATTTTCATCTTGACCTCCACTGGAGTCACTTTATGTATGAAAGTGATCTCTGAAAACACTTCAGTATGTCCTATGTGTGAAAAGAGCACCTGGAGTTGTTTTGTCCAGACCTCTATCTGGATTGCTTAATATGCTAAAAAGAATCATTAAAGTGTTTTAACCTGAGACAGTTTAATTTTTCACCTAAAGGTGAGAGGTTGACTTCCAATTGACCCTAAATCCCTAATCCTTGAGTGGAAAACTCTATGTGCTCTAGGAGCTCTGTAGCAAACAGGTTTTTCTTCCTGAAGAAGGAGGCTTGATTTTATTTTCCTTTTTCATTTATATATGAGCTTTGGAGTGGGAAAGGCATTTTACAAGCACCAAACCAAACAGTAACCTATGAGAATTTTGTAAAAAAAAAAAAAGTACTTTTTTGTTAAAACTTATCATCATGTATTTGTGAATTTGGAGGATGTTAATTTCTATATTGTTTGTGAATTATGCTATATGGAATTTTCTGAGACTGTTGAACACAAAATACTAAACAAGTACCTAAGTAAAGACAATGCTTGAACACCCTCAAGTCATTAGAGAGGTATCCAGAATTTGTGGATTTTGCCAAAAGCATTCCAATAAATTTGCTGGAGACAGTAAATATTTGTAGGGAAGAGGGGAGGAGTTTCATAATACCATAGAAATCCAGCCCAGATATCTGGATTGAATAAATTAATCAATCAACAATGGAAACTAGGTATGAATAACCCCTTAACCAATTTAAGATTAAAGAATTTTGGTAGGAAGCAGGAAGTATTTTGTGATTAGCTGAAAAAATCAGACATTCCCCTGAACCCATGGATAAAATAAAAAGCCTGCTTGGAATCATGTTGTCCAATACAGGTCAATGTAGTATTATAGACTCTAGTCAAATCTCTCTCTCTCTCTCTCTCTCTCTTTCTCTGTGTCTCCCTCTCTCTTCATCCCTATACTTAACCTCCAGGACACCATGTGAGTTGGGAGATCAGGGGTCCCATCCAAAATCCCACCAGAGAATAAAGATAGCAGCAGGGACTGCCGGAGCAGTAGTGGCCAACAACAAAGGAAGTACCTAAAGATGGATGTGAAAATACAGTTTCCTGAGGAAAGTGACAATTCCAGGAGAATGATACTTGGGTGTCTAAGAGGAATGCGGATTGTGTAGTGGATTCAACAGAAGCTCCAATCCTCAGAATCCATCAGAGAATCACACGGAAAGATAATGTCATGAGGATTTCACAAAGGGAAAAAAGGATTCCGTACTACTATTTGCAAGTACAAGTATTTGCACTAGTATTTGTCCCTTTGTCATATGTGTTCCTTGCACCTGGGCCTCATTATCCTCATACATTAAATCTGAGCACAGTTAACAGGGGTCAAATGTGTATAGGGAGATAAGGTACTCCTACTTTGGAGAAATGTATTTGTAACTATTATTCTTGCTATACCTTCATAAGTACCATTTGCTGAAAGCTAATTGAGGATGATCATGAATGGGGAGCACACTAGTCAGAGAGCATGATCAATAGTACTAGAAGTTCCAACTCTTCATAGTTATTTCTAGGAAGGTTATTTAGTTGCCCTTTGGGAACTCACAACTTTTGACCGTGATTTCATGGTCAAATATCACACAGATAAATATCAATTATAAGGCTGTTGTTCAGTTGTTTCATTTGTGTCCAACTCTTTGACCTCATTTGGGGTTTTCTTGGCAAAGCTTGCCATTTCTTTTTCCAGCTCATTTTACAGACAAGGAAACTGAGGCAAACTAGGCTAAGCAATTTGCCCAGGGTCACATAGCTAGTAAGTGTCTGAGGCCAGATTTGAACTCAGGAAGATGAGTCTCCCTGACCCCAGGTCTGGCACTCTCTGTACTATGCCACCTAACTGCTATTAAATCAATTATAAGGCCTGGTAGCCCAAAAACATCATGCTAGGCTATAAATTTGGCATTATCTCTCTCCCTCACCCCTTATGTCTCATTAGTTTCCAAGTTTTCCACAAAATCTGTGGCATCTTATCCCTTTTCTTTATTCACACAGCTACCATCTTAATTCAGACTCTTAATACCTCTTGCCTTGATCGTTAGAACAGGGGTATTATTTGGTCTCTTGCTGCCTCAAGTCTTTCCCTACATCAGTCCATCTACCACACCATTACAAAGTGATTTTTCTTAAGCAGAAATCTGACCATATCATTTCTCTACTTAATAGGCTCTACTGGCTTCCTATTGTCTCTAGAATAAAATATAAACTGTTGAGCTTTTGAAGTCCTTTGTATCTCACTTTGTAATCAAATTAAATAGATCTTCTCTCTGTTCCTCATACGTGACACTAGTCTTCCTTTGCACTGGCTATGCTCCATACCTACAATGACTTGCTCCTCATCTCCACCTCACAGAATGTCCCATTCCTTCAAGACATAGCTCAAGCATCAGCTTCTATCTGAAGTCTTTCCAGATCATTTAATTTCTCGTGTTTTCCTAGATATACTGTCTTGTATATATTTTAAAAGTGTTTGCATTTGTTTTCTTTATATTTCTTCTGAATATGATTACATATATCTGAATTGTCTCCTCTATTATGATATAAGCTCTTTGCTCATATAGATTGTTTCATTCATCGTCATTTCACCCTCAGGAATGAGTAGAATGCCTTATACATAGCAGGTGCTTAATAAGTATTAATTGATTGAGGAGAGGCAAGTACAAGTATTTGCACTAGTATTTTCCCTTTTGCCTATGTATTTTTTTTTTCACACTGGTATTTGCCCCTACACCTATGCCTCATTTCCTCATTACTTTTATACATTAAATTTGAGCATAATCCATGGGAACCAGATGTATACAGGGAGGTAGGGTAGGTGATAATCCTTTTGCTCTTTGCTTTGGCTGGACCACATAAGGGGTATGTGTTCCTGTCGCCACATATTTTTAAGGAATTTGATAAACTTGTGTGAGTCAAGAAAAGAATAATGAGGATGATGAGAGGGTTGGAGAGCATGCTATGCAAAGATTGTTGAAGAATTTAAGAATGTTTAGCCTGGAGAAGAGAAGGGGGACAGAACATTATAGTTGTCTTCAGATATTTTAAGGACTGTCACAGGGAAAAGTGATAAGATTTATTCTTCTCAGCCTCAGGGGACAAAACTAGAAGTAATTGGTATAAACTGAAAAGAGCTAGATTTCGGCTTAAGATAAAGGAGACAATCTTTCTAACCATTAGAGTTGTTCCAAAGTGGAACAGAATGGAGTGCTTTGGAAGGTAGTGAATTTTTCTTGATTGGAGATTTTTCAAGGAATGCTAGAGGACTAGTTGTGATGATATGAAAGTATTCTTGATTCGTATGAGCTAGACTTCTTGATCTCTGAGGTTCCTTCTAACTCTTGGATTCTGTGATTTATAATTTTGTGACCAGAAAGAAATTTTCAGTTGTATAAAGACATTAGGAGTGGGAAGGAAAGAAACATTATTAAATGCCCTCTTTGTGCCAGGTAATTAGGCTGTGTTTTACAAATATTACCTCATTTGATTCACAACTCTGAGATAGATATTATTTTTATTTATATTTTACAGTTGTAGAAACTGAGGCAAACAGGGGTTAGATGACTCACCCAAGGTAACACAGCTAGTAAATGTCTGACACCAAATTCAGGTGTCCTGACTCCAGGCCCAGTACTCTAGCCACAATGCCACCTTTCTGGCTTTTGACTGGAATTACTTCATATGAATATCATGTGAGAATTTATGGAATGAGGAAATGAGATTCTCTTCACTAGCTCCACCCCTCTCACTCTAATAATGCCAAGGCAGAAGCTAACTATGTTTGAGTATTAACTTCACAGTAATCATTTTACAGTAGATGGCCACTGTCAGCAGCAATCAATCTCTGGCCATGGTGCTGAACCATTTGACCAAATGTACTAAACACAAGGATGGACAGGGTTCCAAAGCTGCTGAGATCCAAGGATTTGATATGTGCACACTACAGATAAATTCAGTTCAATTAAAGTCAGCAAACCTCTATTTAGCCTTCTCTTAAAGTACCACAGTATACTTGCTACTTCAGTGATACTGAAAACCTGCACTGATCTCTCCATTCTACAGGAGAAAGAGTAACATATCCACCTTTAGAGACTATATAATTCATTATGGCTGTGAGGAAATCCTGTAATTGTTATAAAACTATTTTTATAACTAAGTAGACTTTAAGGAAAAAATGACATTTAAGAAATGATGACAATAGTTTCATAAAATCTAGATCTTCGTTTTTTTTTAACATTCTACTTAAAATAATTTATATGGAAATGGATTTTCAGATGAAGCAAATTAGAGTAAATTAGAAGCAGAATAATTCCACAATTAAATATAACAAAACATTTATTAAATACCTACTGTGTGCAGAACTGTAACTTTGCCAGTTACCAGGAAAAGTGCAAAGTTCAAATAAGATAGCCTAAGACTTTATGGAGCTTATAATCTAGTACAGGGATAAGATGTATATGCAACTATCTACATAATTCTTTAATACTTTAGTGGATTATACCAACTGTACATAGAGAAAGTGTGTGTTGGAGATAGCACAATTTTGAGAGTATTAAGAAAATGATAAGGATACAAAAGAATCAGGATATTAAGTATTTGAGAAAAGCACAAACATTACTACCAAAATAAATATGATTAGATAAATATCAGTAACTATAAACCCATATACCCACTTTTCTATCTCTACAAAATCTTAATGAGAATTGACACATACACTGAGGTTGTCCATTGTAAATGTAGAAGGTAGCAAGGTTTTCTCAAGCAATATTCTATAGGAAAGCATGTCTAAGTTATACAATGGACTGAAGGGAATGGAGAATATAAGTCCCCACTGTGTTTATTCTTTGTTCATTATTTTAAAAAGCATTTTGTTTAATAGAGCAAAATGCCAGCTTAAATATGTCCCCATGCATCTGTTAAAATCATAAATTCTTTGAAAGATGTAAAAACAAAGGTAACTTCTTTAGTCAACACTCCGAATATCTAGTGAGGCATAAAATCGGGGAAAATTCTCACTAAAAGTGTTCACCACTACCATGGAGAACAATATCATGTCCAGTACAGAATTTAAATGGAACAAAGATTCCCTATAGATTGTAAAATCCTCTAGATGAGTGGTTCCCAACCTTCCTAGTGCTGCGACCCTTTAATACTCGTATGTGGGCGTATCTGCATGTGGGCAGACCCGCCTGGAGACAGATAGAGGAGCCATGTCTCTGTTCCTAAGACCATCGGAAATATGTGTTTTCCAATGGTCTTAGGCGACCTCTGTGAAAGGGATGTTCAATCCCCAAAGGGGTTGCGACCCATAGGTTGAGAATTGCTGCTCTAGGTGCTACTATTTGAAAATGTTAATGTGTTGATTGCATTAAACCCTATTTCATTATAGTCTCCTAAATAAGATAAATAACAATTCAAAAGAATGTGATCTAACTCTGCAAAGGAAATTTCAAGTGGATAAAGAACACCTATGGTCCTGACCAACGAGCATTGGCAAAAATAATACTGTGCTATCGGGAAAAGGTACTAAAAATAAAAAAGAGAGTATATGCAAGAAGGCATAAAGAAGATGAGGAGATGGCCAGGAAATAATACGAAAGGCTGGGCCTTGGCAAGATAATGCAAAAATTCACATATTAGAAGCAAAGGTGCCTTGGAAAAGAATCCAAAGTTTAAGTGGAGAAGTGGACAGACACTTCAGATAGACAATGAATTGGACCCAGAACTCAATGGAAAAAAAAGCAGGCTATATCACCTTTAGGATACTACACAGTGTTTTCCATGGCCTCAAGCTTCTCACTGAAACAAAGGCATATGTGTTTAATACTGATATTCTTCCAGTAATGCTAGGAATCAACAGATCATAGCATATCATGATCTCCAAATCATTAATGTTGTAGGTATTCTGAAAGACAGTGCAAGGTACATGATAACTTTGAATAGACTATAGCATATTAGAAATGAAAAATGATATACCCAAACCAGAAATTCAGATTTCATTCTTGGACCCTGTCTTGATAACCATCTGTTCATTTCTGAAATCCACACATAAAGGCCAAAAGGATATGGATCAGTCACAAGTTGTGAACGAGAGATAATGGACAAATTGAATATTCATGAAATATCAAGATATCTTGAGGAAAGTCCCTAGTACATTGGGTGGAAATTTTATTGGAGAGTATGGACAAGAGTCACACAGAATTTAAAGAGTTACAATCAGTATAATTGAAGGAAGTCCCCACATCAAGAAGGTCATAGATCTATTGAAGTATTTAAGAATTCATGTTCCTGTTGTTCTTTAGCTCTCCTGAGAATCAGCTTATAGCACTGTACCACTCTTTTTTATTCATACTGTTACCTTCTCTTGCCTGGTGACTTTTGCTTCACTCTACTTACTAGTCATATTTGATGCATTTTTTAATAAACATGTAAGTTTATTGGTGTCACTCTTAGATATTACATCCTATAAAGTCTAGGATTTCTTCACTGATGTTTTATTTAAGACTTGCAAACAATTGGAAATACAGGGTGGTGAAATAGAGGGATGAGTCAAGGATGATTCTGAGATTGCAAATGTAGGTGACTGGATGAAAGCTGGTGTCCTTGATGGTAACTTAAGAAAACGAGTCAATTTATGGAGTGTGATCAATTCTATTTTGAACTTGTTGAGTTTGAGACAATTACAGGATATCCAAGTGGATATATCTAGTAAGTAGGTAATGAAGTAGCATTGGAGCTCAGAAGGGAGATGAAAGCTAGATGCATAGATGTAGGAGTCACACGCAAGGAAATGCTCATTGAACCTATGGAGGCTGATATTTTTCTTCCTTTGTACAATCAAATAACTGACCAATCCATAATCCATAGAGCATGCACAATATTCTTGGTGGGTAACAGAAACAACACCCTTTCTCCCAGGGAGTGGCATTATCTTTCTGTCCTTTTTCCCACCCACTCATCTATGAGAGACAACTTAGAGTCATTTGATAGTCATCAGATGCCTTGTTTTTAGACTACCTTATGATATTGGAAATTATGAAGCTTATGGAATGCTTACTACTTAATAGGAGCATGACTCTAGGACTAGGAAAGTTACTACAAAGGAAAAAAAATCTAAGCTTAAAAATATTAGCTAGCTTTATCCTAAAGAGCCTAATACTGCAAATCTCCTAAGGAGAGATAAGAAGGAATAAGGCATCAGGATTAGGAGGAAAACCGTATTTTGGGAAAGTCATTGACAAGTGGAAGCATTTCCAAAGCAGTATTTTCAGACTAGAGTATTTATGCCATAGGTTTGTTGTAATGGATCAAAGGAGGTAATACATGTGAAGTGCTTTCCAAATATGAAAATCACTAAAATATACATGTATATATATACATACATATGTATGTGTGTGTGTGTGTGTGTGTGTGTGTGTGTGTGTGTGTGTGTGTATCTTAGCTATTATTGATTGCCTTGGGGAAGATCAATAGTGGTGTCACTGGATCAAAAGATTCAAACAGGTCAGTGAATTTTCTATTTTCAAACTTTTCCAGAATGGTTGAACTAATGCATGTATCCACCAACAATGTATTAGTGTGCCTGTTCTCTCAGAGCCCCTTCAATATTGCCTATTTTCATCTTTTACAATTTCTATTGATTTTATTTTCTTAGTGTTACTGATGAAACCACCTAAATAGAATACCCTTCACTTATTCCTTTACCTGGTCCTTGAAATGATAACCTTTTTGTGTTAGTCAATATTACCAATGCTTTTTTTTTTAAAATATAAGTTAGAAGCAAAATAGTAATCAAAATTTTGCTCATTGCTTATATTATTTTCAAAATTACATGATGAAGCCTTAAAGCAAGACTTCTGTGGTAAAAGAGAGACAAGACTCCGGCAGACAAAGTGAAAGATAGTTCTTCCTGAAAGAACTTTTCTGGAATATTGGGTGGATCTTTTGTGGAAAATTTCAGGAAAGATATAGGAAAGTTTTATGCAGGAAGAAATGTCAAGGTGGCATTCATCCAAAACATATTGAGCTCACCAAAATTTGTCCCAACTGTGTTACTATAGCTGCTTCTCTTCTCTCACTGCTAATCTCTACATCATTGCTTTCTCTATCCTAGTATATAAAGTACTCCAACTCCAATGCACATATTTTAATGGAAAGTAATGGCTTTCATCATGTCTATTATCTGTCAAATGCCCACCAGGACAGGTCATGATTGTCTAGCACTCATCGATGACAATTCTTTTCCACAAATGGTAAGAACAATTGTCGGTTGACTAGTGAATATGCTTTAAACAAACCAAGGAAAAAGAATGAGTCCAGGAATCAATGTTGGCTCTTCTGAGCCATAAACCATGAAAACTTAAGGATAGAAATTAAGGAAGTACCTATAAAGTGAAAATAAGTATTTAATTAATATCTACCAAGTAAAAGGGCAGTGTAGAATGGCCTAAAGTTCAAGGAAAGAATATTAGGGATCTAGACAATAAAGTATCTTCCTATTTGGTGTGTAGAGAATCAGAACAATGATCTGTAGATGCCAGAGACTACTGCAAGGAATCCAAAAACAGAGATTGTAACCTGGGCTTGCTCCATCATGAATAGGAACACAAGACACTTTAAAAAACCTATACCTAAGTTTGGCAAGAAATTATGAGCAATCAAGGGCTGAATGGGCAAGAAGGATCTTTGTTTAGCACTCAGGCCTATTTAGAAACTTGTATTCTTTACATCTTCCTTCTACTCTTGTTGTTTTCTTTATCTTAGCTTATTAGCAAGACTATAGCTTTTGGGTAAATTTGACCATGAAAAGGATAAAATAAATTTAATTTTATGTCATTATAGAAAAGGAATTTTTGTTATACCTTCCACATCATGGGGGAGGAGGAGAATGTTAGGGGCATGTCACTCCCTCCTCCCCCCTTCATATGGAAAATCTATGTAAAATTTTTTGACCCAGAGAAGAAGTCTTAATTATTATGGCATTAAAAGATAGAATATGTTGATATTATACAATACCATATGTATATTTTGTGCATTTCTGAGTTATAAACTTTTTCTGCGTCATCTGCTAGCCTTTGCATGCCATATGGCTTCCAGAAAACTTCCCCAAAACTCCCATTTAATGTCTTATGTTGACCTGTGATATAGCGAAACCATGATGGGGAAAGTTATGTGGAAAAGATAACTGTATGGTGCTCCTACTGGTGAGGTACAATGGTGGCATCAACCAACCAAGCTGTAGAGTCTGGAGAGAGCCAAGAGGGCCCTGGAACAAAGAAGTCAGGGTTTCATGAAGCCAAGAAATCAATGAATGCTAAATCTCCTTACTAGATGGATATTCCATCACAAACAAATAAATAAATTAAACTACTCTGTGTGTCACACTCATGATGCATGTTTTATTGATTACAACACTAAACTCAATGTGTACATGTGTGCGTGCACACACATTTGTGTGCTTGATTAACCTTTATAGTTCATTACTAAAAAACGGTAGGGTCAAAAAAAACCAATAAAGGTAATGTTGGTCCCAAGTCTTGAAAATGATCTGACCTGTCTTGTGAATTTAGAAGGCTCACTTCATTTCTGCCTTAATTTCTCTAGTTTGTGACCTCAGAAAGATATTTGTATCGATTAATGCTTAAGAATTGTTTTGAAAACAAAAAGTATTATAGAAAAGCTGATTAGTCATTTATTTTTAACTATGTGACTCAGAACTGGAAGGTTTCCATTGTCTCTCATCCTTCTTGGCTGATTGATCTTCACCAATCAGGTCAAGTGAAAAATAGGAGTAGACATAGGCTTTTAAAGCTGGAAGGGACCTAATCCAACTTTCTCATTTGTGCAGATAAAGAAAGTGACAACCAAAGACTTTCCCAAAGTCACATATCTAGTTAAAGACAGAAATTCAGCTAGCATCCAGATTTCCTAGCTCTTAATTTGGAGGAGAATAATTCACACCTACAAGAGCCAGTAGAGCAAATTCTCATTTAAGTGAGCTCTAACAGTGAAAAGGGGTATTTATTTAATATTTTTTTTTCCACTTGGCAGCATGGTGTAACAAAATGTGAATTTGAAGCCAGAAAACCAGGGTTTAAATCCAAGCTCTACTGATTACTTGCTGCATAACCTTGGGCAAGTAACTTAAGCTGAGTAGCAATTATATTACCTACTTCACAGGCTTCTTGGGGGAAAAGTTCTTTCTAGACCTTTAAAAATGCTATTAAATAGCATTTTAAAAAATTCTTCATAACTAGCCTCTGTTATCTTTTCAAAAACTCCATTTTGGTTTGTATATTCCTTCCAAATAATTTTCATTTTCATTTTAAACTTCTTAGTAGAATTTTTCAATATATTATATGCCACCATCCTTACATTTTAAAATGTCTTTCTTGGTTTTCCTTTTGTTTGACTTCCCATTGATAGCATGAATTTTATTTGTTAACCTCTTGTGTAGCATCATTCAGCCTCAATTACATTAAGGAATTTAATGCTCCACAAAATTAAATAACCATCAAAATTAATGGCAAGAGAAGGAACATGGGAAGGAGCAATAGTATCAATCATTCTACATTCTTAAGTTTAGAGCAACTAGATTAAAATATAATTGGCAAATGTTTATCAGAATAAATAAAATACAAGAGATATAGATAATGCTAATATGTAATTTTCTAAGTCAATTTGTGGCCCATAGGTATCCTTATGTATGGTGTAGTTGTCCCCATTTCTATCCTCTAGAGCAGCAGTTCTCAACCTGTGGGTCATCACCCCTTTGGGGATCGCCTAAGACCATCAGAAAACACATATTTCCAATGGCATTAGGAACCGAGACACTGCTCCTCTATTTGTCTCCAGGCTAGTCTGCCCACACGCAGATATGCCCACATACGAGTATTAAAGGGTTGCGGCATTAGGAAGGTTGAGAACCACTGCTCTAAAGGATGGAATATTGGACAAAAATCTAACAAAATGCAGGTCTAGAACATAACCAAAACATAAAGTCCATACCTTATGAAGATTGGCTGAATAAAATGGGGTTTAGCTCTTTAGAAAAGAAATTTATGGGGGGAATATGATAACTGTCTTCAAGTGTCTAAAGGCCTGTCATGTGGAAGAGATATTTGACTTGTTTTATTTTGTTTCATTCCTGGGCGCAAAGCTACACTCCTGTTAGATACTTAAAGGAAATGACTGAAAACTTGTTATAATATTTTACACATTGAAATTCATTCATTTACATGTAAGCAGTATTGGGAAAAGAAAGCCTAGCAAAAAATCCAGGTATTTAAGGATAAAACTGGAAGACAATATTCAAACAAACAAAAAATGGGAATATAGCTAACTTTTTTTTTTCCAACAATCTCAGTGAAGTTACATTTGGAATTTAATGTCACAGTCTCAGATGTGCTAATAATGAACTAGAAAACAGTACTAAACAAAAAAAGAGAAGGCAAAAGTCCTTGAGTGAGACAAACCATGTGCAGAAATGGTTCTTGCCGGAGGTAACAATTTTGTGGGATTTGAGGGAATGAGGCTTATGGACCCTGAAGCAGGAGCAGATACTAGATGCTTGAAAAAATTCATGGAGGTTATTTTTCTAGTGAGACAACCAAATAATATTAGTGACTATAACTTTTTCATTTCTATTTCTAAAATAAATAGAAAAAAATAAATTTCTAAAATAAAATAACATTTCTATTTCATTTCTTTAAAAAATTGTGAAAATAATGTGCATATGCATAGAAGAAGCTAGAGCAAATAAACAGACATTTTTTTGGCAAACAATGTTCTATAGGAGACCACATCTTTTAAAAATCACACAACTGACCAAAAAGTGTGGATAATATGCACTCATATGGTATTTATCATTTGCTTATTTTTTTAAAAGCATTTGGTGCAATAAAGGAAAATACCTACTTAAAGGACATTCTCAAACATTATGCAGATGCTCAAATCTTCAATATTTCTTGACAGGAGCAATCATATTCTTTCTTCTTAATATTAATATTCAGTAAGGCATGGAAATGTGAAGTATACTTTCCAAAAGTAGTTGACAATGTCACGAAAGATGTCCAACACAAACTGCAAACAAAAGAAGATTTTCTATAGATAGCAATTATTGAGATAATCTTCTTTGTGGATGGCATTTTGCTGATCCCACCAAACCCCTGAGTAGTACATGCCTCTTTAATGAGATTAAATTTAATGAGATGGCTGGTTAAAAGAAAGAGGGGGCAGAGCCAAGATGGCAGAGTAAAAGTAGTAACTTATTTGAGTTTATCCCCCAATCACCTCCAAATACCTGTAAAAAAATAACTCTAAACAAATTTTAGAGCTACAGAACCCACAAAATGACAGAGTGAAACACATCTAAAGCTGAAGACAGCCTGACAGGCCGACAGGAAGGGTCTATCACACCTTGCTGGGAGCTGAGCACAGCCTCACATGACCTGCTCGGGCCCAGACCAACGGCAGCCCCAACCAAAGGCCTAGAATGGCCAGAGCAGACTTCAGGAGGGTGAATTACCAGCAGCTGTGGTGATTTCCAGACTTCTCAACCAATAAACAGCAAAGAGAAAGTAATAGAGTAAAAGGTTAGTGGGGAACTCTGTTGGAACTGGGTAACAGAAGAGCACAGTCTGGCTTCTGCCCCCAGGGTGAGAAGTGGGAGAGGCATGGCAGCTGCTGCTGTTGCTGTGTGGCTGCCTCCAGAGCTCTTGGCCTGCAGTTCGTAGGTGGACCAAGCAACCGTTCAGAGGGTAATCACTCTTGCTTTGACCTGCTTGGATCTAGGTTGCTGTCTTGGGTGGTGGTCCTGGGGTGAGAAACACCACTGTGTCAGAGCTTGTGGTGGCTGTAGAAAGGGCACCCTCCTCAGTCCTCTGACAACATTTGTGAAAACCCCAGCAATTTGGAACAAAGCTCTTTCCACTCTGGAAGCAGAGTTCTACCATAGCAAAGAACTCAAAAGTCAAGTAATTGACTGGCAAGATGAGCAAGCACAGGAAGCACAATCAGACCATAGAACCTTTTTTTGGGGACAAAAAGGATCAAAACAGGGAACCAGAAGAAGTCAACAAAGTTGAAACTCCTGCATCAAAAGCTTCCAAGAAAAATATGAATTGGTTACAGGCTATGGAGGAACTCAAGAAGGATTTTGAAAATCAAGTAAGAGAAGTGGAGGAAAAATTGGGATGAGAATGATGCAAGAGAATCATGAAAAGCAAGTCAAGAGCCTGCTAAAGGAGACCAAAAAAAATACTGAAGAAAATAACACCTTAAAAAATTGACTAACTCAATTGGCAAAAGAAGCCCAAAAAGCCAATGAGGAGAAGAATGCCTTAAAAAGTAAAATTGGACTTAGGGAAAAAGAATTTCAAAAACTCACTGAAGAGAATAATTCCTTCAGAATTAGATTGGAACAAATGGAAGTTAATGAGTTTATCAGAAATCAAGATACTATAAAACAGATCCAAACAAATGAAAAAAATAGAAGGCAAGGTGAAATATCTCATTGGAAAAACCACTGACCTGGAAAATAGATCCAGGAGAGATCATTTAAAAATTATTGGATTACCTGAAATCCATGATCAAAAAAGAGCCTAGAAATCATCCTTCAAGAAATTCTCAAGGAAAATTGCCCTGATACTCTAGAACCAGAAGGCAAAATAGAAATTGAAAGAATTTCCTGATCACCTCTTGAAAAAGATCCCAAAAAGAAAACTCCTAGGAATATCATAGCCAGATTCCAGAGTTCCCAGGTCAAGGAGAAAATATTATAAGCTGTCAGGAAGAAACAATTCGAGTGTTGTGGAAACACAATCAGGATAACACAAGAGCTAGCAGCTTCTATATTAAGGAATTGAAGGACTTGGAATATGATATTCCAGAGGTCAAAGCAGCTAGGATTAAAACCAAGAAATCATCTACTCAGCAAAACTGAGTATAATGCTTTAGGGGGAAATATGGTCATTCAATGAAATAAAGGACTTTCAAGTATTCTTGATGAAAAAACCAGAGCTGAACAGAAAATTTGACTTTTGAATACAAGAAGCAAGAGAAGCATGAGAAGGTTAACAGGAAAAAGAAATCATAAGGAACTTATTAAAGTTGAACTATTTACATTCCCACATGGAAAAACGATAATTGTAACTCATGAAATTTTTCTCAGTATGAGGATAGTTGAAGGGAATATTTATGCGTGTGTGTGTGTATACATGTATACATATATATGTATCTATAGGAGGGTGTATATGTGTATAAATATATATGTGAGTGTGAGTATATTTGTGCATATGTATACATAGACAGAGGGCATGGGATCAATTAAATAGGAAGGTATGATACCTAAAAAATAAAATTAAGAGGTGAGAAAGGAATATAATGAGAGAAGAAGAAAGGGTGAGATAGAATAGGGTAAATTATCTCCTATAAAAGAGGCAAGAGAAAACTGTTACAATGGAGGGGAAGAAGAGGAAGGTGAAAGGGAATAGGTCAACCTTACTCTCCTTGAATTGGGCATAAGGAGGGAATAACATACACACTCAACTGGATATCTTACCTTACAGCAGTAGCTCTCAACCTTCCTAATGCCGTGACCCTTTAATACTCATCGGTGGGCATATCTGCATGTGGGCAGACCCACCTGGAGACAGATAGAGGAGCAGTGTCTCGGTTCCTAAGACCATTGGAAATATGTGTTTTCCAATGATCTTAGGCGACCCCTGTGATCCCTGTGAAAGGGTCATTCGACCCCCCAAAGGGGTCACAACCCACAGGTTGAGAACCACTGCCCTACAGCAAAGCAGAGGGGAAGGGAATAAGAGGGAGAAGATAGAAGGAAGGGCAGATTGGGGGAGAGGGTAGTTAGAAGCAAACACTTTTGAAAAGGAACTGGGTCAAAGTATAAAATAGAATAAGTGGAGGGGGCGGGATAGGATGGAAGGAAATATAGTTAGTCTTTCACAATACATCTACTATGGAAACGTTTTGCCTAACTACACATGTACAACCTATATTGAATTGCTTATCTTCCCAGTGGGGGGTGAGTGAAGAGGGAAGAAGGGAAAGAATCTGAAAATCAAAGTTTTAAAAACAAATGTTTAAAAAATTTGTTTTTTACATGCAGCTGGGAAATAAGGTATACAGGCACTGGGGTATAGAAATCCATCTTGCCCTACTAGAAAATTAGAGAGGGGATGGGGGAGGATATAAGAGAGAGCAGATTGGGGGAAGGGGTCTTCAGTAGGCTCGCTATTTGGGGGTGGGCTGTAGGGGAAAGACAGGGAGAAAATTTCTAACTCAAAATCTTGTGGAAATGAATGTTGAAAACTAAAAATGAACATTTTTTTTAAAGGAACAAGGAGTCAGTAAAAAAAGAGAGAGAGAGAGAGAGAGAAAAGGATAACAGAGAATCCATATATTGTACCCATGAGATCTTAAAAGTTTCAAAGAAAGATCTCTAGTTTGTTAGTGGTTAGTTACTTTAACAAGAACTTATGGAAAGACAAGAACAAGAATCACATAAACAACATGAAACAAATAGATTGTGATCTATAAGAAAGGATGGAACAAGCACACCTATAAGTTTCTGGACGTGTTGAAGTCAGTAACATTTACTCCTGGCCACTAACTACTTTAATGAAGAAAAAACACTCAGGCCAATATAAACAAATGTTTAGTTTTTCAATGGAAGTAATAAAAATCCATTCAATTTCCTGATTGTTCTTCCCTCTTTCAAACATTAGTCTTGCCATTCGTTACACTGCCTTACTCCATGACATAGTCCCAAATACCTAGGCACAGAATAATAAAAATAATGACAAATAACTTTTATTTATATAGCATTTGAAGATTTCCATAGCATTTTCTATGGAATCTATGACCCAGAACTTTAGCTCTAAGTTTACTTAAACCAGGTTCAAACTTGGGTGACTTTACCCAGAGAATTTTTTTTTTTTTGTGCAGACACTGGCTAACTTGTAGGCTTCTACAGGAAAGTCAGAGAACCTTCAGCCACCTTACAAGAACTCAAGTTTACATTACATTAAATATAGGACAAGCTTTCTTTCACCTAAGAGAACACATAAAATAAAGAACACTTGCACCAAAGTTTAAAAATAGCTAATACTCTCCTTCCCTTTGTTGGTTTCTGTCATCCCCAAGGAGTACCCTAGGATTGATGTTAGTCTACCACCTTTAAAAAGCAAGATTGACCAAATGGAAAGGAAGGTACAAACTCTCATTGAAGAAAATAATTCCTTAAAAATTGGAATTGGGCAATTAGAAGCTAATGCTGGCATGGGACATCAAGAAATAATAAAAGAAAGTCAAAAGAATGAAAAAAATAGAAGAAATTGTGAAATATCTCATCAGAAAAAATGACTGACTTGATCAAGGAGATTTAATTAAAGAATTATTAGAGTATCTGAAAGTCATGGGTTTTTTTTAAAAGAGCCTAGAGATCATGGGTAAAATGGAAGTTGAAAGAATCCCCAATCACTGAAATCCCTGAAAGAAATCTCAAAATGAAAAGTCCCAAGAATATTATAACCAAATTCCAGAGCTCCGAAGTCAAGGAGAAATTATTATAAGCAGTCAGAAAGAAATTATTCAAATGTCATGAAGACATAGTAAGGATCACACAAGTCTTAGCAGCTTCCACATTAAAGGAATAGAGGGTTTGGAATGTGATATTACAGAAAACAAAGGACCTAGGATTACAACCAAGAATAACTTACCCAGCAAAACTCAGTGTAATACTTTGGGGGTGGGGGAAATGGGTATTTAATGAGATAGAGACTTTCAAGTATTCCTGATGAAAAGATCAGAACTAAATAGAAAGCTTGACATTCAAACACAAGATTCAAGAGAAACATAAAAATATAAACATTAAAGAGAAATCATAAGAGGCTTAATGTTACCCAACAGAGAAGTAGGAAAGAAAGAGGATAAGAAAAAAAGTTGCGTGATAAAGTGGAGGGTGTATTAAGAGAGGCGGTGGTTAGAAGCAAAAGAGACTTTTGAGGAGAAACAAGGTAAAAAGGGAGAAAGAGAGAAACATAAATAGAAAAAAATAGACTGAAGAAAATGTAGTTAGTAACCATAATGTGAATGTGAATGGGATTAACTCATCCATAAAGTGAAATTGGGTTGCAGAATAAATTAGAAAACAGAATCCATCAATATATTGTTTACAAGAAACATACTTGAAATAAAAAGACACACATCAATAAGGGGCTGGAGCAGAATCTACTACACTTTAGTTGAGATTTAAAAAAAGGCAGGGGTAACAATCATGATCTTAGACAACAAAAGCAAGAATAGACTGAATTAAAAGATATAATCAGGGAAACTGTATTTTACTAAAAGGCACCATAAACAATGAAGTGATATAAAAATTTTATGGCAAGTTTCTCTAATAATTAGACTTCATTTCTCAAAGATATAGGGAACCAAGTAAAACATAAGAGCTGTTCCCCAATTAATAAATGTTCAGAGGATATGAACAGGGAGTTTTCAGAAGAAGAAATGAAAGCTATCAATATTCCCATGAAAAAAGGCTCTAAATCACTATTGATTAGAGAAATGCAAATTAGAACAACTCTGAGGTACCATCTCATATCTATCAGATTGGCTAACATGAGAAAAAAGGAAAATGACAAATGCTGTAGGGGATGTAGAAAAATTGGGACCCTGATGCATTGTTGGTGGAATTGTGAACTGCTTTAACCATTCTTAAGAATACTTTGGAACTATGACCAAAGGGCTATATCCTGTGCATACCCTTTGACCCAGCAATACCACTACTAGGTCTGTATCCCAAAGACAGCAAAGCAAAATGGAAAAGACCTATATATACAAAAACATTTATAGCAGCCCTTTTTGTGGTGGCAAAGAATTAGAAATTATAGGGAAGCTCATTAATTAGAGAATGGCTGAACAAGTTGTGGTATATATGATAAAACACTATTTTGCTATAAAATGACAAGCAGAATGGTTTCAGAAAAACCTTGGAAGACTTGGAGGAACTAATGCAAAGTGAAGTAAGCAGAACCAGATGAATATTGTATACAGTAACAGCGATATTATCAGGATGACCAACTGTGAAAGACTTAGCTACTCTGATCAGCACAGTGAACCAAGACACTTCTGAATGACTCAGTATAAAAAATGCTATCCACCTCCAAAGAGAGGACTGATGAACTCTGAGTACAAACTGAAGAATATTTTTCTCACTTTATTTTTCTTGCTTTTCTGTGACATAGCTAATATGGACATTTTTGCATGATTTCACATATGTAATTGATAACATACTGCTTGTCTTCTCAATGAATGGTCGAGGGGCTGAAGGGAGAGTGAGAATTTGGAACTCACTTTTTTTAAAAGAAACGAATGTTAAAAATAAGTAAGTTTGCAAAACTGTAAAAATATAGCAGATAATAATAATATAAAAATGTGCTTATCAAAAATGAAAATAAAATGGAAAATAAAGATGAATAAAAAATAATATTTCCATATTTTTGAGAAATTTTTAAGTTTCTGGATATTGTCTCATATTTGAATTTTCTTAGGCATTTTTAAATTGTCAATTGAGTCTGGTGATCCACAGAGCACATCCACACTGCATCTCTTAACCTCATCCTAATATAGATGATTCTAGCCCCCTAACTTTTTTACTTTGTTCTCTTAGAGGTAGCTAGGTGACACAGTATAAGAGTATATAGAGTACTTGACCTGGATTTAGGAAGACTTGTGTTCAAATTTTACCTCAGATTCTTACTAGGTAATATGACCTTGAGCAAGTCATTTAGGCTTTAACTGCCTTAATTTGCTCAACTGTAAAATGGAGGTGATAATATCATCTATCTCCCAGGACTGTTGTGAGAAGCAAATGAGATGATATTTTTAAAGTACTCAGCATAGTGCCTTGCACATAGTAGGCATTTAATAAATGTTTATTACGTTTCCTTATTCACACTCAAAATTTTTTAATAACCTCAGAGCCCACCAGAATCTACTCCAAATAAGAATAATTTTTATGAATGTCAATATCCCTAAAATGAGAGCATTTTTCAAGTACCAAATTCAGATTTTCATGTGCCAATATCTAACCAATTACCAAAGGATAATTCACTAACTGACCAAACCATCAAGCAAAGCTCCAAAACAAAGCTCCTTAGTAAGAGCGATATACCATGTATCAGCAAACTATCAATGATGTATAGCAACAGCACTTGCACACGGACTGTTCAATAACTGTCATGTTACTGCAATTAATTCAAAGGCATTTGTGCAATACAGGGGTACAATTAGATCAAGCATGAAGGGAAAACGAAAAATAAAAAATGTTATAGTAGAAGAAATAAAAAAATAAAAATAGTATTCATAACAAAATAAAAAGGAAAAATAAAAGTATACTTCAAAAGGAAATGAATATTAAAATGTTTAAAAACCTAGCAAATGAAAAATTAATTTAAAAATTAATCAATAGTGTTTTCCCTAAAGGAACAAAAATGATTAGCACATTCAATTTTAAACTCAAAGATGTAAAGGAAAAAGTGTAATGATATATAATCATAAAAATTTTCAGAAAAAAATTAAATTTTTTGTTGCACAGCAGTCTTCAGTGTATGTAACAATAAAGTAGTTCATTCTGTTTAAAAGGAACAGGAAGAAGGAACTAAAATGGCATCGAAATTTCCAAAGAAGAAAATCAATTTTTAAAATATTCCATGAATGTGCTTTTCACATCTAACCAGTAGGCTGTGCTGAGTAGCAAAGTTAACTGCATCAGTGCTAGACTTCCTTGTGATGGCCCACATTTTTGGAATATAAGCGTGTTTATTCTTTATCAACTCCTCCCTTTGTTATCACAGTACCAAGATTCTTCCTTAACCAATGGAGATAGGCCACGTTCGAAATAAAAGGGCCAATTTGCCTGTTGCTACCTGCCTCTGAGAAAAGTTCTTACTTTTACTGTCTTCTTACATCCACCTAAGTCTATTCATGACTCAGTAGCCTAAGGGAATGGTTTGAGTCTCTGCTACTGAGGAAATTACGTCATTAATAAAAATCAAAACCTCCAAGATACTCTTATACAACTCCAGTCTCCACTGGAGCACAGGGACCCTCCTCTCTCTACTGCTTCAGCAATTTAAACAGCATAACTACTTTCTGCTTCTCTATTTCTATATCAATACAATTAGCTATTCACTGACTTTTCCCCTTGCTTTCCCCTGGTTAACAATTAAGAGTATACACAAACCACAAAGCAGTTATGACCAGTTATAGTTTCACATCAAGGGTAAGACAGTTTTTAAGTTATTATAAAAATTAACTTAAAAAATAGAGAACTCTTGAGGTAAATACCTGCTAACAGCAACCATTGGGAATTGGTTGGTGCCTGAATGTTGAACCCTTGTGGCAGTTTGGAAACAATTTGACGACAGACTAAGAAACTTTAAGAACACATTGTGCTAGGAGCAGTCAGTTTAATATAATTGCTACATGAAAAGCAAAATTCTTATGCATGTGTTCAGAATGATTTTAATCACTGCAGAAACAAGTGTATAATGTTTCAAGCATGCAAGTGCTTGTTGTCACTGGGGGAAAATATATTTGTAACATAATTGGGCTATTATTTACAACTTAAGGCACTGTTACAGAATTTTTAGCACGAATCCTTTGGATCATTGCTACAAATCCTCTTGCATTGTACTAACATGATCTCCTACCTCAGATTCAGTCTACATACAAAAATATGAAAAGCAAATTGGAATGAAGAATTCTAAGGCTTTTCCTATTCACATGCGGAACTTCACAAAGATGTTCAAAGACTAACTGAACCTTTGAAAGTGGGGTACAAGCAAGGTTTAACTTTTGCTTTCATATGGGTTTTTATCTCAACACAAAGAGAAATTCCGAATCAAATTCAAATAGGCATTGAAATATTTATTCCTATTGTCAGATTGAAATGGACTTCTTGGATATACTGGGTGGTGATAAATTGAGTAGAATTCAGCCCTAAAATGCCCTGCCTTCTGATTCCGGTAAACATATTAAGCTGCTACCTAAATCATATGCTTGATCTCAATTGCCAGTTCAGATTCATGAAGTAAAGAAGTGACGTGCTTTAAGAAAACTATCAAGTACTCTGCATCAGCTGGCAAGACTTGAAAGAGGGTAGCATCTGGGGGAAATTCAACATGCAATTGTAGCCGTCTTGGAGTTCAGAATAAAAATCGTTGGCTGAGCAACCACCTATTTAAATTACTGAAAGCTGGCAATTAAAAATAATCCTCTGGGCTGATAATTAAAGGGCCATTTGAAGTAGTACAATGGGCAGGAGGTGACTGGAAGAGACTCCAGGAGTGTTTTGCGTTAAACGAGCTGGTCCATGACTTTATTCAGGTGGGGGGGGGGAGGGGCGGTTAAGGGTATAGAACATTGCGTATAATATTAGGTTGTTTTAATGTATTGGTTGGTTTTGATAAAATTTTTCTCTTTTAAAAAATTTTTAAGAAATGACTCTTTGGGAAGAGGAAGGAATTATATAGGCGAAAATTTATACAATGTAAAAAAGATACCAATAAAAATCTATTTTTAAAAATAATTGGCTAATATAGACAAGAGTGGGGGCTAATTGTTCATAGTAAGAATACACTTAACTCTTTAAGTGTCCTGTGGATGCCATTCATTTGTAGGGAGATAGATACCTAACAGTCTAACATCTAAAGATATCTAAAAATAAAGAATCTAGGTAGTTAAATACAGTGGGAAGAGCCAGGGATTGGGAATCGAAGGACTGATATTCAAATCCTGACTTTGCCACTAAATACCTGTTTGGCCTTGGTCTTGGGACGTCATTTAAGTTTTCTGGGTCTTAGTTTCCGGATCTGCAAAGTGAGGGGCTTGGATTAAAATACCTCTGAATTTCCTTCCGGTTCTAAATCTACGAGCCTGGGAGTGTATGAGTTTTGAGCAGCTTCAGGGGTCAAGCCGGTTAGTCCGGCCCTCCGCAGAAACAAGCAACTGTTCTACAGTATCCACGTGATCATTTAACCTCTCCTTAAAACCTCTAATGACAAGAGATCTAGAAAGCGCGCTGCTAGAGGTGGAGGCAGACGGCATGAGTTCTAATCCTGACTGTTAACTTCCTAACTGTATGGAACAAGTTGTTTGAAATATTTCCTACTCTGTCCTATGAGGGGATTTAGTGGATTAAATGGCCTCGAAGGTTCCTTCCAGCTCCAAACTAATGGATTCACAAGATAGCCTGTTCCAATTTGGAATGGGCTCTAATTGTCAAGAATCTCTTCCTCCTATTGAGCCAAAATCTATCAGTAACTTGCACTTAATACTAGTTCTAACCCTCTGCGGAAAAAGTAGGACAAAGCCAATTCATCGTTTGTGAGGTCTGAGTTTTCCAAAATTCAGCATTACAGAATCTTTGCAAGAACAGCTGGAGATGGGAAGCTACTGTCCCTTATTTGGTGCCTCCAAACACAGAAGCTATAAATTCATAAAAGACGCATCTCAGGCCTTCAGTGTTTCCCTGGCTACAAAGCCAGACACAATAAGAAACAGAGAGGAGACGCCTCCTCTTTTCCAATAGTCATTATGTTCATAGCCACTAGAGGGCAGTAAGGACCCCTTGGAAGTCAATGAGGCGAGCCTAGTACTCCGCCTCCCCAAAAAGAAAACCGTGAGGCAGTGTTCTGAAGGCATTTTCCTATTTCGCAATAACAAAAGCGTCGCCTTGCTTCCAGCAGCAAAAAGAAAAAAAAAAGAAAGAGAAGAAAAATGTAAGTTTTTTTTTTTTCCCTTAAAGCTCTTAGGCTAGGTGGCAGCAAAATGATTCTGCCAGGGATTTTTCACTGAACCTGATGGTTTCTTCACAACCTAGTCCCTTCCACCCCTCTTTAGGAAGGCACTGGTAGCGCGGTGATTCAGCACTTGTGATGTAATGATGTCAGTCCCCCAATACACTCCATGATTCAACACCCCCTTCAAAACAGCAACAGGTCAAGAAAGCTAAGAGATGAAAACAGACCCAAACATGCAAATCACTGCCACCCCTTAACAGGCATCCAGAGGATTGTCTCTGTCTCTGTCTCTCCTCCCAATTCTCTCTCTCTCTCCTTCCCCACCCCATGTCTCCCCAGTCTCTATCTCTCTGACTCTACCTTAAAATGATGTACTTGCTTTTTTAGACCCTGAGGTCAGAATGATTTTTTTATTTTATTTTAAATTTGCAGCTCCACGTAACCCACACTATTTGTAGAAGGTGAGAAAGGGACGAGTCACATGATTGCCAAGATATAATCATCTTGTGAAAATGCAGATGAATCTGGGAAAGAATTCTGAAATGCTCCGATTTTATTAGTTGAAATCTTCCACAAATCGAAGAGGGGGCAGGGAACAGGGAATGTCCAGAATTACAGGACTTTAAAACCTAGGATTGAAAGGGGATTCAGAGGTCATCTGCTTCTCAGTAGATGCTTTCTTTGGCAGTCTATTATTTCAGTACCCTAGACCTACAATTGCAAGGGACCTCTGAAGACCTCGAATCCAACTCCTTCATTTTATTTTGTTTTCGTCTTGTTTTATTCTGAATGATCTAATATTTCTTTTTAAAGCCAGACACTGTGCTAGGTTTGGAGGAATACAAAGACAAAATGAAAAATGGTTCCTGCCTTGATGGACTTTCTATTCTAAGGAAAGAAGCAATGTGTACGCAGATAAACACAAAATATATACTAAGAGTAAATTTAAAGTAAAGGAAAAATTTGGAAGAATGGTCAACTGAAGAGATTAGAAACAGCTGGATATGGTGGTGCCTGAGTCAGATTGTGAATGTACCTAGGAATGGTAAAAAGTAGAGAGTGCCAGGCATAAACAACCCTATCTTTCTACAAATGAGGAAACTAAGGCTCATATAGCTTAAGAGACTTGCCTAAGGCCACACAGGTGGTAAACTGCAGAGGAGTGATTTGAACTAAAATCCCTTGACTCCTGGGTCAAGGCTTTTGCCACTTTTGTTCTTTGCCACAGTATAACAGAAGATGGTGCTCTTAGAAACATAGATCTGTTTTTCAAGGAACAGTTTCTGATGACCTGGCCATAAAATGTGGCTTAAAATGGTTTGTGGCCTCATCCTCTGAGGAAGATTTGTTTAAAATGTTCAGAATGACTGAAGAATGTTAAAGAACTGTTGTAAATAATAGCTACCCTTCTGAGCATAAATATAAGTAATGAGAGAAGTCAGGGGCCAATGCATTTTGGTTTACTAAAGCAGAGCCCAGACAGCATGATGATTTCAATCCTGGAACCTCATGGAAATCATTCTAGATTTGAACAGACAATGTAAATCAACTACAACCTTCTTCCTCAGAAGTAAACTGACAAATGCTGACCCGTTCACAGCTAAAGACAATAAATGTGAGACATAAGGGCTGAAAAAATAACCTTGCCATCAGTCTTAAGCAATGCCCCAGATCAATTTGTCATCCACATAAAAATTATACACACATGCATACACAATCTTACATACACACACACACATACACACACACACACACACACACACACATTTGCAAGCTTTTATTCCATTGATCTCCAAATCTGCAAAATGATGAAATGCAACAGATTAATGTTGGAAACATCATTTGTAACCATAATTCTAAGTTCAGTGCTCATTCTACTACAGCATGCTCTTTCTCTTATTGTGAGTAACTTTTACATGAAGCTATACTGAGAAGTCTTTAGGTATAGAATATTGACAATCTGTCTATATATATCTACAACTATCCATCTATTTATCAGCCATCTACTTATTTACAGGTAGCATGGGTAGGTTGGTATATGAGGGACAATCCTGGAAGCAGACCCAAAAGTCTGTTTTGGGTCCAAGTGACTATTTAGAAACTTAGAGAGAAAGTTTCCAGTCATGATGACTCAGATTTGATATTGTGTGATGATGGGTAGCCTTCTAATTGACTTCAAAACTGGAATGACTAATGACTCAAGGGCTGCTGACCCAGGATCCAAACCATCCTTTATGTCCCTTCCTTTTCAGCTTTGAGTAACACAACACTACTTTAAACTGGTCCTGAGAGATTGGTGAGGGAGGGCTATGGTTCCTGTCTTTGACTTAACCAACACAGCTATGAACATGTTGCCACCTCTGTCTCTTTTTTTTTCTTTAATTTCCTGGTCTTATGTGAATGGGTGTTTAGAGATAAGAGTGCTTAGTTGAGCCTAAGAGTTTGAGTAAGAACAGACATCTCATGAAAGGCCAGAGCTGAATGTCAGTTGAGAATCCCACCAAAGTGGTAGTGACAGATGGCAGCATCTTCAGTGGGAATGGAGACATGTTGGAGAATATGAGAACCACAAAAGGATAGTCAGTTTTAGGGAGTGCGACCCCTTAAAACTCCTTCTAAAGTGCAGGCTATAGACTCAACAAAGTTATTGAAGCTTTCAACCTAGCTGGGATACCTACCTAACAGGGAGTTATATCTAAGGAGAGCTAGGTGAAAAATCCATAAAGAAAAGTTCTCCCAGTGCCAGGAATTGTGAGGTGCCCCTTAACAACATGAAGTCTTTACATGTGTATCATACTGCCTTTGTACTTTAATTTTGATGCCACTCTCCCAAAGGACCCTTATGTATGGGGAGAAAGTGTGTTCTGATTTAAGGGAGATGTTTTATATCAATTATTTTTGCTATAGCTTCTCAGTAAATCCCTTTTTCTAAAAGCTAGTAGAATCCCCTGGCTGATTATCAATGGGGAACATATAATGGGGAGCTCATGAGCACCAACACTAGAAACCTCAGCTTCTCCTCTTCTGAGGAGAGTAGTAGTCAGTCACCTTTGCAGGAACTCAACCCACAAGTGTAAGTTTCCATTGAGAGGAGTGACTGCATATATGAAGGAAAATATGTATTTATAAAGGAAAAGATATTCTATGTCATATAACAATAACAGCAATAACAGTAATAGCTAACATTTATATAATACTTACTATGTACCAGGTACTGTGTTAAGCACTTTATAATTATTACCTCATTTGATTCTCACAGCAACACTGGGAGGTAGGTACTATTATTATCCGCATTGTACAGATGAGGAAGCTGAGGCAAGTAGAGGTTAAATGACTCACCCAGAGTCACACAACTAGTAAGTGTCTGAGACTACATTTGAACTCAGGTCTTCCTGACTCCAGGCCAGGGCTCTAGCCACTGTGCAATCTAGCAACACAAAGCTCGATATTAGGAGGGATAATGGTATATAATGAGAGAGGACTAGTCTTTGAGTCAGGAAGATATGGAGTAAAAGTCTGTCTCTGACACACATTAGCTATGTGAGCACAGGCAAGTCATTTAACCTCTCAGTAGCCCAGGCAACCACAAGAGTTGTTGACCTGCGTTTAGAGGGGGGAATTTCCACAGTGGGAATTCTTTTCTCTAATGAAATCATAGATCCAGATATATACGTTTCCCACCCCCCACCCCACCCCAAAGTGTGTGTGTGCACATGCATGTGTGTATTTGTGCATATGTACACATATATTTATTCAGTTATGTCTTTGGCCATATCACCAGTACTCTCTATGAGATTTTATTTGTTTGTGAGGTATTTATGCCCCAATACAGTGGTTCTCAACCTTCCTAACGGCACAACCCTTTAATACTCATATGTGGGCGTACCTGCATGTGGGCGGACCTGCCTGGAGACAGATAGAGGAGCGATGTCTCGGTTCCTAAGACCATCCTAAGACATAACACACCATATGTGTTTTCTGATGGTCTTAGATGACTCCTGTGACCCCTGTGAAAGGGTCGTTCAACCCCCAAAGGGGTCACAACCCACGGGTTGAGAACCACTGCCCTAATACATGGTTCATTTTTCTGAAGGTATCTAGGACAACTGAAAAATATTCATATTCCTTTCCATTCCATTGAATATTCTCCAGAGATCTATCATATTTAATGTTTCTAAAATTCTATTCAAGTTCTTCATTTCTTTTTTGCTTGCTTTTTGGCTATCTAAATTTGAGAGAGGTAAATTTAGGTACCCTAGTATTATAGTTTTATTCCCTGTTTCTTGCCATAATTCATTCAACTTTTAGAATTTGGATGCTATACCATTTGATGCAAGTCTGTTTAGCACTGATATTAATTCATTGTCTATGGTACAGGTGCAGCAAACTGTAGTTTCCCTGTTTAGAACTAGATGTTTGGAACTAGAAGGGACCTCAAGGTCATCTTGTCCAACCCCCTTATTTTACAGATGAGGAAACAAGTCAGCAATGTTAGGTAACTTGCCTAAGGTCAGCTAGGTATCAAGATACATGACTTTAAACCAGGTACTTTGGCTTCAAAACCAGTACCTTTTCCTACAATTACTTGCTATAGGCAAGTGATATTTTACTTTTCTGTTCGTCAGTTTCCTTTTGGGAAATTAAGCTAATCTCACTTTCTTTGCCTACCTCACAGAGTTGTAGTTAGAAAAATGCTTTATAAATGCAAGTTATGAAGAGATGTATAATGGACATTTGGTTCTGCCTCTATCTCTAAATCTTTAGTTAACCTTCTAATTTTCTTGTCTGTTAAAGATGGTTGTGGATGGATCCACATTAGTAAGATAGAAACAGATAAATATGAAAGATTCTATCTCATGAATTTGAAATATTTAGTCTGAGTGGTTCTGTGAGTGGCACAAAAGACAAGCAGTCTTCAGTACCCATGAGCTCCCACCAGCCACGTTGGTTCTTAACAACCAAGTGTTTGAAATCTGCTACTTCTGGTAGAGATGTAGGTCCCACACTAGACTACTTAATTCATTTAAAAGATTATAAAGATACATTTATCAGATAGAGAGGTGAATATTCCAACTTCACATCTCCCTCTGTGCCCCTGCATACACTTTGAACTTGCAAAGTTGGAGAAAAACAAGGGATGGTGACCCCAGAATGGAGAGGATGTAATTGCTTTTACAGATCTTACCACTAAATCTCTGCAGTCCTCTAGAATAGAGACAAACCATAAAACTTGTAGAGCTAACATCTTAGGTACTCCACCTCTATCCTAGAATTCTATCCCTTACCAGAGACTTCTGCATACATCATTACAAGTCATTTAAAAAAAACAACAACAACTAGGTAATACTGTGAATAATACACTAGATTTAGAATCACAAAGATCTAAATTTGAATCCTGCCTCAAGCATTGATGAGCTGTGTGATCCTGAGCAAATCATTTATATTCTCTCTGTCCTGGGTTTCCTTATCTCTAAAATGTGAATACTAATAGTACCTCTTATTATAACATTATAATACTACAGGATTGTTGTTGTTTGGAAATGTACTTTAATTTCTTACTAACAAAAATCTATCCCTCTCCCTCTTTTCTTCCTCAATGGGAAAAAGAAGGAAAGCAAAATCCTTGTAACAAATATTCATAGTCAAGCAAAACAAGAGACAGAGACAGAGAGACAGAGAGAGAGAGAGAGAGAGAGAGAGAGGGAGAGAGAGGGAGAGGGGTTAGTAGTATAAATATAATCCAACAGTGGCTGGCATGGTTGCTCAGTTCTGGTGAAAAGCTTTCACGTTGGGGGGATGGAGGGTGTTGTAGATAACATGACGCAGCCACTCTTTTTAGTAGTAACACCTAGTTAGAACAGTGAAGCAAAATACTAAAGCACACAGAAGTCTATCCATAGCTCTTGGCCCTTCAGGATAAATTTACACAGTGCTGTTAGGATTGATTGAGGGATAGCCACCACTTTACCCACTTCAAGAAGAACTTCAGATCTTTCTTTCCCTGGAGAGAGAAAATAACCAGCAGAAGAGTTTAGACTTTTCACCAGGACATTAATGAATTAGGTCCACAATAATGGAGCTATAAAACATACTAATGAATTACTTTCCTACAAAAGACAGACCTACTTGAAAATTCACCATCCCAATAAATTCGTCCATTATGTATTTAATCTATTTCCTTTGGTTTGCATAATGCACATCCAAAAAAAGAATATTTGTGTACTCACAAATGGTTTGTGTTCCCAAAGCTCATTTGTAAGTGACTTGTTTGAAACTGGGAACACATTTTACCTTAGAAACCATTTTATACAGTGTTGATTATGTTCCCAGACTGATCCACAGAGACATTTTTTATCTGTAATGTAGATGAACTATTTACTATTTGTACTTTTGAACTTAACCACCATTTAAAACATTGCTTTCATGGAAAGTATACTTTAAGATATAACTCAAAATACCAGGAATACTACCCCCCCCCCTTCCCATTCCCATCTGAACAGAAATATGCCTGCATCTACCCTAATACCAAGGGGAAATTCTCTTATTCCTTCAACTTCAGTACAGGAGAGGTTCCAGATGCAAATTTGGGGTTCTGTGAAAGTATTGTTCTGCTGGATCCAAATTATCATCATCACTATCACACATTTAAAGGCAGACTTTTACTTTTACATCAAATAATCTTTTTTTTCTCCATAATGGCACCAGAAAGACTGTATGAATTTAGTACGTTTTTCAATCTCCCATGAAGGGCTCTTAACAAGATTATTGGAAATTGGCTAATAGATTTTTTCAGCCATATCAACTCACAAAGATAATGAATAAATGAATGAATGCATGAATAGATGAATGGATGAATAAAAAATGTATCGAGCTCTTAAGGTGTGCAGGTATTGTGCTGAATTCTGGGGAGAGAAATAAAACCAATCAAGAGAATCCCTGCCCTCAAGGAGCCTGCAATCTAGTAAGAGAAAACTACATGTATGTGTGTGTGTGTGGTGTGTGTGTGTGTGTGTGTGTGTGTGTGTGTGTATATATATATATATATATATATATATATATATATATATGTATATACACATACATATATATGAGGGATGAGGTGGCCATGGAACAGTTTTTTAGGAGAGGGCAGTCCGAAAAAATGGTAACTGAAGTAAGAGAGAAATTGATTCAAATGTTCTTACCAGGAGTGGTAGTGTTTAGAGTTAACAATGGAGAAGTGCTTGTGTTGTTGATGTCGTTCAGTCATTTCTGTTGTGTCCAACTCTTTGTGATCCCATTTGAGATTTTTTTTGGCGAAGATACTGACATGGTTTTCCATTTCCTTCTCCAGCTCATTTAACAGATCAGGAAGCTGAGGCAAACAGGGCTGAGTGATTTGCCCAAGGTCATACAGCTAGTAAGTGTCTGAGGCAGAATTTGAACTCATGTCTTCCTGATTCCAGACCTGGCACTCTGTCCACTGTATCATCTAGCTTCCCTACTTGTGTGCCACATACCATTGAAATGGATGGGATGTGTTGATTTAGTTGTCTACTAAGGCATTAGAGTTTTAGGCTGTGTGGGTAGAGGAAGTATTCATATAAGTGAAATTATGCATCATTGAAGTATGGCAGACTGACTTCCTCTAAGAAACAGGGGGATGGAATGATGACCTTTTGATTGTATGATTTGTGCATAAACTAGGTGTCTGTGTGTCCAGGATGATGAGAAATCAGTGCATACTTCTTCCTTAAAATCACAGCATTTTCCTACCATGAAATATGATTCATAAATATGTCATCATGGGGAGTTTATTTATCAATTATTTACTTTTTAAAGAGGCACCCTTCCATAGTGAATAGAGTGCTGACCTTAGAGTCTAGAAGATCTTGGTTCAAGTTTCATCTTTGAAAAAATATTTTATGTATGAACACAGGTAATTCTCTTAACTGCTCAGTCACCTGAGATAACTCTCTAAGACTGTAAATTGTAGAGGTTATTGGAAGATACCCTATTTTCTGGATTGGAAGAGATGTTTCCACATAAGGAGTTCCCTACACTGATGACACTGATGATCACATGTCCAGACCACCCCAATCCACCCAAAACAGTATTTAGCACACCTGTAAGTGGTACCTTTATAGGCAAAGTAAAATGAAGGATTGAAATAATTAGCTAGAAAATAAAAGGGAAGAAAAAAAGTAACACTAACTATTAGAAAAATTAATGACCAAATTAAGCAGATTGTTCATATCCATTTGATTTATTGCTTCCAGCTTCATGATGCTATCAATAGACCATTCCAGCTCATAGGAGGATGGCTGTGAAAAAAATAGATATTTTAAGTTAGAGTCATGGCTCTTTCCATGCCCTGTACTAGTGTTTCCCATTTTTCCCTCAAGGATTTGTTGCCTTTCTTTTTGAGCTTGCTATTTTTAAGAAATTGCTAGAAAGGATTCACTTTGATCATTTTTAATGTGCCCTACATCAGAAGCCTAATCATGCTACTGATGCCATCTTGCAGTCTTCAATGAATGATGCTGGCAGAATAACAGAGGGATGAGCTCCTAAAGCACAAAGGAAAAGAAAAAAGGAATAAACCTGGTGTTCAGGCCAAAATTGCTACAGTATGCTCTTTGTTTAGTCTCTTCAGGGGAGTGAAACTGTATTTGAAAGAATTCTGTAGTGGACAGTGAACACAGTCGAGCCTAAATACTAAACAGTAAGTAAACAATGCCCCCAAAGTAAGTTTTCCTTTTTTAAATGGCTGTTATATGAACATATAAAAACATCAGGGACTCTTTAAAAAAAAGTTAATGTGTAAAAAATAAAACTTGTGAGGAAAGGAGAAAGGAAGGAGCCCTAAAGATCTAGGAAGAAAGATGGATTATTCTGTTTCTAGATGTTCTCATACATATGCAAACTGATTTCAAATATATACAAGAGTGGAAAATAGATTTATTTATTCTTTTATTCTGCTTATTTATTCTTGACACCACTACTACTATCAGTTGTATGCTACATTTCCTATACTCCTTTGTGTGTGTTTCTTAGAATCCCTAGTTTTCTTGCATTTGACTTACACATCACCTTCTACATGAAGCCTTTCCACATCCCCCAGTTGCCAATGCCTCTCCCCACAAATTACCTTGCATTTATTTTTTTTCTTTTTTTTTGTATATTCTTTTAAATGTATACGTTGTCTCCCCAAATAGAATGTAAACTACATGAAGAAACATGTAGTCTTTGTAGCTCTGATACCTCAGTGTAATACCTAGAACATAGTAGGTGTTTAATGAATGCTCATTGCTTGAGTGATTGCTATGCCATTTAAAATACTGTTTTTTGAGAAGCACTAAAACTAGCACCATTAATTTAGAGCTAGAAGGCATCTTAGTCCATCCTCCTCATTTTGCAGATGAAGAAACTGAGGCCCAAAGAGATTAAATTACTTGCCTAGGATCACCCAGCTATTAAGAGTCTGAGATAGGATTTGAATGTAGGTCTCCCTGATTCTTAGATCAGTATCCTACCTAGCTACCCAAACTACCATGGGAGTCATTGTGCCACCAATGGAAAGGACACCAACTCAGGAGTCAGAAGACCAAGGTTCACATCCCACCTCTGATATTTATTATATCTGTGACCTTTGGCAAGTCTTGTAATCACCCAGTGCCTCAGTTTCCTCATCTCTAAGAAATGGGGTGGGTAGACTATGTGACCTATAAGATCTGATCCAATTCTATATATGTAATCCTACTAGTATCTTCTTTTCCATGGTTGGGTATAATAAAGACTATTGAATCACAGTTCCATGTTGGGCAAGCTCTTCCCCCAGGCACTTTGGGAAGTTATATAAGCTTTCAAGTCACAGGAAGCCATATAGTAAATTATAACTTTAGAGATACCTTAATAGCTTAAGAGATTTAATGCAACTTCCTAAAATAGTCTTACATAATCACTTATCTGAGGCTACCCTCTAGCTCATTTGATACATTCACCACATCCCCACAGGGATAGTAGAGGATTAGACTGGCAAGTCAGAAGCCCTTGACTATCTTTTTGTGATGATTTTTTTAGGGCCAAAGAGTATATTGCCCACAGTGCCAATATAAACACCTTACAGGGGCCAGTCCTATATCTCTTAGATAGGCAGTTTAGGATTCAGCATTTGTGTAGTACTTTTAGTTTTGTAAAGCATTGCAAATAATCCTGTCAGGTAAATGTGGCATCTGTTATTATCTCAATTTTATAGATGAGAAAATTGAGGGTAAGAAATTTTAGATGTCTTGCCTGAGGTAGCAGAGTGGCAGAGGCAGGATTTTAATTCAGCTTGTCCTAATGCCAAGTCCAGATATAGTTACTACCATACTGTCTCTTGTAGAGGGACTTCAGGATGACTAAGGAATGAAGTGATTGACCACTTTATAGGTGTAGTATGTGTAGTGACTATCCAAAAGTTAACTATCTTGGCAGATGAGTTAAACCAGATTGAGGGTAACCAAGAGGCTTCAAATCCATTGGTGAATGAGGGTGGATGTCTACCCCAACCAACATGAAGACTTTCTCCCAACAGAATGGGTAGATGAGAACAGTTTGTTCCAACAGCCATGAAGGCAGTGGAAGTAGGCTCTGTGGAGTGCTTAGGGCTCAGTCAGACCTCAAAGACTTCAAGGTCATCCACTACATCTCCGGGCCATCACCAGTTATGTTGACTTTTGTCTTGCCACTGGACTTTGATGGCTCAGGAAGAGAGAGTGAGGCTGACAACTTTGTACAACTCTGCCTTGATTGAATCCAGTAGTTAAGGCATCACCCATCATGGTTTTTTTGGTTCTCTTTGGAAATGAAAGATAAACAACAATATATACATACACACACACACATATATGTATATATCTCCATATGTATACATTTTAAAATTTTATTGCTGTCTTTTGTTTAACATTGCATTCATTTCCCCTTGACCAGACCACCCAATCCATTGACCTCTCTTTTAAAAAATTTTATTTTATTTTTAATTTATGGAATACAAGCATTTTCATAACATAGCATATATAATAAAAAGATCATTGTACATGAAACTGAAAATCTATTATGTACAACTTGCTATTCCTTTTAAATATATAATAAAGTTATGTAAATTTCTTTTTTTGTCTTTTCCCCTTTTTTTCCTTTTCTCCCCCTGCCCTGCCCTAGAGATAGCTACCGTTAAACGAAAATAGGTATGTATGTATGTGTGTGCACACATGTATATATGTATGTGTATATATGTATATATATATATGTGTGTGTGTGTGTGTGTGTGTGTGTATAAAATTATTCTATACATACTCCTACTTATCAGTTCTTTCTTTGGATGCAGATAACATCTTTCTTCATATGTCCTTCATTTTTAAGTTGTGTCTTTATAATAGTCAAAATGACTTAGTTGCTCAAAGTCATTTTTAAAACAATATTGCTGTTACTGCATACAGTGTTTTCTTGGTTTTGCTTACTTCGCTCCACCATTTTGTGCAAGTCTTTCTGTGCCTTTCTAAGATCATTGAGCTCATCATTTCTCGTAGCCCAATAATATTCCATCCCATTCCATTGATCTCTTCCAGGTAGTAGAAAAGTATTTAAGCAAAACCAAACAATAATAATATTGCCAATCATTCCCTATCTTGTTATTTTTTTTTAATAGTTTACCTTTTAGTAGAAATACACAAGAAAATATCTTATGAGTAGGACCTTGGGCAAGTTACTTATTTTCCTGCTCAATTTCCTTAGCTGCAAAAATAAGATGCTGGACCAGGTGATGACTAAGGCATTTTTTCAACTCCAGATCTGTGTTCCAAAGATTATATTCTGTCTGTGATTTTTGTAATACTCTGGGACTGGCTGGCACACAGAGAGATTGAGCAATCTGACTTTATGAAAGAAACACCCATCTTTCTGGGAAGGTTTGGCCACATTTCTTCCTAGAAGTATTATTGTTGTTTAATCATTTTAAGTTGTGTACAATTCTCTGTGACCCTATTTTGGGTTTTCTTTGCAAAGATATTGTAGTGGTTTGCCATTTTTTTCTCCAGATCATTTTATAGATGACAAAACTGAGGCAAACAGAGTTAATGACTTGCCCAGGATCATGCAGCTATTAACTGTGTGAGGCTGGGTTTGAACTCAGGTCTTCTTGACTTCAGGGCCAATGCTCTGTCCATTGAGTCACCTAGTTACCTCCTTGAGGTAGGGGACAAATTTTAAATCTTTTATTTTTATTTTTAATAAGGATTTAACAGTAGTGAGCTAAAAATCTCAGTAATTATGATAATATGCTATTAAGTCTCCAAAATACCTTTCTTCCAAGAAGTTAGAAGAACTTTAACAAATACCTTTTTTTCTCAGCCAGATATTGTTCTCATTTTATAGGTGAGAAACTGAAGCAAAGATAAAATTATTTTCTCCAAAATCATGTTAAATCAGTGGAAGTTCTAGAACTAGGTCTTTTGACTCCTGAAACTGTGTTTCTTCTTTCTTCCTCATTCTCTCTTCCCCTTTCTCCTCTTCATCTTCCTCTCTTCTCCATTTCCCTTCCCTTTCTTCCTTCTTCTCCCTCTCCTTTCCCCTGTCCTTCTTCTCTTTCTCTCTCTCTGCCTCTTTTTCTCTCTCTGTCTCTATTTTAAGAAGAGGTAATTGGCATCATATGGAAGAGCATTTGGGGGCAATTCTTGCTTTCTTCCATTTCGGGGCACCTAGGAGGTGCAGTGGATGGAGTGCCAGGCTGAGAGTCAAGAAGGTTCATCTTCATGAGTTCAAATCCAGCCTTAGACACTTACTAGCTATATGACTCTAGGCAAGTCACTTGACCTTGTTTGCCTCCGTTTCCACATATGTAAAATGATTTGGAGGAGGAAATGGCAAATCACTACAGTGTCTTTTCCAAGAAAACTCCAAATGGGGTCATGAAGAGTCAGACATAACTGAAAACCACTGAACAGAGAGAGAAAGAGCACTTACTGTTATTTTACTCAAGCTGATTTTAAATAATCATAAATATTTTTTGCACAACTCCTATAAATAAACAGTTTACTCTTAGGGAGCATTCAGTCACATTAGCTTTCCATAAATCATTTCCAAAGGCACTCCCCTGTAAGGACACTTTTTAGAGATAGGCAAGCGGTACAGTAGATAGCATGCTGGGTCTGAAATCAGGCAGATGTAAATTCAAATCCAGCCTCAGACACTTATTAGCTCTGTCAACCAAGTAATTTAATATCCATTTACTTACATATTTTCCTGGAGATCTCCAGATGAGAGCATGAGCCAAAGAAAGAACCTGACCCTCCTGGGGTTTTGGATCTGGTCCATGAAAACCCAGAGTCCTTTGTGGGGGTTATGGTCACGTAACTAGGCCACAGATTTATATAAATACTTAAAATTACAATGAGATAGGCTACACATAGCCACAAAATGGTTGTGTCCCACATCAGCTGTATAAAAGACTCCATCATAGTGGCCTCTCTAGGCATTTGCTGCTAAGTGACCACATTTCTGATATCATGACACAATCCCAGTGAAAATTGTTAGCTTACAGTTTCCTCATCTGTAGAATGGGCGTAATAATAGCACCTATCCATCTCCCAGGCTTGTTGTGAGGGCCAAATGAGATAATGTTGTTAAATGTTTTATACATACTATTTCTGAATCACTTAGCCTAATTCCTGGCACAAAATAAGTGCTTAATAAATGCTTGCTTCCTTCTTTCTGTCTTTTTGTTCTCTTTGTTTTGCAAGAGATTCTTAGGAAAGTTAGAACAAGACAATCTTGTCCAAGATTATGGTGCTTGGTATTAGAGCTCTATTTAAATCTTGAGTGTCTACTTTCCCACCCTGGACATTAGTTATCTCCTGCTTGGGGCTTTTTCAATCTAATGAGCATTTATTAAGTGTGCTCTAAGTGCCAGGCACTGTGCTAGGTTCTGGGGATACAAAAATAAAAGTGATACAGTTCCTGTTCTTAAATATATTCTAGTTTGGGATACACCATGTATCTGAGAATGATAGCCAGGAAAGCAATCATAGCCCGAAGCAACCATAATAATTGCTTAGACTATAGGGCAATAGATTGTCCTACCTTTTCCACCAGCATGTTACATTTACTTAAAATTTCAAATCAAGGTGTCTGTATTTTATTTTGATTATTATTTACTAAGCAAGAGGTGAGAACTGATGGAGATTGAAAGGAGAAGAGACTATGAATATCTGACAGCAGTCAAGATTCTGATTAGGTGCTGGTGCTTGGGTGGATGGCTACATGGGATAAAGCATAAGTGCTAGATTGTTGTTCATCCTTTGTTCTTGAAGAAAACAAATGACATCGTGAGACTGATGTCTTGACTTGCTCATGAATTGGATTTAAGTGAGGCAGAGCTGCATAAAGCCTTAATTTCTCCCTCAAAGTCATTGGAATCCAGTGGCAAGACAAAAGTCAAGATGACTGGAGATGGCCCAGATAAGTCCTAGAAGGGCCCTTGGAAACTTGCCAATCTAACTTCTTCACTTTCTTCTAGATGCTCAAATCTGACCATGTCACTTCCCCGCTTAAGAACTTTCACTACCTCCCTAATGACATATCTCAGCTTGACATTTAACGTCTTTCACAATCTGGTTCCATCCTACCTTTTATGTCTTATTTTTACATTGTTCTCTTTCATGCACCTTTTCTTGCCAGAAATATCAGCTATTTAGACCCAGACCTCCAGAGACCCTTTCCCCTCTAGCCTGGAGCTTCAGGATAGGGAACGTGGCTCTATTTGGAATATACAATTTTCACTGTGAAGTCTTGTGATGGCAGAAATATTGTAACCTGGAACTAAATAACTAGAGAAGCTATTATGATGCAGTCCTTTATAAAGGTGATGTGAGAGACAACCATTTTGTGGCTAATAACAGGTTACCCATAGGTATAATTGTAGGTACTCATATAACCTGTGACCCAGCCATATCTTTCAATCCCCACCAAGAAGTTTGGATTCTCATGTCCCAAGTCCATACCCTAAGAGATCTAGGTTCTTTCTTTGATTAATGCTTCAACCTGGAGTTCCCCAGGAAAATATTTAAATATGCTCATAGTATAGCTCATGCATAGGTTTTTGGAAATGTAAGCAAAAGAGTCCCCAACCTTCATACCAGCAGTACATGCATTTTAGACATGGAATAACTCATATTTATCCCTGAGAAAACACATAAGATACAAAGGACTCACAGGGACCCATGAACACATGAAACACTTAGCAAATCTGGCTTCACATACTTACCTTGTGACCCTGGGCAATGATCTAACCCTCTTTGCCTCAGTTTCTTCATTTGTAAAATGAGCTAAAGAATGATCTGGCAAACCAGTCCAGTATTTTTTGCCAAGAAAGTGCCAATGGGGTCACAAAGAGTCAGACATGACTGAAAAATGACAGAAAAGGCATTTAATAAATACCCGTTTCCTTCTTCACTCCACTCTTTCCTTCCTTCTTTCATTAGCTTCCTTTAGTAAGTTAAATCCCTTTGTGGGCTACTGAACAAAGGATCCTTCTTTGCACCTTCTGGGCAGCTAAGAGTAGTAGCAAAGAACAAATAGGAGAGATCCAAATGTTCTGCTCTGACTCCCACTCCCATGATATGTATTCAGTCTTATAGCTGCAGGGGCCACTTTGCACACTGGCAGTCCTTTCTCCTTAAGAAGCACCCTATTGAGAAAATCTTCCATTCTAGCAGGCCAGTTGCCTATATTCTCACATTTGAGATAACCCAATCACCAAAGCTGGGAAAATCTACTTTCAAGTTGTATGTAAACATATGTCTTCCTCTGCCAAGAGCTTCTCCAAGAACTGTCTCAGAGTTTAGGCAAGGAAAGCTCATCCTCAAAAACTGTGCTCTCTGACTTGTGCTTAGAAAAGGAAACTGAAAGGGAAAATGGGCCAGGAGCTTGAGGTCAAGAAACCTCAGAGCACTTGGGCAAGCACCAGTGCTTAAAGTACAAGTTATCGTTAGTTACCATATTTTACAACATAATTGTCGCAGATTTTATGCAGATTGTTTGGTTTTGTTTTTTTTTTTTTGCAAAAAAGTGGGAGTATGACCATTATGTGAAGCTTAAAAAAAAAAACAACTGTGCCTTTTATTACTAGACTGGCAAACAAACTGTAATGTGTAACTAGAGCAGGAAGATGCAGGACTTACCATATCATAGTGACTTACTCATGGCAGTTTCACATGCCCACCCACCCCCACCCCCTTCACCTATGGCTCTTCATTGGGTTGAGTGACAATACCTTTAGTATTGCTACACTAAAGAAGCTGTACAAGTTGGCTTTTGGAAATATACTGACAATATGCATGCACTGAGAATTCTAGGCTCACAGCTCACAATGTGCAAGAGATAAATGTGTATCCATATGCCACTAGTGAATATATTGCTGCTCAGTTTACCTTTTAAGCGATATGATGAAAAGAATTATACTATGTGACATTACACGATGAAAGGTTTAAACCCATTTTTGGACTGGAAAAAACAGGGTGTGATGATTATGGAGTAAGGACAATTATGTGGTTAAATATGGTATTTCTAGGGGTAGAAAAGCAGAAATTCCCTTCCCTTTTCCAGAGAATAAAGGTTTTCATTCTGATGTGGAGTCTAGTGTAAAGACAGTAAGAGCAAGAAGTAAGATCAACTTGCTTTTATAGGCTGTATAGAAGGGGTGGCTCTTCTGACTAGTCTTGTACCCCCAGTATTTTCAGTTGACAATCATCACAGTAGCCCTGGTCACTGTGAACAAAACAGAAGAGTTTTCTGTGTCCTCTCTGCAAGGTGCCCCTTATGCATTCCTTCCTCAGCAGGAAGTGTCCTTCAGCTGCCTCTGAACAGAGGCCCATACACTATAATCTCATTGGGGAAGTCATGAGATTAAGTTGAGGCTCTACTTATCAAAACTCTTATACTCTTCTCCTACTTAAATATTTGCTGTCTCTGCAAATTCAATTGGAATATTTTAAGGTATATTGATGCTGGCTTTCCGGTGACTTTGGAAGGGTCAGGTTTTCTCTTCTTTTTGATTGCCTCCCCAAGTGCCTTGCACTGAGTCTCAGCAACACGTAAGCATACAATTCTTAGACATTCTCCAAATTAACAATATTTGGTAGCATTTCAGTCATCCCATAACTGATAGACCTGGAGATTATACTCTCCTTCAAATGCATCATTTCCCCTCTTTTTCTTTCTACCTTAAAAGCATTCCTAAGAAAGACCAAGGTCACCCACTGCATCCTGGGCCATTGCCACTTGCAAGTCAAGACCTTTGTCTTGCTACTGGACTCTGATGACTAGGCTGACAACTTTCTGCAGCTCTGCTTCACTCAAATCCAATTCATGTGCAAGTCAAGACATCACCCTGGTGATGTCATTGGTCCTATTCAAGAACAAAGGAAACAAAAACAAACAGTTAAGCAAATTGAATAAGCAAACAATTTCTTACAAAGTCGTAATAGATTACTACCTGCCTCGAGCTTATGAGGGCCTTCTGGACCCAAAACAATAGCATGTTTGCCCTGAAATTGCAACTGGAGCTCATTGCTAAACTTAGTTAATTAGTCTTCATGTTGTTTATTTCCTTTCTTTGAAATCACCTTAACAATGGAAAGAATAAAGCATTTTTTAAAAATTCAGATTGTCTGAGAAACAAAAGAAGTAAGTAAAAGACTGATGAAGAAATAATTGAAGAACCTTATTTACCTGCTATGATTGTGTAGCTCTTTCTTGGAACCTTTTCCCACTTCCAAAACACACATACACATACAGATTTCATGTGTATATAAATTATGCAAAGAAATCACACCTACATGTGCACATAAATTACATGTATGTATATGCATATTTTTACGTATACATACACATGTATGTGTGGAGATACGGCTATCTCTAGTCATATATACGTGTGTGTGTGTGTATGTGTGTGTGTGTGTGTAATGGAAATTCTGATTTGAGAAAGCTGAATCTTAAGCAGTCTGATAAATTATTGCTACTTCATAGATGAAAGAGCCAAGGAATTGGACTTGTGAATTTACTGCGATAAAGATTTTTACATGAGGAAACTCCTTCTACCAATGCAAATAGACTAGACTTGCTTTGTAATTTATAGTCCAGGAGAGTTACCTGGAGTACCAAGAGGCTGTGATCAGTATGTGTCAGAAACAAGACTTTAATCTAGGTTTTCTTGAAGCACAGGTCAGTACTCTATCCACTGCATCACAACTGCCTGTTTTTCCTTGATGGAATGGAAAACCCTCTTGCTTTGTTAATGTCAGTATAAGACTATGAGATAACGGTAAACATTTCTAAATTAATATAGAAATACACTGCTCATTAAGATATCAGCCTACCTTCATTATATTTCAATACAGAAAGAATCAATTATTTCATACATAATGGTACTCCCTCCACTGATATAAATTATACCCTCTTCCTGCCTCAGAAGATGGTGTCATGAGTTGCTTCAGCCAAAGCATTTCATCTCCTCCTGCTAGGTGAGACAAATAAAAAGCCCAAGAGACAGTTTCTGGGTCATTAATAATCAATTTATTAAATAGGCAAGCTGATAATCAATAAATTAATGGTCAGTGGTTTCTTTAGTTAACCAAAGAAGAAACCATGGAGATCCCTGAATGTTTAAATAACTTTAGAAAGGGGAGTGTTCCTGGCCGGTCAAAGTCACCCCTGATTGGTAGACAATTAATGAGGAAATAGACTTTCAAATGAGGAGGCTGGCTGTAAGCCTTCAGCTCCTCCAGCTGAGAACTTGACTTGATCATGTGACTTAGCAGCCTCCCGAAATTTGAACAAAGGAATCTATCTCTATCCAGACCACTCCTCCTTCCTGAGCTAGGTTGCCTTAAATTTTAATGGGGGAGGAGGAGAGATACAAAGGAAGAGACTTAATGCTTTAGGGCTGGAATTTACCTAGATTAGATTGTGTTTACGTTCTAAACAGAAGTGAGGTCTCCTGGTGGGGTGGGACCCCATCCCAGATTGTGGAAAGTGTTCCCAGAGCATCTGGGGCAATCTCATCTATCAACCTTTTCCTTCAGAGACTGGCTGAATGACCTACAGGGGCTAGTCCCTGAATGAAGAAGTAAAGACTGAAAAACTTTAATCCGAATGTAATAATTGGTTCTCAATATAACAGAAAAGTAATAACTTCTTTCATAGGAAACATTTGATAGATGAACCTCTCCAAACTTTTCTGGGATAGCAGATACACACATCATTGTAGCATCCATATTGAAGGCTTCTACCTTGGCAACACCTGCCAGAGCTTGTGATGGGCCAACATAGACTTTGGGAACCTTCATACCTTGATGAGGAGGCAGAACAAAACTTTGGTTCTCAACATACTTATCATTAGAGAAAAGGTAAAAAGTGAAACAAAATTTATTAGAATTTAGTTTTTTCACAAAAGTAAACCATCAATGGACATGTGGTGGTCTTCAATTTAACAAGTTTAGACATATCTTACAAGATTTTGTAATATACATTAACGTTAACATAGGTTTTCCCATTCCCTTTCTCTTTTTCCTTTACTTCAGAGGAATTTGTTGCTAAAGTTGCATGCCTGATATACCTAACACACCTTAGGACGGATATGCTGCTGAAGGAATCATGTCTTTTATTCAACAAAAATACATTGAACACCTACTTTGCAAAGAGCATTATGCTAGACATGGGGGGAAATAATTTCATTCAAGGTATAGTCTTAGGGTATTAGAGTATACATTCATTTCCAAAACTTTACAGAAGGGCATATAGAAGGTTACAAATAATATTAATTCACAAAACAAAAAAAGAATGGAAAGGAAAATGAGTCTGTAGAAAGATTGGCATGAGAATTGTGCCCATTCATATCATCCCAAGGATATTTATAGAAGCAAAATGTCGAATAATACAAGCAAAAATAGAACATATGCAGCAGCATTTCTACTCTAGAATGATCTATAATTATGATCAATGACAGTGACAACACCACATCTTGACTTTTAACATCACAGTACCTGATATTCTATCCAAGTCATTAGAAATGGCACTAAAGAAGAGAATAACAAACCACTCACAAGTGTATGACACTTTCAAGTTTGCAAAGTGCTTTACGTACATAATCATACTTGATCCTCATAACACCCTGTAAGAGATGCTGTTGCTATGAAGATGATAGCAATGATAATAAGGAAACTGAGAGACATGAAGGTAAAATGACTTGCCCTAAGTCACACAACCAGTGAGTGCCTGATATGGGATTCAAATGAATACGTACCCCCCTCACTTCAAGCCCAGGGCTCTAATTCCTGTACCATGCTTGTTGCAAAGAGTAACTATACTTACCAAGTACACATAAAAGTAATCAATGCTCTAAGAGACTGATTTTTTATTTATCTAAAAGAGGGGAAGGTACCAAAAGAAAAAAAGAAATTAACAAAAAAATTTTTTTACAAAAATATCGATATACCTACTTTTTCATCTTTATGAAAATGGTCTATGCATGTTTCAGTGGTATCCTTGATGAAAACATAATAAAGGAGCAGGCAAGTCTTTTAGAGATAATTTTCTATAGCAGACATCTTCATAATAATATAATTGGATGAAAAGTATAGAAAATATAAGATCCTGCTGTGTTTCTTGACTTTTGATTACAGAAATACATTTGACTCATAGAACTAAAACAGCCTTAAAGACTCTCCTCCAATAATTTGTCATCCATATATATGTTTTAAGATCTTGTAAAGTTCTTTGTAAGAAATAATTGTGTATCAGTGATACTCTTTGTAATCAAAGTTAAATAATACATTAATCAGGGACATATGGACCAACCAAAGATGCTGGCCACTGTTATGGAGGATGTTTGTGCTCAGTTCAAATGAAAGAAAGATTCTCTGTTGAGGTGACATCTTTGGATAGTTCTCAATACTGTGCTCTAGTTATGTCTTTTCTATTTTCTCTACAGGGTCAGGGATGCAAGCTCAATAGGTACCAAGTTTAAAAAAAAAATTTCTTGATCTCTAGAGCAGGAGTGTGAGGTATTATGTGTAAAATAAACTAGAATTAGACTTTCAAAGATAAATATAGGAAATTTTATTTTGACTCACTCGTGAAAGGAGGCCATTTCATATGCTCAGAATCCAGGAGAATCCACATTGAACCTCATTTATCTTTCTGCTCTGTGATGCACTAGCCATCATGCCTCTTGCAGAGGTAGCTGGATAGAGCAGGAGCTAAAGTATTAGAAGTGGAGCCCTGAAGACTTGAGTTCATATCTTGCCTCAAACATTTACTAGCAGTTTGACCCTGAGCAAGTAACTTAACATCTGTCAACCTCAATTCTCTCATCTGCAAAATGGAAATAATAGCACAAGTATAAAGTACTTTGTAAATCTTAAAACACTAGTTACATGCTAGCTAGCTAACTTTATTGTTATTTCTCTGTTTTTACCCTGAACTCTCCTACAATGCAGGGACATATTCCCAGCCCACATGCACATCAAACCTTAAGGTTACTGTAATACATTTTGAAGTGAACCCCCTCATTCTCCAGATTTTTGCTCCTTTCATCTCTAAATAGTAGCTGTAACTCTTCCTCATTGTTTATTCATTTTTTTCCTTTTTCTCTCCCAAGTCCCAGTCCTCCCACTCCCTAAATAACCTCATCAATGCTTAGGATGTTGCCACATTCCCTACCAAACAGGGGAACAGAAGAACTGCATTCACAATTTATGGCATGTATTTAGATGGACCATCTATTGAGAGTGTCCATCAACAGATACGTCTTAGCTGGCTGCTACAGATGGGAAATCATCTGGGCTCAGAAATAAATTTTTTTTAAAAAGTAGGCTGGATAGAATTTTTGCATATGGGAAATTGCAAAGTCTAATTTTCTCTCTTTCAGTTAAAAGCTCACTTTTTTACTCCTATTACTTAACCAGCAATGCTTCATGGCTCTACATGAAACAATTTAAGCTCTGAAAAAATAAAAATTGCAATTGGTGCAAAGGGCTTCAGCATGTTACTAACAATGACTAGTATGCAAGAAGTGGTGTAAAAGAGATCACCCAGTTATCAGTCGATCAGCATTTATTAACTGCCTTCTGTGTGTCAGGGATATGAAAATATGGTGAATGGAAAAATACCTACTCAGAGAGACATTGCTTGCTAATGGGGGAAGACCAGTACACTGGTCTTCAGGCTAAATATAATTAAAATAAACAGAAAAATAGTAAAATATAAATAAATTTTTAAAATATTCTAGAATTTGGGGGATCAAGAAAGGCTTCATATAGAAGGTAGTTCTTGAACTGTGCCTTGAATAATGAAAAGGATTCTATGAGGCAGAGGTGAGGAGAGACTGTATTCCAGGCACTGGGGATATCCAGTACAAAGGTTTAGAGATAGAAAATGGAGTATCTTATATGAGGAACAAAGATAATTTCAGTTTGGATGGATCACAAAATCATGGGGGAAAGGGAGAGAAAGAGAGAGAAAAATGTACAGTGAGTCTGGAAAAGTAAGCTGGAGCAAGTATATGAAGGACTTTGAAATCTAAACGTAGGAGTCTATATATATAGGGAGCCATTGGAGTTTATTGAATAGAAGAGTTACATGACTAAGGAAAATCATTTATCCAGTATTGTGGGGGATTGACTGGGCTAGGGAAAAACTTAAATCAGGGAAACTGATGAGAAGGCTATTGAAATTATTTCAGTAACTGGTAATGATGGTGGCTATGTGAGTTGAGAGGAGTCAGAAGCAGGATATGTGGGAAATGATGAAAAATGAGGAACTAAGGATAATGCCAACATTGTGAATCTGGGAGACTAGAAGAATGGTAGTGTGTTCAATTTTAAAAAGTAAGTTTGGGAGCTAGATAGAGTTAGGGAAAGAAGATAATGAATTCTGTTTTGAGCATGTTGAATTTGAGATGTTTCCTAGAACTTCAGTTTGACATGTCAAGGAAATTTATGATCGGGGACACAAGGAAGTCAGTTATGCGATGAAAGCAAAGGATCACAGATGGTGCATCCAAGTGGTACCCATATGTAGTACAGGCTGTGGAACCATTTTCCTTACCCCTGGCTTGCAGTAATTGACTGGGTCTCCAGAGGGCAACTGCTACTTATGGGGGTGTGATGGTGTCTTCCACGGGAATAGGAAGTTAGAAAGAGGGGAGGATTTGGAGGGAAGATAGTGAGTTCAATTTTGGACATGTTGAATTGAAGATGTCTACTGGACATCCAGTTTGAGATATTCAATAGACTGTTGGAGTTGTAAGGCAAGACAGAAAGATGAAGGGGATCTGAGAATCATCAGCACAGAGAAGATAATTGATTCTGTGGGAGCTGATGAGATCATCAAGTGAAAGAGTATAGAAGGAGAAGAGAAGAGGATCCAGGACAGAACCCTAGTAAATAGACATGACATAGATGATGATCTAGCAACAGGGACTAAGAGGGAGCACTCAGGTAAGTAGGAAAAGAAACAAGAGAGAGTAGTGTCACAAAAACCCAGAGAGAAGGGAGTATCAAGGAAAAGAGGGTAATAAAAAGTGTCAAAGCCTGCTAGGTTTTCAAGAAGGATGAGGATTGAGAAGGGATAAGGCTTTGGCAATTAAGAGATTTTGGGTAACTTTGGAGAAAGCAGTTTGAGTAGAATGATGACATGGAAAACTAAATTGTAAAGAGTTAGGAAAAGAGTGAGAGAAAAGGAAGTAGAGGCACCTATTGTAGTTGGCCTTCTCAAGGAGTTTAGCCACAAAAAGGAGGAGAGATATGGAATAATAGTTGCTGGGGACGGAAGGATCAAGTGAGGATTTTTTGAGGAAGTGGGGAAACAACATGAAGAGGGAGTCCATTTGAGTCATGGGAGACTGCCAGGACAAAGACATAGAGAAAGGAGATGGAGTGTTGTGTATGAGGAACATAGAGAAGCCTATTTGGCTGAACTGAAGAGTTGAGGAAGATGAGTAGTATATAATGAGCCTAGAAAGACAGGATGGTCCAGAGAAAGAACTGATGGAGTCTGAATGCCGATCAAAACATAATTTTTTAAATTTTATTTTCCTTGGGTTTTTTTTTTCTGTTTTCTTTCACAACATGGCTGATATGGAAACGTTTTGTATAGCTGCACATGTATAATCTATATCAAATTGCTTGCTTTCTCAAGGAGCAGGGTGAAAAGAAAGAGAGATATTTTGGAACTCAAAAAAATTTTTTTTAATGTTAAAAATTGTGTTTACATGTAATTAGGAAAAAATTAAATATGTATATAGAAATATATGCATATACATATATATTTTTTTTTAAATGAAGATAGTGTGGGACGACATTTTCAGGGGCTTTAAATGCCAAACAGAGGTATTTGTATTTGATCCTGGAAGCTACAGGGAGTCAGTGTACTTTATTGAATGAGAGAGTGATATAAATACATAGATTTGTGCTTGAGGAAAATAACTTTGGTAGCAGTGTGGAGGATAGACTGGAGTTGAGAGACTTTTGATAGAGAGACTAACTAAGAGGTAATTGCAAAATAACTATTGCAAGGGGTGATGAGAGTCTCAACCAAGGTGGTAACTGTGAGAAAAGAGAGAAGAGATCAATGAGAGAGATGCTATTAAGGTAGAAACTGCAAGTTTTGGCAGCTGATTAAATATTTAGAGTGAGTGAGAGTGAGGGGTAGAGAGGAAAGTGAAGCTTATGAATGTAAAAGACTGGAAAAATGGTAGAAGATAAAGGAACATTGGGCTTCTTAATCTTGGTTATCAAAAGGACATTTCTTGTCCTTGATTTAATCACTGACAGACTCTCTTAATCTAGATTACAAGAATTAAAATCAATCTCTAAATTGATTGTCTTCTATTCAATGGGAGGCAAAGAATATAAGAATGGCAGTGCACTAATATTAATTCTTAAATTTTATAACAGCAAAGACCTTAGTATTGTCGGCTTACATAATCTAAAACACTTAATCAATATTTCTTTTCATGAGAAGACCAAGTCCTTGATCTCAGGAAATAGACAACAAAGTGAATATTTTTATGAAGGGCTTATTCTGATGCCTACATTTCTGAAGTCTTCTGAGGAGTAAACTGTTAGCCTAGGTAAATTTTTCCACATTCTTCAGTCCTACTCCATAGAAGATTAATAAAATGAACTTCCTCAAGGTAGCTAGGTGGCACAGTGAATAGAGCACCAGCCCTGGAGTCAGGAGGACCTCAGTTCAAATCTGGCATCAGACACTTAACACTTACTAGCTGAGTGACCTTGGGCAAGTAACTTAACCCCAATTGCCCTGCCTTCCTCCCTCCAAAAAGCAAATAAGTAAATAAATAAAATGAACTTCCTTCATATGATACAAGTAATTTAGTGCTCCTTCTCCTGTACTCCTTTCACCCCATAGCAATAGTGGAAAGAATCATGGACCTGGAGTCAGGAGACTTGGGTTTGAATCCTAGCTCCATCAGTCTACAGGCATTTATTAAAGACTTAACATGTGGCAAACAATGTGCTAAATGCTAGGAATACATACACAAGGGAAACGAAAGACAGCATCTATCCTCGAAGGGCTTCTGTTCTAATGGGAAGATAACATATAAAAGGAAACTGAAGATTTGGGAGAAGGTAACCTTACTATAAGGGCACAATGGAAACATCCAGAGGAGTGCAGCTTCATTGAGAAATGAAGATATAATTGATCTGGGTCCCTTCCTTAACTAAAAATTCTGGGAGGAGCCATCCAATCAGAGGGAGAAGATATAGAGGCTGAGGGAAGGTATGAATTTGAGGACTGAAGCGATCTTCTAGGATAAAGAATCTTTATTGTGGTCATTCAGTTATTGTATGGACTCTGAGAAATTATTTCTCATCCACAAGCATCAATCACCTCATTTTAAAAATTAGGATCATACAACTTGCACTGTTTACTTGAAAAGGTCATTGTAGGGAAAGCAATTTGAAAACTTCAAGGTGCTATATGTGGGTTATTGCCCTGTGAGAATTTATGGGTCTTCTAGAGAGAATATACAGAAAAATACACAAGAATAGCAGAGGATAAGTTGGGAAAGGGTTACCATCTATACTGCCAGAAGGATCCAACACATATCCATTAAAATATTGAATTATTGGCATGAAAGTGATTCCATAATGAACACCCAATGATGCTTTTTTTTTTAGTCTCAGTTCTATAAAAAGATTGTAACAGAACACTTGCATCAGACAAATGATGGATGTCTGGTTTTTTTTAACATTTCCCTCCTCCATCCCCTTTTATAGTATCTGACTTTCTCCCAAGAAGAGCTGATTGACAGATATGAAAATAAAGATTCAAACACTGTAAAATCAATTGTTCAGTACTACTTAGAAATGATCATCCCCATGTAGAACAAAGCACAGATAGCAAGAAATGTCCAAGGGTGGCAAAGATTAAAGAAAGTGAGAGACAGCCTGGGATAGTGAATAAAGTGCTAAACTTGGAGTCAGGAAGACTTGAATTCAGATCTTGCCACAGACATTTAATAACTGTGTTATTGTAAGTAAATCACTGAACCTCTCTGGCCTCAGTTTTCTTGTTGGTAAAATGAGAGAGTAGGCCTAGATGACTACTGAGGCTGTTCCAACCCCAAATCTACGATCTTATGATTCTTATACAATGGGGCAAGCTGCACGTGATTGTGCATAAGAACAGTGAGAGCAGCAAATTCAGCAAACTTATATCACTGTTACTTATCTTGGGACTGAACCCATGCAGTTTGATCCCAGACTAAATCTATTTTCTTGTCCTTTGGACTCTAATTTTGATCATGGTTCTAACCTTATTTCTGTTCAGCATGAATGACACTTTCTAGCCATCAGTATCATTGACCTGAATCCCAGTTACCAACTCCCCCTTAAAGAACAATGCTTCTGACTCCTAAATATGTAAGAATTAACCAGTCATGGCTTTACTTCATTCCAAAGTCAAGAAGATTTCAACCTGTACCATGGAAAGTGCTTATGGTGGGATCCATGAGTGGGACCGGGAGCATAATTATGATACACCACAAGTACCCCATCCCAGCTACTGAAACTTGCAGACAACAGTGTTGTCAAAACCACAGGCCCAGAATAACACATTTCAGCAAAACCTGAGCCAAGCAATGCTAGGGATGTAAATCTTTAGGGTAGGGTGGCTACCCAAGGTTCATTGCCAGACTACCACCATCAAGAGTTTCATTATGAGCAGGCCAAACTAGCTTTTCTGGTATCCTGACTGACAGGGCAAGGCCACCTGCTAGGACACACCTAACACTGACTGGTATTTACTCCCTTCTAAATGACTGCAAGTTTCTTAACCTACTATGAGATTTTTAAATGTCTCACTCCTTGCGTAATCTGTTAACTTATATATGAGCTAGTTCCAGTAGGGAGGGAAGGCTGGAAATTGAATTCACTTCCATTTACTAAGCATTTATTATGTTCAAAGTACTACCCTCAAGGACCTTTCAAAAAGGTTAAAAAATAATTAAATATAAAATAATTTCTAAGGGAGGGGAGTATTAACACTTGGGGAAATCAGGGAAAAGCTCGTGTAAGGAGGTGGCACTCAAGCTAGGTCTTGAAAAAAGCTAGGGATTTTGTAAGGTATTTTTAGGGGTCAAGTTTAGGAAGGGGTGAAGGAAGTAAATTCAGATACAAGGGACCCTCTATGCAAAAGCACAAAGGTAGGAGATAGAATTTCATGAAAAAATAAGAGCTAGCAGACTAGTTTGTGACAAAATGTCACATAATGTGAAATAATTGATAATTCTCTAGTCATACCACATCAGTCGTACTACAATCATCTCTGGGTACCAGATTTTAGGATGGACATTGAAAAATTGGAGTCTATTCACAGAAGAGTAACCAGAATGGTGGACAGACTGGAGAACATGCCAAGGTTAGTTTCAGGAAATGAGAATGTTTAGTATTGTGATAGCAGAAAGGAGAGCTCTTGATAGCTGGGTGGCTTGAGGGAACTAGATACAGTGGACAGTAGACAGAATGCTTGGCTTGGAGTCTAAAAGACCTGAGTTCAAATGTACCTCAGACACTTATTAGATGTATGATCCTGGGCAAATCATCTAAACTCTATTTGCCTCTGGTTCCCCAATTGTAAAATATGGATAATGACGGCACTATCTCCCAGAATTGTCATGAGGATCAAATAAGATAGCATTTGTAAAGTAGGTGCTTAATATTAATTAACCAATTAATTAATATTAATGCTTGTTTCCTTTCTATCTTGGACAAGGCCAACTAAAAGACAAGAGTCCGCTCTGTCTTGGATCCCTGAGACCAATGACAGAATAGATTAGGAAGTCTCTCTAGAAAGATTCCTATAGCTAACTTTTTTTTCACCAATGACAGTAAAGCTACAACGTTTGTAATCTAACATCCTCAGCCATCTACATCTAGGAAACAAAATTATTTCTCATTTGGCTTAGTGACAGCAAATGGAATTCATAGTTTACCAGACCTTTGTGGCTAAGGAGTCTCTTCTTCACATCCCAGCCCAACAAAAGTGCATTAATACCACTTATTATTAATACCACTTGCCAGAGGTGTGATATAAGATTTGAAAGAGACATATATAGGTCTCTTTCAAGGCATATACATCTCAAGAGAAATCTTAGGAAAATACATCAAGTCAGTGATGACATCATTTAAGGAGCTGAAATTCATTTGCTTTTCTTCTTTGTAGAGGCCACTATTAAAAATTAAGTGCCAAAGTTCTGCTTAAAATTATTTATTTAATATTTATTTTTTCCTAATTATATATAAAAACAATTTTTAACATTCATTTTTAAAAATTTTGAATTCTAAATTCTCTCTCCCTCCCTCCTTTCCCTTCCACCATTGAGATGGCAAGCATTTTGATATAGATTATACATGAACAGTCATGAAAAACACATTTCCATGTTAGTTATGTTGTGATTATAAATGAGCAGTCATGAAAAACACATTTCCACGTTAGTCATCTTGTGAAAGAAAAGCAGGTCAAAAAAGAAAGAAACAGAGAAAGAAAGAAAGTTTAAAAGAAGCATACAAAGTCCTGTTTAAAGAAGACCTTTTAAAGGTCCTTAGCCTGAGGTCCAAGAAATTATATTTAAAAATTTTTGATAATTCTACTTCAATATAATTAGTTTCATAATCCTGCATGTTTTATTTTATGCAATTTTATTACCGTGATAAAGGGTCCATCAGACTACCAAAGGAGGGCTCTGACATAAAGGTTTAAATACCCTTATCCTTTAGGGGAACTTAAGTTTTAACAAGAAAGATGATATGTGCATAGATAGGTACATGCAAGATATATACAGAGTAAATGAAAGATAATCTTTTAGGGGAAGGCACTAGCAGCTGGAAGTTGAGAAAAAGAATTGTATTTGCTTCAAAAGATCAAGGATCCAGTTTCATGCATGTGGGTGCTCCTTCCATCAATGCAGACTGCAGCCTCTCTCTCATGGTCTTCATGAGTTGCTGTGGCCTCTGGTGATAAGCCTCTACATACTTACCTTGGCTGGTCTTTGAATGGCAGAAACCCACCAGGTCAAGCTTCCAATGAGCTTTTCTATACTTAGCTTTTATTATAAAACACTATATTCATCATGGCACCAAAAAAGGTTAAGAACACTTCCTGTAGGCAAATGCAGACAAACCTAAAAAGGTAGAGGTGATCTTGCAATAGGTGGGGTAGGGAGCCCCCACAACAACCAATGACTTAGTAAAGCATAGCAATTCCATGATTTAAAGAAACCAGTCTTAAGAATTAAGACAAATGGCTTTTTATGCATGAATCAGTTGGTTAGAATAGTGGCTAGGGAGCTGGTCTTGGTGTCAGAAGGACATGGGTCTAAGTACCATCTCTGAGAAAGTGTATAGGCAACTTTGAGCAAATTACTTGACCTATTAGTGTCCCAACAAACTCTCTAAGACTATATATTGCTGTATAGTTGCTTATCTTCATTGGTAGAGGGCCCTTTCCTCCCCAATAGCTCTCTATACCAGTGAAATCATGTGATGGAAATGGGAATTTGAAGATCTTCCCTGCCTCTTAATACTTGGGGGGGGGGGGAAGGAGATGGAATTTGAAGACCTCCCCTTCTTTGAAAGTAAACTCTGCCCCCTAATAGGCTGAATGTAATCACATGGAGCCTGTGATGGAGGGAATTTGCTAAGGGGAGGAGCAGAGCCCACAGGAAGCTTCCCTGCTGTGAAGATAAACTCTGCCCCCTAATAGTCTGAATGTAGACACATGGAGCCTGGGGTGGGAGGGCTGAAGGGAAGCAGAGCCCACAGGAAGTTGGTTGCTAGAGCCAGAGAGATAGTGGGAGAGAGAGGAGGTTGAGGCAAGGAGATACAGAGGTTAGTAAGTAAATATGATCTCATATGGGTTTGTGGGAAGGCTAAAGAATGCTGTGACTCTCAGTGTTACTATGGCTTCTTAATATCTTTGGTACTATGATGGAATCAGCTTACTGGTTTTGGGATTCAGTTCTTTGGTGTCTAAACAAATGTTTCAGTTATGTCCTCTATATGGAGAGTTTGGTATATTTTGTGATCAAACACCATGCGATATTTATAGTCATGGTCTTTATCATGATCGTAGGCATTGTAAATATCGCATTGGCACTACAAATCACAGGGTCAGATGTTTTTTTAAAAAATTAATTAGTGCAGCAGATCTCAAAGAGTGAGTGGTCCAGAGACCTCTGAGAGTCTTCACAACCCTTTCAGGGGGTCCATGATATCAAAACTATTTTCATAATATTAGTAAGATATTTTAATTTCTAATATATTTATATCAGTAAACATAACCCTCATAAACAACAGTTGTTTGAGGGATCCTCAAAAATCTTTAAGAGTGCAAAGGAGTTTTGAGAGCAAAATATTTGAGAAGCACTGAATTAGAAATTAGGGGGCTCTCCCCTAAACCCATCCAACTTTACTGATTTAAGTTAGTGCAGGGTCTCAGCAATCCTAGATTCTATACCATAGCTCCTAAACCCACTCCATATCTGAATTCAATCCCACAATTTTGACCAAGTTCCTATTTATACAGAGCACTAAGCTACACAGCTATTCATGGGGAAACAAAGGAAAACATACTTTCCTTATACTATCCAGTTAAGAAGGCAGAAAAAACAGTGAATTATTTGGAAATCCTCACAAAATAATGAATGGGAAATTCACATAGAGTTTGAAGGATAGAGAGCAAAGCAGTGATCAGTATTGGGTGTAGAGGGTGGCCATAATTATGAATGACTGCAGCAAATGTGAATTATTATAGAGTTTACAAGAAAACAAATACCATTACATTTCCATAGGACTCTTATGATGATTTCCTGGTAATACTTATTAATATAACTCTAAGATGGCATGAGTTATTTTTCTCTTTTTGTTGAGAAAACAGTTCTACAGTATTTTGAAAAAAAGATGCTAACATAATTCTCATGCAAATGTATTTGTCTTTAAAAGAATCACAATGATGAAAAACAAACTGTGGTTGGGAAATTTCTGTACTTTGACATTAAAGCTTGTGCAAGTGAGATTGTATTACTTAATAGTTCAAAGGATCTCTCACAACTCTCTCCCAAGTAAAAGGCATTAGATTTTATTGTGTTCCTGTCATTCAAAAGTTCAGGCCCAAAATAAATCAAAGGAAGAATTCATTCCCATCTGTCACTCTGAGGACTTCAACATTTCACTCACAGATTTTAGCAAAACTCAGGTGATGAGACAGAGTATTCTATATCATAATAGTTTTGTTCCTGAATTCTTCAAGTATAAAAGGGAGAGGCTGAACTAAATGTTCTCTAAAATCATCTTTGCAGGTCTAATGTTCCATAAGACGTATCTCGCAGTTACCATGTTCCCTAATGCCATACTTTGTGCATATGGAGGAATTGTTGTCAGGGAGGGCAGATAGGGTTACAGTTCCTTGACATGGACCATGCCTCTCAGACAATAATGCACAGCATAGATTACTGTCAAAAACTGAGCCAAAATGAAAGAATGAGAGTCATGAGGGAGAGATGGTCAAGGGAACAAGAACCAGGGACAGGTGCAAAGCTGAAATGAGTATGAATAATGCAGTGATTCCTCCCTCACTCCTAAAGAACCCCATAAGACTTAATCTTGGCTAAGGTTATTAGATGGTAACGTGACTTAGCCACTTATACCTACTTTGACAGGGCAAATTATTATCCAAAAACATGGTGGAGTCTTAATGGTAACATGCTCTCTTCTGTGGCCAGAATGTTGGGGATGCTTTACTTCCTGTCTATTCGTGTGAGTCAACACTGGTCCCATGAAACACCTTCAGATCTGAGCAGCAGCATTTGCCAAGATCTTGAGTCAAGATTCTGTTGGACTGTAAAATGAAAGAGCTGGAAAACAAGACTGAGACCATTAAGTTAACAAGGGAAGTACCACTGATTTAAAAAATGAAAGAAAAGAAAAACAAAACAAAACAGACTTAACTGGTTTTTTCTGAGACGATGGCTCTCAGCTGCCTTATCTCTCTACCTTATCAGGAAAGTGCTTGGAAGAATAACAAGTGCCCATATATTGATTTTAAATTGGGTCTTGGCTCAGTGACATTAATACATCTGGAAAAAATTAAATTTCATCCAGTAAAAGAATATAAACTGGTTATAGTTAGCCAATAAATATTTATTGCTTAATTTGTGTATAATAATACCCTGGGCTAGACTTGGGATTCAGGGATTCTATGGTGTCACTTTTGAAAGGGGGCTGATCACCATCTGCTAATATATATTTATATAAAGATTTACAAAGAGTTTTACATAAAACATATGAACTTCACAACAACCCTGGTAGGTAGATTTTACAATTATTCCCAATTTATAGATGAGGAAATTGATGAGAGAGATTGAGAGACTTTCCCAGGATCACATAGCTAGTCAGTGTCTGAGCTAACCTCAGGTCTTCCTGTCTTCAGGTCTAGCATTCTTATGCACTGTGCCACCTAGAAACTTCAGTAGTTTTACAAACCCTCACATGAAGTCAGAGAAAATGTCACATTCATATTTACCTCGGTGTCTTGTGCAGATTTTCAGTTACTATAAATAGAGTGAGTGACGAATGTCATTTTACCAATTCAATTTAATTCAGCAAACATTTATTAAACATCTACTATATCCTCATCCATAAAATGGGTATAATAAAAGCAGTAACCTCTCAGGATTGTTGTGAAAATCTAATAAAATAATAATTGTGAATCATTTAACACAGTGCCTGGCACACAGTAAGTGCTATATAAATGTTAGTTATTACTACTATGATTATTAGCTAAGAATTATGCTAATTGCTAGCATATCAAGGTAAAAATGAAATAGGCTTTTTGTTTTGCTTTGTTTTTGCTCTTGGGCTTACATTGGAGGAGGGGTTATCACACAAACAAAAATAAATAAATACAAAGTAGTTAGAAGGAGATTGTATCAACAACTGAGAGATCGTGAAAGATTTCATTTGGGGCGACACCTGAGCAGAATCTTAAAGGAAACTAAGGATTCAAAGAAGCAGTTTACAAATGAGGAAACTGAGACAAACAGAGGTTACGTTACTTGTGCAGAGATACAAAGCTAGAAAGAGTCTGGGAGCAGATTTGCACTCAGGTTTTTCTGACTCTGTGCCTACTGATATATTTATCAAGCCACCTAGCTGTCCCATTTTCCCACCTCTGATGTCATAGACCAGGGGACACCAGTCAACAAGGTAGCATGGGAAAAATAAGTTTCAAACATGGTATGAACATGTAATACTATATTTTTTTTGATATGTTGATTAGTTTTTATTGAACCATTTTTTCTTTTTTTATTTGTTTTTGTAAGGAATGGGAGCAAGGAGAAAGAGATAGAAAAACAAAACATAACAATAAAATGTATTATTTTTTTAAAACGTGGAAAATCATAGCTAACATTTATATGGCACTTACCACATACCAGAAACCATTATAAGCACTTTACAATTGTTATCTCACTTTATCCTCACAACTATTCTGGGAGGTGTGTTATTATTATCCCAATTTTGCTGATGAGAAAACTGAGACAGAGGTTAAATATTCTAGAGAACAATTTGTAACTATGGCCAAAGGCCTATAAAACTGTCCTTTCACCCAGCAATACTAATACTAGGTCTATACCCCAAAGAGATCAAAGAAAAAGGAAAATGACCTATGTGTACAAAAATGTTTATTGTAGCCCTTATTGTGGTGGTAAAGAATTGGAAATTGAGGGAATGCCCATCAATTGGCAAATGACTGAACAAGTTGTGTCACATGATTTTGATGGAATACTATTGTGCTATAAGAAATGGTGAGCAATATGCTTTCAGGAAAACCTAGTAAAACTTAAATGAACTGAGGCAAAGTAAAATGAGCAAAACCAGAAGAACATTGTATGCAGTAACAGCAATATTGTAGCAATGTGAATTTTCTTATGCTAACCCATAATGTGAATGACTTTGCTATTCTCAGCAAGAAAATTATCCAAAGGGCTTATGATGAAAAATTCTATCCACCTCCAGAGAACAAACTGATAGATTTTTGTCTGCATTTTCTTTTTCAATGTGACTAACGTGGAAATGTTTTGAATGACTATACGTTTATAATCTATGTCAAATTCCTTTCCTTCTCAAGGAGGAGGGATGGCAAGGAGGGAGGGAAAGAATTTCAAACTAAAAAAATTTAAAAATGAATATTAAAAATTTGTTGTTTACATGTAATATAGAAAAATAAAAATAAAATAATATTTGTTCTAAAACAAACAGAAGTTAAGTGACTTACAGGGTCACTCTGTAAGTGTCTGAGGTTGGATTTGAACTCAGGTCTTCCTGATTCCAAGCCAGCCTCTCTATCTGCTACGTCTCTGGAAGATTCTAAAAGAGGGTAACCATTCAAGAGTGGAGAAAGGAGTATAACTTGAGCAGAGTTAATATGTCACAAGATGGATTAGCATAAGAAAACCAGAAGTTTTTTGAACTGTCACAGTTTATATATGTATGTGTGTACACACATGTATACATATAACACATATATGTATACTCATATACATATATTTTAAATACTATGTAATAAATGTGATCCCTATAATGTAAACTGTGTGATTAAAAAAAATTATACGAAATGTTATTTAGATTCCAAAGGAAAAAAAATTCTGACTTGGGACATAAGAGAAGGCTTCGTGGAGGAGATGACATTTAAAATAGGCCTTGAAGCAGGGGTAGGAATTCAAGAGAGGGAAATGGGAGTAGGAGATTTAAAGTCTGAGGAATGATATAGCCAGAAGCACAGAAGTGAGAAAATTCTTCACATTTTCAAGGGGTGATGAGTGGTCCAGTTTGGAAGGAGAGCATCATAAACAGATTAGATCTCATGGTCTCAGAGGGTAACTCTCAAATGTCCCCATCTCAAATCCACCCAAGGTTCTGAACAACCAACTGCAGTCTTTCTTCCTCTTCCTCAGTGTTTCTTCTTGGTCTCCATAACCTCGTGTCATACTAATTACACACACACATAGAACTCTATACCCAGACTATTGAGAATCAGGAAGAAATAGTAGCATCTCTCTTTTGTTTGGCCTATTTAGATATTTAGTTCTTCCCCCAAACTATGACAAAACTAATCTTAGCTTGGGATTTATGAAAGGGAAAAGATTGATCATGATGGCAGACCCTTGCTTTGAAACCTGTCATTTTCCACTAGAAGAATGTACTAAAGCCACATCAGTCAAATATACTTTATACACTAATGAGCAATGACTTTTGACATACAATATAAGAGATATTTGTAATTCTTTTGTATTCTTATGTATTTTGCAATTCTTATGTATTCAAAGGCGGCGTTACATTAAAAACTACTCACTGCATGCAAAGCACTGGGCACAGTTCTGGATGAAAGATTGGTGAATCTAGCCTGTCAGTTACATCAGGTTTTGATCAACTATTCAGACATGCTCTTCCAAACTGGGTGGAGCTATATACTCACTGCTATCCATTTACTTGATGAGAAATGAAATTGCCTTCCTCTTTAATGGGCTGATGGAAAACAAAAGCCAATAAAATTGGCAAGAGGTTTAGTTTTAGTGAAAGAAAAGCCATACAAGGAAAACTTACTACAGACAAAGGATTTCTATTCTCCTTTATCAATTAATAGAGCCACATGAGTTGGTAAGTTATTTGAAGGGTTATACTTACAGAGATACTCCTTCATCAATCTCATTAACAGCTGAGGCAACTAATGATTCAATGTGAATGGCAGTATAGCATAGTAGATAGAGTATTTGTTGTTGTTGTTTGTCTGTTTTCAAAGAGCACCATGACATCAGGAAGGTGACTTGCAAGTGAACTGGATTTAAGTGAGAGAGGGCTGTGCAAAGTCACCACCCTCACTTTCTCCTCCAGAGCCATCGGGATCCAGTGGCAAGATATAGGTAAGGATGACTGGAGATGGTCCCCAGTAGATAGAGTATTGAACTCAGAGGAAGGAGTACCTGGGCTCAGATCTTGCCTACCTGAAATATTTAAAATCCAAGTGATGCTACTCAAGACATTTAAGCTCTCTCCATATCAGTTTTTGCATCTGTAAAATGAAGTTCAACTCAGTGGTCTCCAAAGTCTTTTTCTGTTCCAAATCTATGATCCTATCTTTTTAAATGGGGCACTAGTTGGAGAGAAAGGCAGGTGAATGAAAAGCTCCATTTGTATGTAGAGGACACTTTTCCCAATCCTTTCCATGAAAGGTTGCTCTGTGACACAGTGGGGAAAAGGAGGGTGAGGTGAGGTGGGGAATTCTCCAATAACTTGTAGAACATTTAATACAAAGGAGAAGAATAAGAGCAAAGTAGTAACTTATCCTCAAACTATTCCTACTTTACTCTCATAAAAATAAGACAGGAAGAATAAGAGAACAATAACAACAGCAATTTTAAAAAGAGGAGCAAAAAACTCAGGATGGGTAAAAAATTCACTTAATTCCATCCTAAACCTGAATAAGAATCCCTTCTAAAACAGGATAACCCGAGTAGTCATCCCGCCTTCTGTGGTGATGGGAAACTCACTGCTTTTAGAGCTAGCCTTCCACATTTTAGAAAACTTCTCATTTCTTTGTCAATTTTTGTTTTAACACCAAGCTGAAATGGGCCAACAGAATTCTCTGCCCACTGCATTTTAGGAAACCTCTCGTTTGTTTGACAATTTTTTTTAAACATAAAACCGAAATTTTATCTGCGATAGAAGCCCCTCTATTTCTATTAGTTTTGCCTTCTGGAGACAAGCAGGAACAAAAAACGTAATCCCTCTTATACATGACAGCCCTTCCAAAAGAGCCATTAGATAGCTTTTAAGTGCTATGTAAGTCTCCCCTTTTCTAGGAACATCCTTATTGCTTTCAATGAATCCTCATATGGTTTAATAGCACCTACCTCACAGGGTTGTTGTGGGCATCAAATGAGAGAACATATGTAAAGTGCTTTGCCATCATCATCATTGCCCTCATCAACCTCACTGTTGTTTTATTTTCTCTAGTGCTCTCTGTCACTGTCCTCCAGATGTACTACATTTTGCCAGTGTCCTTCCTAAAGTGTGGCAACTAGGGGCAGCTAGGTGGCGCAGTGAATAGAGCACCGGCCTTATCAGGAGGACCTGAATTCCAATTTGGCCTCAGACACTTAACACTTACTAACCATGTGACATTGGGCAAGTCACTTAACCCCGGTTGCCCTGCCTTCCCTCCTCCAAAAAGCCAAAAAAATAAAATAAAATAAAGTGTGGCAACTACCATTAAATACAGCATCACTTTAGTTTCTTAGCACATTGATCGCCATCCTAAAGCTCTTCACCGTGCTTTCCTCCACCAGTGAGTTCTTTTCCTCACATGAAGCATGTTATCTTGCCATTCCTTTTATCTACTTTTTCCTTTTAAATAAGCCGTATCTTTATTGTCCAATTCCAGCCATATATCACATTTTCTCTTTGACTTAGAATCCCAGAATTTCAAAGTTGGAAGGTATCTCAGAAGCCATCCCAGAGCTCTAACTAGGAATGTGTGCTGTCTTCATGCAGACCAAATATCTACTCCATTCTTTCTAGGGACACTTCCTTTGTAGGGAGGGAGGGAGCCTCCATTGTAGTGTCATGCCTTTTACTTAGCATTAAAAACATAGTGTATTCTTCTCAGGTCATTATTATATTCCCTTGTCTTGGGTGTGGAAAATGTTGCTCAGAGGGGCCAAGTCAAAATAGTTAGGCTAAAGGGATGAATCAACAAACACCCATACTGTCTTAAAGATATCTGCGTATCCCTGAGCCCATTAGAATTTGGGTGGAGGTAACTTTCATTTCTGTCTTTGTAGCCCTACCCATAGCATACTGCTGCACCTAATAAATGTAGCTTGATTAATTGTGGATTATGCAAAGCCAAAACACCCCAAACGACACCTCATTTGGGACTTTGATCACACTGGATATTCTTGTTGATCTACTCATACTTCCCTTTGTAAATCTGAGCCACACCCTGGGATTCTGGACCATAAAAGGCAGCAGGTGGTTCTCAACCTTCCTAATGCCGTGACCCTTCAATACTCATATGTGGGCGTATCTGGGTGTATCTGCATGTGGGCAGACCCACCTGGAGAAAGATAGAGAAGCGTCTGGGTTCCTAAGACCATCGGAAATATGTGCTTTCCAATGGTCTTAGGCAACCCCTTTCAACCCCCAAGGGGGTCGTGACCTACAGGTGGAGAACCAGTGGAGGAGATTCAGACAAACACCAGAGTTTGGACAAATTTGGATTTGGACAAATACCAGAGAATAGACTTAGGTGCCTGGGAATAGAAAGTCTGTTTATCCATGCAGACCTTTACAGGAAATACACTCAGCCCTCAATATGGAAGCCATGGAGCAAAAGTGGCAGAAACTTCCAGGAATTATGTGGCCTAGGAAGTAGCAGAAACTGGGAAACAACAGGGCAGTGGCAAGCATTCCTAAACCCATCTTTCAAGAAAAGTGGTGAGAGTTCTTAGACCTAGTCTTCTAGAGAGAAGAAAGAGTTCCTGGGTAACACTTTCTAGCAGAAGAAGGAGTTCATACACTGATTCCTAGAAAGAGGGGAACAACCTCATGACCATGGAGAGTCATATGGAAAGGCAAACTTGGACTTTTCCTCCTTCTATGACAAGTAATTGGAACAGTTCAGGTTTATTGAGACAGCTCTTATGTTCTTGTCATATTCTAGTCTGATGCCTAGTATATTTCTGTACATGTTATATAACCACTCTACTAAAGTATATGCTTCATGAGGACAGGAACTGGATCCTATTTATCTCTGTACTCTTCTGTATATCCTTCCTAGCACAGTGCCTTATGTATAGTAAACTTTTTAAATGTCCTTTAAAATCAAATGAAGTCACTTGAGCTCCCTAAGTCATAGTTTTTTTTCATTTCTAAAATGGCAATAGGGATTCTGCTTGCGATTTCATTAATGTAGAGTACTCCAGAATGAAGAAATACCCTTTCCTTCTCTGGAATGTATTGTCTTAGATAGTCACCCAGAGTATTGAATGGTTAAGTGACTTGCCATATGCATAACCAGTATGTGTCAGATGTAGGTCTTGAATTCAGGCTTTCTTGGCTCCAAGGTTAGTTCTTTCTCTACCATACCACATTGTTTCTAAATTAGGAATAATAATAATATTAGGAAAAGATGAAAAGAGTGAAGTAATGGTAATAGGAATTATAATTATAATTATTGTACTCAGAATTTTTGTGAGAAAAAATGTGAAAATGAACCCATATAGCATTTTATTAGTGTAAGTTATTTTTATTAGTGCCAACAGGGAGAATTATGAAGTAAATAAAATTTGTCTTTTGCTTCCTTTCATCTCCATCTCTCCAGTTTTCCCTCCCCCAGATGGGCCTCTTAGAAACACATAGTGCTTTCCAGTCCAGCATCTTTCCCCTGGCAGCTGTTATAGCTGCCAGCCTTCTCTTTCCACTTATCAACCTTACTTCTCATTCCCTCTCAGCTAACTGGAAGACAGTCTGGTAAACGAATGCTCCCTAAGGTCCTCATCGTGGTTTAGAAAGTTGCTCCTCAAGGGATATTTGCATTTTTACAAGGGGTTCCTGGGGACAATGCTTCACAAGCAGCAGAAATGTGACAAGCTGCAGGCCCTAACTTCTGGATTGCTCTCACTGAGAGACTCTTCTACAACAGCAAGATTCCCTCTCTGGTAAAAGACAGCCCACATAGAAATCCTCCAGGTGTCCATGTATTACAGCAGGAGCCCCTAGAGAGTCCTGCTGAGATCAAACATTGCAGCAAGAATTTTCTTCTTTTGATTTGCAAATTGACAAGCTAATAGAGGAATCCTGAACCTTCATTATGCTACATGCTAGCTTAATGTTTTCCTTCTTATCAGGTTCAATTTTGAAAGTCTCCACACAGGTCCCAAAGGTAAGCCGTGTGCTTTTATGAAATGAATGCTTTCTTGCTTACAAAGATGTTCTTCTGATGCCCTTGAAAAACTGGCCAATAGAGTTTCACTCTGTTATGTACAATTCTGCCAAGGGAAAAAAATATGTATTTTATTTTCCCTCTGGGACTTTACTATATCTCTACCCCAGAGTCACCAAGAGCTAGAAAAAGATTGTAATATCTTCCAGAAATGAGACTGTTTTCAAAAAGTATACACCCATTGAAGCACTATCCAAGTGGTGTTATATCTAATATCGAGACTCCCCAGTCCATGCAGCAAAATGGAAAATTCATTTTGGAAAATAGCTCAGATGATACAAGACAGTATCCTTTTCTTTATAATCATTCCAGCAACAGGACCATACCATGCTAAGACTGCAGGACCAGGCCTATAAACAAGATTTATTATGGGATAATTTTGCTTTGACAGATCATCTATATTTCTAAGGTGCCAATATGAAAGCGTTGTTTTGTTTTGTTTTTTAATAAGCTAAAGGCTTTAGGCAGCTTGCTTTAAAAAATACAGCTGGGGAAAAATAAAAACAAGGACTGCTGTCCCTGTGGTTATTGTCTATCATTTTAGATTAATTTCTTTGGTGGTTGCCACTAGCAACAAGAAAATTAAGATGAATAAATTTTAATCAGATAAATACTGACTTTATCCTAATAATCAACTGGTATGTGGTTGTGGAAATTTTGCAAGTATGGTAGAAACCAGCACTTTAAAGCATTTACTCTTTTTTTAAAAATTGTGCTTGAATTTTAAAATTGTTTTCTTTATTTTTTCAATTTCAGTCTTCACTCATAAAGATTAGAATATTGGAACAATGAATACTAGCCGGCTTGTAGCGCCATGACATGTTTTACAGTGTGATGTGCTTTGCCAGCTTTCACAATGAAAGACAGATGAAATTAAATACCCAGCCTCAGACCTTGCAAGAGGTCAATCTGAGGCCTAGTGATACCATCTTTTTTTTTTCCCTAGGATTGTTGCTAATCTGAACTCAGTGGTAGTAGAAAGGGTTCTTTCAAAAATATTCCAATGGCAACCCCTTCACAGTTTACAATAGAATAACAGATATATTTGATGCACAGAGGAACCTGCATAGTCTGGGGTCAGGAGAAAGGATGGAGGCTTGAAAGTATCTCCTTAGGTTTTTGTTTATTGTAGTTGTTTGATTTGAGAGCCATGATTTGACATGTTGCATCTCCTTGGGGTAACAGTGCTAGAAGTGCTCTTATAGACTATTTCAACCAAACCACTTATCTGGAAACTGAGGCCCAAAGAAGTAAATATGGCAAGTGGGTGGCACAATGAACAGGGAGCCAGGAAGATCTAAATTCCAATCTAGCTTCAGAAACTAGCTGTGTGACTCTGGGCAAGTCACTTGACCTCAGTCTGCCTCAGTTTTCTCATTTGTATAATGGGCATAAAAAGAGCACCTATAACCCATGGTTGCTTTAAGGATAAAAATGAGAAAATATCTGTAAGGAGCTACGCAAACCTTAAAATGTCATGCAAAGTAGCCATCATTATTGTTATAAATTATTATATTATAATGTTGTATTATATTATATATAATAATACAATTATAATTATTATCACCAAAGTAATTTATTCACTTATACATGTCATAAATGGCAAAACCCACGTCTTCTGACTCCAGGCATTTTCCATCCAAATCTTTCCATTGAAATATACTCTCTTTGTTGAAACAAAGCTATATCATGACACACTGGGACACTCCTGTATTTTGCTATCCATTTAAGGACCACAAAGCACCTTTCAAATAGTTCATATTATTACTGTTCCCATTTTGCATAACAAAACTCGCGTTCAAGGAAGCCAAGAACATCACCAGGCTCATACACCAGGAGAATAAAGATCTAACCTCCCACTGGGTAGCAGATCTCAGTGTTGCACTTAGAAAGCATGATTGTACATAGTCCACTCAAGGGCAATTAAAAAAAAAAAGCTCAGTAGCATCTGCAGCAGACACATCTCCATTTTAAAATTATGAAAAACTGCCAACTGGGATGCATGAGCGAGCTGCTGATTCTTTTAAAATCAAATTGTACTTTCCATTTTAGAGAAAGTACAATGTTTATTGGGTTCCACAGTGTAAGTAACAGATTACAGGCAGTTCCCACTTAGGACCACAATGAACTCCAGTTGACTAAGTATTAAAGCTGATTAGTGCAAGGCAAAATCCCAATGGCTCAGATGCTGCATTCTGGCTTCCCACATTCTGTAGACTTCATTTGTTCACAGACATCAGAGGAAATCATCAAATGAGCAGGTAAAGGCCATAAGTAGTGAAGCAGACAAGTACATTGGACAGGGATGAATGAGTAAATGAGAACAGTAAAATGCTAAGCAGTGAAAAGCAGGGACTCTAACTACCTAAAAACAAATAAACAAGATTTTGTGAGATTTTTAAAATCTCTAAATGTCAATATACACATAAATACCATTAAATTATTTTTACACAAAGATACTGATTTATACTCATAAAATTTCTTCTGCGTATTAGCCTTTTCAAAAAGCAAGGTGAAATTTTTTTAAAGTGCCAGCAGTCTGAATTTTAATACTGCCTTCCATTTGATAGATCTTTTAACCCTTAAAAGCGATTATCTATAGTATGAGAAATGCAAATGAAAATAAATGAGGATTCATCTCTCTTTGCAAATTGGCAATGATTTTTTTTAAAGCTACTCATTCAGTCAACAAGCATTTATTTATTAAGTACTTGCCATGTTCCACAGCTGTGCTAGGCATCAGAGAGGCAAAAAAACCAAACCAAAACAAAACAAAAGCTTTAGTCTTTACTTTCAAGGTTCTTACATTTAATGAAGTAGCTAATGTTCACTTAAATAGGCATATTCAAGATACCTATAGAGTAAGTGGATAATCATCTTAGAAGGGAGGGTACTAACAGCTGAGGGGGTAAGAAAAAGGCCTCCTACAGAAGGTAGCATTTGAACTGACTCTTGAAGAAAGCCAGAGAGTCTAAGAAATGAAGGTGAGAAGGAAGAACGTTGTAGGCATAAGGGTCATCAAATTCAAAGGCATGGAAACAGGAGATAAATGTGATGGGGGAGGAAGAGCAAGTAGGTCAATGTTACCGTCCTGTATAGAGTACATGGAAGGAGTAGTGGTAAAGCATAAGACTGAAAAGATAAGATAGAAAAATTGTTTGGTAATTGTCGGGAGGATAGGATGGAATGGAAAGAGGCTTGAGGGAGGAAGACCAATCAAGTGGCAGTTACAAGTCTTGGCAAGAGGCAATAAGAGGGACCATGTTGGAGGAGCTACAGGAAGACAATCTCATTGATGTATTTATTGTTTGTGTAACTATGAAGTGATGTGATCATTTTGAATCTGAATTTGGAATTCCAAAAGAAAAGTAACTAACATCCATACCCATTGACTTAGGAATTCTCCTACTGGACATTCAGCCTCAAAAAAGTCAAAGAGAGAAACAAAGGTTGAATATATACCAAAATATTCAAAACAACACTCTTTGTGCTCATAAAAAAAAATTCAAATCAAAGTGGAAGCATATCAGTTGAGAAATGGCTGAAAAATATATGTAACTGTAATGGAATATTATGCAGTAATTAGGATATGAGGAATTCAGATAAACATAGGAAAATTTGTATGAACTGATGCAGAGTGAAACGAGTATTACTAAGAGACCAGTATAGACAGACTACAACAGTGCAAATAAAATGGTCATTGAAAGGAAGTTGAACTCTTAGCAACAGAAAAATTAGGGAAAGTCCTGGAGAGACATAATAAAATATGCCTCCTCTTCATTCGTGGCAGAGCTAGGAGAAGGAGGGAGGTGCTTTGAGAGAGGAAATTCTAATAGGAAAGATGTGATAAATCTCTAGACTGGATGTGTTTGCTCATTTTTCTTCATCACAAGGTAGGGCAAGTGAGAAGTGACTACTGTAAATACAAAACACAACAATAAAATGTATTAAAAACAAAAGTAATGATCTCATTATATTTGTCCTTACATGTGAGTCCTTCGGGCCACAGGAGCAGTTTTTCTCTCTGTCAGTTTTAAACACAGTCTGTAAAGTTCATTAGTGTGACTGTTCTTCTTGTCAATGCAGTTCACAGCTCCTCCACACTTTACCTTCTTGTGAAATTCTTGTGCAGATTTTTCTATAAATCCCCCATAGAGAATCCACCTAATGCGCTAGAAGGCTTTTTTGTTTTTGTTTTTGATGTCTTGAGAGTACCATTTGAGCTTCCATGTAGTGTCTCTCATTTGATATGATAGTCTGGCCTCCTTTTGCAGTTGTACGTGTCTGGAATGATGCTTTTTACAAGTGTTTTAGAATATATTATCATGAGTTATGTGCTATAACTTGATTACTCCTTCCATACATCTTTCCGTTGCCCTTTGGATCACCTGAAATATATTCAAGAGGTAAAAATAATCCATATGATGGTGTAGATTGATCCTAAACAGACAAGGAAGAGAAAAATTAATTGCAGTTTTCTCCTACGTTGCTATAATAAATAGTACATTTTCAATTATAAGATCAATTTGAAATAAGATAATTCCTATTAGAAACCATTTCTTGCTACTATAACACATGGCAATTAAGAATGTTATTCCTGCAATTTGTAAGAAAGATGAAAACATGGAGAAATCCATTCTCCAGGAACGTGCTTATGTTCCTGTACACTGTAAGTTATTGTATTCGTTTTAGTAATGGGGTATTGGCCGAGTCCAGCTCTTGTGAGCATGTCCAGCATACTTGGCTCATACAATCTCCTTCAGAACACGTACAGGTATTGTTTCTGTTTTGCTTACCATGTTAAGAAGGGAGACTTTCTATTGGCTGCTGAACTAGAAAATAGCTAAGTAACCAGCTATTTAATTGTTCAGCACTTAAAGGTCTGCAAAGTGTTTTGTAAATATTAACTCATTTGAGCCAGAACTGAGAATGTTTATAAAAGGCACTAACTGGGTGACTCCAGACTCTTTTCTCTTTGGCTGTGAAGAGGTAAAGTCTCCAGGCAGAAACAAAGAACTAAGACAGAAGGCCTGCTCTCTCATCTGGACCAACATGAAGCCATGAACGCATGGCATTGCTGTTACTCCTTTTGTTGCTGTATCAGTCCTTTCCTACTTTAAGCGAAGGATAGTTGGAGAGGTGCTATGAGCTACTCTGGGACCTTGTAAGCTTTTAAAGTTTGGGATGGTACTGGAGGTCCAGGTATAGGAGTCCAAGTTAGAGTTTGTGGTCAACCAGGCATGGTTGTGGCTAGCACAGCCCTGTGGAGCATCTAGGAACCAGCCTACCAGTGGATTGACCCAAAAGACAAGATGCCAAGATGCCAAGTCCTACAAGAGATAACTACTCTGTGCCACATTCAGAAGTAAACTGGAGCAAATACTTTGTACTAATTGCTTTAAGTGTGAACACACCCTTCCAGGGATCTAGGTAATATAAGGGAAAGGTACTGGGGAAGTAGGGGGAAGGGGGAAATCATTGTGTTTTTGTTCTTTTCATTTTTTCTCAGTAAATATCTCTTTGTAAACATTATTGGTGAAATGTACTGGGGCACTAATTACTGGATTGTCAATGACATAAGAGTTATAAATTATGTTGCTGTTGTTCAGTAGTGTCTGACTCTTCATGACCCCATGGACCATGAGATTGTGTCCATGAGACTTTCTTGGCAAAGATTATGAAATAGTCTGCCATTTCCTTCTCCAGTAAATTAGGCAAACAGACTCACTTAAACCTAATTCATGAATAAGTCAAAACATCATCCCATGATGTTATTGATCTTCTTCAAAAACAATAGTGAACACAACAAATAGAGTTTAAGTGACTTGCGCAGGGTCACATAGCTAGTATGTGTCTGAGGCCCAGTTTTAACTTGGATTTTCATGACTCTAGGCCCAGCATTCTATCCACTGAGCCACTTAGCTGCCTCCTATATTAACTATACATGGTTGTTGATACCAGGAAGAACACACTGGAATGAGGGATTGAACCACTAGTTTGTGGTATCCTCATTGCCTGTCCTTGGAGAGAAGCCCAATAATCTTTCAGGGGTACCCCTAGAATGTTGGAAGATGTATATAGCTAGTCTTGGTCTAGAGGACCCAAGTCCTCTGGAATATTTCTGTTCAATCAAAAAGGAGTTGTTGTTTTTTTAATGGTGTCATTGGTTAAGAGAGTATTACGTTCATTAAAAAATGACATTGGATACGATTTTCTGAGGTTGTAAAATTGTCAGCCAGCAAGGCACTCATCAGAGGGCACAAAACACCATCGTTTTTATTACAATACTCTTTTAGTGGCTCTGTCTATGATCTTCTTTTGTAGCAGATACTCCAACCATCAGTAGAAATCACAGTTTGCCCATACTTCCTCATCTTCTGTAATTCATGTTCCTGTTCTCTAATTGACCACCCCCACAGGATCTACTTACTATGCTAGAAACTCTTCTCAGTCTTTTCACATTATGTAGGTACCAGTGAAACACTCACCCTGTACACTATTCTTCACACTCCAGGTTTTTGTGTCAGGTAGCAGATAAAGATCATTAAGAACATGCCTTAATCTCCTGAATGCAATCTCTACTCTTTCCAATTAATGCTCAATGTACAATTGCTGCCAAAGTGATTTTCCTACAGCAAAAGTCACCTTGTCTCTCTCCTACTCATTAACTCCAGAAGCTCTCTGTTGCCTTTGGGATCAAGGGTAAACTCCCTTTGGGATCAGGGATAAACTCCTTGGTTTGGTATTCAAACTGCTTCGCAATCACACTTGAACCTACCTTTCGAGACTAATTTTACATTTCTCTCTTTCTCACATTCTGTGGTCCAATTAAACTGTCCTTGTTGTTCCTCACAGGTAACTGTCCATCCCCCATCTCCATGCCTAGACACCAGTTGTCCCCCTTTCCTAGAATGTTGTACCTCCTCACTTCTTTCTAGTTTCTTTCCAGACTTAGATCAAGCATTACCTTTTACATGAAATCTTTCCCGATCTGTCCCCACCTGTTTCTTAGTGCCTACCATCTCATCACAGTGTGGTAAGACTCTCAGTTCTCTTACTTTACCTTGTATTTATTTTTTATATGTAGGCTTATTTATGTACATGCTGACTCTTGCAGTGAAATCTGACTCTTGCAGCGAAATATAAGGTCCTTACAGGAAAGCACTGTTTCTTTTTGGTTTTTGTATTATCAGCATCTAGTACATAGTAGGGTCAGCTAGGTGGCACAGTGGATAAAGCACCAGGGCTGGAGTCAGGAGGGCCTGAGTTGAATTCTAGCCTCAAACACTCGTTAGCTCTGAGACCCTGAGCAAGTCACTTAACCCTGTTTGCCTTAGTTTCCCCATCTGTAAAATGAACTGGAAATGGCAAACCACTCTAATATCTTTGCCAAGAAAACCCCAAATGGGGTCACCAAGAGTCAGACATGACTGAAATGACTGAAAAACAACAGCATATAGTAGGCCCTTAATAAATGCTTATTGGTTGAAGAAGAGGCAAGAAGGGAGTCCATACCAGATATGAAGAACTCCCTGTGAAAAAGCACCTGGGGGGAGATGGAATAAACAGCTTAATTTCACTGGAACACATAGAGGGTGAAGAGGAATATTATGAAATGAAATTGACCCTGGGTGGGAGGAAGATTGTAGAAGGCTTTAATAACAATAATTGTTAGCATTTATATACCGCCTTAAGGTTTATAATGTGCTCTACAAATCTTACCTCATTGGATCCTCACAACATTTTTTACATATGAGGAATCTGAGGCCATCAGCACTTAGTACAGGGACTAAGATATAGTAAGCATTTAACAAATGTTTGCTGAATTTGTTGGTTTGAAATAATCAGTTGTAAAATTTGAGTTCAGTCCTCTTATTCCTTTCACTTAACTATTGCCTCTGCTTATAGTGAAGGGAAAATCATATATGAAAAGAGAGTCTGAGGTTTAAGGGAAACAAAAAAGGCACTGATATTCACCATGGAGATTAATTTGGGATGGATTTGAGATCCAAAATCCAAACCTTTAGAGTTCTTTCCAACAAAACAGTTAATCTGATGACTTCTGAATTGAAATCTGATTAGCATTTCCCTCTCAAAATGTATATAACTGTAAATGACGATGTGATGTTTATTGTAAGTCCAAACAAAATCTTACCCTAGGAAGGAGTGCTTCAGCTGAGCTATAATTGAGGCACAAAAGGCAGGAAATATCTCTGCCAAGAACATGCTGGTTTTATTCCTAAATTTTGGCAGTTAGTCCTTTTGTGTGTTTGTCACTTGGTTTTCACATAACAAGGACCCTAAAGTCTGGGTTTTGAGAGATTTGCCTTAAGGCATTAATGAACTCATTGTTCAGGCTATCATCATTGCACTGTGCAATTAATAGAAGCCAATCAGAATGTCATTAATACTAACAGAAGTCTTTTTGTCAGTTGCTATGATACAGTGTTCCCTTAAATTTCCACTTTGGGTATAAAAACATTTGTTTTGTGGGTGACAAAAGCAAATGGGGGAGAGGGAGAATCAATCAATAAAATTTAGGAAAATTCACTTTGATGTTGGATCAAATACTGAGACTACAAAAAAAAAGCAAGCCCAAAACAGTCCTTGACCTCAAGGAGCTTACATTCTGGTAGAGTAGACTACACGTACATAAATTTATAGGAGTGAGATAAATACAAAGGAATGTAACTTTACAGAAGAAGGCACTAATGAGGGCATCAGAAAAGACTTCCTGTGTGAATTGAGTCTTAAAGGAAGCCGAGGACTCAATAGTCTAAAGTTAAGGACAGCATTCCAGGAGTGGGGAACAGCCAGTGAAAAGGCATGGAGCTAAGTACTGAAAAATTATTTTATTGTAGGAACACTTATTACTGAAGCTCCATTCTCTCTAGTTTCTCATCTAACATCATGAAATTAGGAAACTGGAACAAGGAAATCTGGGGGAAGAGGGAGGGTAAGAAATTCCTACATTTAGATGAATAGATTTAGGGTGTTAACTTGTTAACAAAAATTGAAAAGAATGGAAGGAAGGAAGTGTTTGAAAAGCCCTAAACAAATCCTTACAATAAGGAGACAGGTGCTGTTATTATTTATATTTTATAGTTGAGGAAGCTGAGGTAGAGAAATAGTTAAGTGACTTGCCCAGGGTCATATAACTAGTGAGTGTCTGAGGGCACATTCGAACTCCAGTCTTCATAATTTCCTGGGCAATATTCATTGTGCTGCCTAAAGGCCTCTAAGAAAAGAGCTTGGATTTTTAAAATCATACCTACAGATTACAAATTATAGGCAAAATTGGTTTCTAAAAGTTAAGAGCTATTAATTGTAAAAAAAAATCATAAATATTAAATTTTTTAGTCCTGAAATAATTGAATTCTGATAAGTTGAAGTGAATAATCTTAACCCTGGAGAACAGGTGATAAAATAGAGTTCTCTTCCCTTAGTAGAGGAGTTAGGGATGATGAATGTGTAATGTCACATTAGCTGTTAGATGGAGTCACTGTTTGGTTTGCTTTGTTCAACTATTTTTTCTATGTTAGAAGGGAGAATTCAATGATAGTGCAATATATCAGGAAAGGACTTTAGTGAAACAACAGATATCAGTAAAAAAAAAAAGTTAAGACTAGCTACCATCTGTAGAATGTGATGCTTCATGTTACCTTACAATGAGAAGTAATGAAGCGAACAAAACATGTCATGGTGATGTTGTTATTTTAAAGACTCATTATTCCATGAGTATAGTAGACCAATGAAGGTCAGAATCTACCCCCATCCCCAGTCAATGAGATCTTTAAAAATTGCTATGACCTGAGAAAAATTACTACCTGGTAACTAGGTTTCTGATGATGAATCGCTCTGTCCTTAATTGAATGGGACTGATTGATTGATAAAACATTGGTTTATTCTGGCAAATATGTTTGCAAGAGTACCTTAACTTATGATCAAATGAGATAATGTATGTAAAACACTTTGCAAATTTTGTAGTACTATAAAAATATAAGCCACATATTTCTAATGGCTATAGGACTTTGTATGCTTAAATATTTGTATTTGCCTCATATAAATTTACTGTATATGTGTGTATGTATTCAGTGTACACATATATGATATATATGTAGTAAATATAGTAAATGAAAATTTAAAATAAGCAAATAACTATCTGATTATATTGGTCTAGGCAAAAATAACTTTCAAGCTTCAATGGTACAATGAATAGAGCAGTGGCCCAGAAACCAGGAAGATTGATTTTCCTGAGTTCAAATCTGGTCTCAGGTACTTATTACTTGTGTGACAAGTCACTTAACTCTGTTTGCCTCAGTATAATGAGCTGGATAAGGAAATGACAAAACATTCTATTATCTTTGCCAAGAAAATCTCAGATGGGGCCACAAAGAGTTGGAAACACCTGAACAACAACAACAAAATCAGATCTGATGTAAATTGCACTTAAAAAGTTTTTCAACTTTAAATAGAATAGCAGTTTGAATAAACACTGGGTTTGTACAAAAACACCTTTAAACAGCATGGTGTGCTAATCAACTATAGCACAGTTTAATGATGTAAAATATCTGACACTGTAGATAGTTAAATGATGTTGCATGCCTCGCCCATTTACAAATTTTAATTTTCAGAGGCCTGAAAATATAGGAATGAAAAGTTTTTTTTTAAAGAACTTTCATGTAAAGGGCAAGTTTTGTATCAACTGTTAAAGGATTTAAGATGTTGCTGCTGTTACAGAAGAACATTTTGATATCTGCAAGAAGTAGGGAAAGTACTTGATCTAATAAAAACTGCTAATATATGTATTTTAAAATGTAACTTTCAGGTGGCATTTGAGCACTTTGGGACAGGAAATGGAGTAAGATGTAAATATAAAGATGCAAATAGCCATATTAGTTATATAGAATGATGCCTCTCTTATATGTGAACTGTTTATATTTTATAGAGACTGAAACTTGTATTTAATAAAAACTGGAAAAATATGAAAGTAAAAAATAGTTTGATGGACGTCAAAGGAGCTGTTGGACCATGTTTTGGAGAACTTGAATGAGGGGAAGAGTAGTAAGAAGGGAAGAAGTATTATGGTACTTCAGCTCATTTGTATATAACTGTTTTATGATGAAGGTAAAATGGAAAAAAAAATGAGAAAGTATATTAACTTTTGGAGATTGAAGTATGATTTTAAAAGAACTATCAATTTTACAGGGGAAATTTGGGGAGCTGTATATCTTTTAGCTGAGAGGTAAATCATAGAGAGTCAGGTTGCAGAGTGCTCATTTAAGTGACTGTAGTTAAAGACTGTAGTTAAGCCTGGAAAAAGGAAACTGAAATGAAAACTGGAGGAAAAGAATTGAAAACCTATCAGGAAGGTTGAGAAGTAGTCAGCTGATAGAAGACTCCAGCTAAGTGATGTTTGATTGGTTGGGAGAGAGAATTGATTTCACTGGTGAAGTGATTCAGAAACAGTTATTGCTCTTCATTGCCACATAGACTTGGAGAGAAGTGAAGCTTCTCAAAGTACCTATTGCTCTTTGCTGCCATTTTAGTTTGAAAAGGAAAATAAGGAGGGTTGAGGATGTGCTTTGCTTTGTGTCCTAGTGTTCTGGCTAAATTTGTAGCCTGTATACAAACTTCCAGATCACTCCCCTTCTTTCCTCAATGAGTTTATTTAGTACATGGTTCACAATATTTCTTTCCTTCCTGACTCCTACCTTTATACCAGGAAACTTCAGCATTGACTCTTCTTGAAATACCTTAACCGTTCAGTTCTTCAACCCACTTACTTCTAATGACTTGCTCTTCATCCCTACCTCTGCTGTACACACTGATTGTCATGTCCTTGATATTGCCATCACCCATAAATGTATCACCTCCCTGTTAAAGAATTGCAAGATCCCCTTATACAATCTTAATTTGTTGAGTTTCCACTTCTCCCTCTGCCTTCCCATCCCAAACCCAGCTCTTCATCCACTTCATACTCCCAGTCACTTAACCCTTCAATTCTCTCCTGGTTCATCTCCCTTGCATTTGCCACTCTCTCCTTTTTTCTCCATTTGACCTCTTGGTGAACCAATTCAACCCTACACTGTCCTCTTCTCCTGTGCCCCTATCCACTTACTTTGCCAATTCTGCTCTGCCAAGCCTCAGTCTTGTATCTCTCACAATCTGCTGCCTTTGCTTCTGCATATGTATTGCTGAATTGATTTGGAGAAAACTGCACAATCTTTCTGATTAGATTGACTACAGCTATAAAGGAACAGTGTACCTAACATTTTCCCCAACAAACTGGATTGAATGAATTCTCAATGCTGCTAGGCAATTCTACTATTCCTCTATTATTGATTCATTATCTCATTCTCCACAAAAACTCTTTCAGCCTTCCTCAAACCTTTCCTTGACCCACCCTGTCAGCTTGACTCAAATTTAAGAAAAAAAAAATCAAGAGCATTGGTGATGAACTCTTTCTTCTCCCTTCTTTCTGCCATCATCTTCTCCTTGACCCCTGTTCCACATGATGAGGTGGCCTTACTTCTTACCAAGGTAACTCCTCTACCTCCTCAAGCAATCCCATTTCATGTCATCTCCTCCAGGAGATTACCTCCTCTGTCATGCCTACTTTATCACTTATTTTCAATCTCTCCCAGTCTACTGACTCTCTCCCCACTCCCTACACATAATGTCTCTTCGATTCTCAAAAAACCATCACTTGATCCTTCCATCCCTGCTATCATCCTATATCTCTTCTGTCCTTTGTGGCTAAACTTGAAAAAACAGTCTGCAATAGGTGACTACACTTTCTTTTCTCTCTTCTTAATTCCTTACAATCCAGCTCCTGATTCCATCATTCTCCTGAAACTAGTCTCTCCAAAGTTGCCAGTGATCTCCTAATTGCCAACTCCAATGGCTTTTGCAAAATCATCTCTCTGCAGTTTTTACTACTGCTGATTATCCCTTGATACAGGTTTTTCAGCATCACTTTCTCTTGCTTCTTCAAGGCATTTTCTCTGGCTGTTCCTCATTCCTGAAATGGTCTCCCTCCTCATCTCTACCTACTGCCTTCTATGACTTCCTTTCAGTCCCAACTAAATCACATCTTCTACAGGAAGCCTTTCTCAACCTCTCTTAATTCTAGTGCCTTCTCTATTAACTATTTCATATTTATCCTGTATATACCATGTTTGTACGTCTTTGTTTGCTTTCTCTCTTCCCCACTTAAGGGCAGAGATTTTTACCTCTTTTGGTATTTCCAGTGCAAAGTGCAGTATCTGGCCCATAGTAATTGCTTAACAAATGTTCATTGACTGATTGTCTGACAGACTTAAGAGTCAACATGAGCTATGTAAGCTACATTGCTATGAAGTCTGTTCTAGTTGGTGAGTGAATTTTGGTGAGTGAATAACTCACCTGGTCTGTACAACAAGTCTGATGAGACTTGCTGTTTTCTGACTTGAAGAAAGATACTGTTCACATTAAAAGATAATGTTTTATAAATGCCCTAGTTGAAAATTCTTGTAAAAGTTATATCAGAATATAGAAGAATGATGAAGAGTAGTGAGAGCCAACAGACAAGCATTAAACAGAGAAGTAGTTTCTTGTAATATTAATGTTCCTGAGTGGAACAATGACATCAAAACCTTTCTAAGCATAAGGATTTTGTTCATTCATGTATTTCCTCGTCTTTTTCCTCTGGTGTGTGCCCACACTTCATCACAGATGCTGAATGGAACCCATGTTTATATATAGATTCTGAAATTTTATTGGTTGTATATTTGTTTCAAAATATAAATATCTGTAATATTATTATTTTGCCTTATTCTTATGCAAATGACAGTATTTAAGATATAAAAGTATCATGGTTATAACTGGCAGGTTGTATAAAATGCATTGCTGGCAGACCAAGATGGGGGAGTAAAAGCAGGAACTCTCTTGAGCTGTGGCCCCAACCAACACCAATACCTGTAAAAAAAATTATTCTAAACAACTTTTAGAGCTACAGAATCCACAAAGTGACAGAGAGAAAAAAATCTCTTGGTAAAGGCAGCCTGGCAGACCAATAGGAAGGGTCTATAACACCAGGCTGGGAGCCAAGTACAGTCTCATGTGAGCTATGCTGGCCCAGACCAGCTGGAACATACTTCAGGAGAGTGAATCACCGGCACCTGTGGTGGTTTCCAGACTTCTCAACACATAAATGCCAAAGAGAAAGTAAAAGGTCAGTAGGGAACTCTCTTGGCACTGAGTGAGAGAAGAGTGTGGTCCAGCCTCTGCCCCCTGGATGGCAGAGGTGGTGGTGGTGCAGTGGCTGCAACTGCTACCACTACTTCCGGCTCCAGGCCTACAGATTGTAGGAGGACCAAGCAACCTTTCAGAGGGTAATCACTCTTGCTTTGACCTCCTTGGATCTGAGTCATAGTCTTGGGTGGGGGTCCTGGAATGAGGAATGCTAGTGTGCCAGAGCTTGTGGGACTGTAGAGAGGACACCCTCCTCATAGCTCTGAAAACACCTGCAAAAAATTTGGGACACAGCTCTCTCCACTCTGGAAGCAGAGTTCTACCATGGGAAAGAGCTCAAAAGTCAAGTAATTGGCTGGCAAGATGAGCAAAAAGAGTAAGCACAATCAGACCATAGATTCTTTTATTGGGGACAAAGAGGATCAAAACATGGAAACAGAAGAAGACAACAAAGTCAAAATTGCTGCATCAAAAGCCCCCAAGAAAAAAATAGTTGAAGGGTATGTATGAGCTCAAGAAGGATTTTGAAAATCAAGTAGGAGAAGGCGAGGAAAAATTGGGAAGAGAAATAAGAATGATGCAAGAAAATCATGAAAAGCAGGTCAACAGCTTGCTAAAGGAGATCCAAAAAAATATGGAAGAAAATCGCACCTTAAAAAATAGACTAACTCAAATGGCAAAAGAGGCCCAAAGCCAATGAGAAAAAGAATGTCTTAAAAAGTCAAATTTGCCAGATGGAAAAGGAATTTCAAAAACTCACTGAAGAGCATAATTCCTTCAAACTTAGGATGGGGCAAATGGAGACTAATGACTTTATGAGAAACCAAGATACTATAAAATACATTGAAATAAATGAAAAAATAAAAGGCAATGTGAAATATCTCATTGGAAAAACCACTGACCTGGAAAATAGATCCAGGAGAGACAATTTAAAAATCATTGGACTGCCTGAAAGCCATGATCAAAAAAAGAGCCTAGAAATCATCCTTCAAGAAATTCTCAAGGAAAATTGCCCTGATATTCTAGAACCAGAGGGCAAAATAGAAATTGAAAAAATTCACCAATCACCTCTTGAAAAAGATCCGAAAAAGAAAACTCCTTGGAGCCAAGATGGTAGTGTAGAATCAGGAAAATTCTGTGAGTTCCCCCACAATCACCTCAAATACCTATAAAATATGACCCTAAACAAATTTTAGAGCTACATAACCCACAAAGTGACAGAGACAAACAGAAATCTCCTGCTGAAGGCAGCCCAGCAGGCTGACAGGAAGGGTCCATAGCAGCATGCTGGAAGCAGAGCACAGCCCCATGAGCCTTGTGGTTTTAGTCTCGGGATTGCCCCAACCAGCAGCAGCCAGAGCAGACTTCAGAAGAGTGAATAACCAGCAGCTGTAGCAGCTTCCAGACTTCTCAACCCATAAACACCAAAGACAAAGTAAAAAGTCAATGTGGAACTTTGTCAGAACTTGGGGGACAGAGCACAGTCCTGGCCCTGCGCCCAGAGTGAGAAGCAGTGAAGGCACAGTGGCTGCAACTGCTGCCATGTGGCAGCCAGAGCTAGTTGGAGCTACAGAGAGGGCACCCAATCAATATCTCCAGCAGCTGCAAAAACCTCAGCAATTTGGGACAGAGCTCTCCTTTCTGGAGGCAGAGCTCTACCATGGCAAAGGGCTCAAAAGTAAAGTAATTGACAGGCAATGTGAGCAAGCTGAGGAAGCAAAACAAGCACAGCAATCAAACCTTAGATTCCTTTTTTGGGGACAAAAAGGGTCAAAGCATGGAACAGGAGGAAGAAAATGAAGTCAGAACTCCTGCATCAAAGTTTCCAAGAAAAATACGAACTTGTTACAGGTCACAGAGGAGCTCAAGAAGGATTTTGAAAATCAAGTAAGAGAAGGGGAGGAAAAATTGGGAAGAGAAATGAGAATGATGCAAAAAAATCATGAAAAGAGATCAACAACCTCACTGAATAAAATAACACCTTAAAAAATAGACTAACTCAAATGGCAAAAGAAGCCCAAAAAGCCAATGAGGAGAAGCATGCCTTCAAAAGCCAATTTTGCCAGATGGAAAAGGAATTCCAGAAGCTCACTGAAGAGAACAATTCCTTTAGAATTAGATTGGAGCAAATGAAAGCTAATGACTTTATGAGAAATCAAGATACTATTAAACAGATCCAAAGAAATGAAAAAATAGAAGACAAAATGAAATCTCTCATTGAAAAAACCACTGACCTGGAAAATAGATCCAGGAGAGATAATTTAAAAATTATTGGACTACTTGAAAGCCATGATCTAAAAAAGAACCTAGAAATCATCCTTCAAGGAATTCTCAAGGAAAATTGCCCTGATATTCTACAACCAGAGGGCAAAATAGAAATTGAAAGAATTCACCTATGACCTTAGAAAAGTTTCTGAAAAGAAAATTCCTAGGAATATTATAGGCAAATTCCAGAGTTCCCAGGTCAAAAAGCAAATATTACAAGCAGCCAAGAAGAAACAATTTTACTACTGTGGAAACACAATCAGAATAACACAAGATCTAGCAGCTTCTACATTAAGGTATCAAAGGGCTTGGAATGTGATACTCCAGACATCAAAGGAGCTAGGATTAAAATCAAGAATTACCTACCCAGCAAAACTGAGTAAAATGTTTCAGGGGAAAATATGCTTATTCAGTGAAATAGAGGACTTCCCGGCATTCGTGATGAAAAAAACCAGAGTTGCAAAGAAAATTTGACATTCAAATACAAGAAGCAAGAGAAGCATGAGAAGGTAAACAGGGAAAAGAAATCATAAGGAACTTATCAAAGTTGAACTATTTACATTCCTACTTGGAAAAATGATAATTGTAACTTATGAAACTTTTCTCAGTATGAGGATAGTTGAAGGGAATATATATGTATATGTATATATATACATACATACATATAAATGTTTATATAGAAGGATACATGTGCGTATAAATACATATGTGAGTGTGTGTACATGTATACATAGACAGAGGGCACAGAATCAGTTGAGTAGGAAGGGATGACATCTAAAAAATAAAACTAAGAGGTAAGAGAGGAATATAATGAGAGGAGATAGGGAGAGACAGAATAGGGTAAATTATCTCATATAAAAGAGGCAAGAGAAAACTGTTACAATGGAGAGGAAGAACAGGAAGACAAAATAGAATGTGTCAACTTTGCTCTCACTGAATTTGACTTAAAGAAGGAATAACATACACACTCAATTGGGTATCTTACCCTATAGGAAAGTAGGGGGGAAGGGAATGAGAGGGGGGATGATAGAAGGGAAGACAGATTAGGGGGGAGGGTAGTAAGAAGCACACACTTTTGAAAAGGGGTAGGGTCAAAGTAGAAAATATAAGAAGTGGGGGTCAGGATAGAATGGAGGGAAATATAGTCACTATGGAAATGTTTTGCATAACTACACATGTACAACCTTTACTGAATTGCTTGTCTTCCTAGTGGGGGTGGGTAAGGAGGGAAGAAGAAAAAGAATCTGGAATCCAAAGTTTTAAAATAAGATGTTTAAAAAAATTTGGTATTATTATTATTACATACAACTGAGAAATAAGATGTACAGACACTGAGGTATGGAGATCCATCTTGTCCTGCTGGAAGGTCAGAGGGGGAATTGAGGAGGATATAAGAGAGAGCAGATTGGGGAAGGAGGTATTGAGTTGGATTGCTGTTTTGGAGTGGTAGGTAGAAGAAAGATGGGGAGAAAATTTATAACTCAAAATCTTGTAGAAATGAATGTTGTCAACTAAAAATAAAAAAAAATAAAAATTAAAAAAAAGAAAGAAAGCTCCTAGGAATATCATAGCCAAATTCCAGAGTTCCCAGGTCAAGGAGAAAATATAAAAGCAGTCAGGAAGAAACAATTTGAGTATCGTGGAAACCCAATAGAGATAAACACAAGATCTAGCAGCTTGTCTTTTTCCTTGTCTACATTAAGGGATCAAAGGGCTTGGAATATGATATTCTAGAGGTCAGAGGAGCTAAGTTTAAAACCAAGAATCACCTACCCAGCAAAACTGAGTATAATGCTTCAGGGGAAAATATGGATATTCAATGAAATAGAGGACTTTGAAGCATTTTCCTTTTTTTGCTTTTTTTTTTTTGGAGGGGTAAGACAGGGCAGTAGAGGTTAAGTGACTTGCTCAAGGTCACAGGGCTAGTAAGTGTTAAGTGTGTGAGGCTGGATTTGAACTCAGGACCTCCTGACTCCAAAGCAAGTGCTCTATTCACTGTGCCACCTAGCTGCCCCTCAAGCATTCTTTTTTTTTTTTATCATTATTCATTTATTTATTTTCTTGTTCACATCCTTCATTTCCACGACATTTTGAGTTACAAATTTTCTCCCCATCTTTCCCCCACCCACCACCCCAAAACAGCCATCCCCCTGTATAACCCCTCCCCCAATCTGCTCTCTCCTATGTCCTCCCCCATTGCCCCT
>CM053580.1:100615481-100659266 GCA_028627135.1 Pseudochirops cupreus | reverse complement strand
TACTGATTCATTAATTCATATACTTTTTGAGTGCTTCCTATGTGTGAGGTACTATGCAAACAGAACCTCTGACTGCTAAGATCATCTGGAGACACATTCTACAGTATAGGGAAGAGCTCAACACATGTAGTGCTATTGAGGCATAGGAGTCACTCCACCTTGGTCATATATATGACTGTGCAATTAACTTAATTCCAAGAGCATGAATTCTAGCCCAGCAGATCCACTCACTAAAAGGTGGCTCCATGGTCACTTCTGAAAAAAGAACTGGCAGAAAAGGTTATTTATATGTTCCTCTCCCTACTCCAATAAATCTCTCAGAAATATTTGCTCAGAATAAGAATGGGGAGTTGCAGCTGTATCATCAGAACAGAGCCCTAAATCCAGGATTGTCCTGCCCTTGATACATCATTTAATGATAATTGCTGTGAAACTGGACTTTGTGGGGCTATAAATCTGATCCAGAAACAGGAAGGTGATGATTGAAAGAAAACCTTCCAGACCAACAATGAAAACCAAGTTACTTCTGGGATTCTGTAACCTCTCTAGAGTTGTTAAGCACTCAGGCCATAGTCTATTTTGATGACAACTTCATCTATTCCAGGAACAATGACCAGCCCATTGAATTAGTCCAGGCACTCATCCAGTACCTATACCAGCATTGGTAGGTATTTGAAAGATGGAAAAATGTTCATACAAGATAAAGAGAAGGAATTTTTCTGATGATCATAGGTCTACAGAGAGTCTGGTGGATTCATGCAAACTAGAAGACGCTTTACAGTAGAAGGGGACCCCTACATCAATTAAAGACCAGTAATAGTTTCTTAGTTTTGAAGGGTGCTACTGTTATTTTATATCCAGACTTTAGGCTCTGATAATACCTCTCACTCTTCCAATCAGGTGCACAAGGTTCCTAAGATATGGCCCATAATCACTGCATGAGCAAGGTGTTAAAAACAACCCAAAGCTTTCCAGCAGACTAGATAGACAAAAGGCACATTTGGATTTTAAAATTTGTTTTATCTTAACCTGTATTTTAGTCTACCTTGGATGGACAGAAATAGTTTATTGTGAAGAACAATTCATCAATATAACAAGAGGAAAGCTACCCTCACACAAACCATGCCTCTTTCCACCACACCCCTCCTCCCTACAGATTGTTGCCACTGGTTGACTGCTATATAAAGTCACTTCTCTCAGTCAAAGCCACACTTGAAGTAAAGGAAACATGTCTTGAGAGATCATGACACAACATCATCATCCAGTCCAATCACAAGAACCTTCGTACTGCCTAGCAGCTTGGTCTCAGGGTGAATAATTCCATGAAAACTAATATTCTAAATTCAGTTGGGTCATGTTTTATATATAAGGTGAAATCCATTATATCAAACACTTGCCTTTGTGACCTCACAAAATTCAATGAATATTTATTCATTCAAATCAAACAATAAATATTTATTGAGTCCCTATTATGTTCTCTATACTAGACACTACAGAGAATATAGAGAAGATATGGTACACGGCTCTCAGCCCTGCAAGAAGCTAACAACCCATTTGTGGAGATAAGACATTTGCACATTGATAAAGGAATCCAAGGGAGTGAAAGATCACTGTCGCCCCAGACAGTCAGAAGTCCTTGATGGAGATGGGACATGAGCTGGTCCTTAAAGAAAGAATTTAAGTGCTCATTCAGTCATATTTCAGTTTTGTCCGACTCTCCATGACCCCCTTTTGGAGTTTTCTTAGCAAAGATACTGGGATGTTTTTGCCATTTCTTTCTCCAGTTCATTTTACAGATGAAGAAACTGAGGCAGACAGGGCTAAGTGACTTTTTTAGGGTCTCTTAGCTATTAAGTGTCTGAGGCCAGATTTGAACTCAGAAAGATGAGTTTTCCTCACTCCAGGCCCAGTCCTCTATGCAGTATGGTTCCACCTAGCTTACTATTAACTGCTTACTATGTAGCAAGTACTGTGCTGAGCACTCAGGGATACAAAGTTAGAATTTTCAGGGGGAAAGAGTATTGCTAGAGAAAGGGAATGATCTCTTTTCCTTGACTGGGGAATCAATGCATAAGAATCCTGTTGCAATCTATAGTCCTCCTGCCTGACAAATCGCTAAACCTATGACTCTAACTGTCCTGAATGAGATAACTGTGATGCACTGAAGATTCAAGTGCATTGTTCTTATATGACACCTTATGAGATCTGGAGCACAGATTAACTATAACCCCCTTCATCTAGGTGTGCTGATAAATGTTTGACAATCAATTCTCTTGGAGTGGGGGATGTATACGTGACACAATTTGCAATTTAATTTGAAGTATTAACTATTTCTGCATGACTTTCTTAAGTCTAGACATCAACAAAACAATAAATCAAGCCTTAATTTGCAGCATTTGGAGATGTCTGAGGTGTAAATGATCATACTGAAAAATGTAATAATCAGCTCTCACAGCTAATTTATTTAGCTCCAGCACATCCCTGATTTTACTGTTACCTATAGAGTGAAAGTGACTTCCCCAAGATTATATAAATAGCAAGCAACAAAACCAGGATTCAATCTTAATTCTTTAGACTCCAAATAGAGTCCTTTCAACTATACCACATGGTCTCTATCACACCAGGAACCACAATCAGTACTGATCCCTCTAACTACTCTCTCAGGATATCAAGTACACAGAGGTCAGGTTATACAAAAGGTCACAGGATATATTCATCATGAACTCTTTTTCATGGCAGTTTTGCCATCCATTGGCACAGTTTAAGTGAATCTTATTTTACCAGGCTATAAAAAGGATATTGCCATAACTCCCCTTCATTGGCCAAAAACATAGTGATCTTAAATAATTTTTACATCACGTAGGATGTAGTCCATCATTAATGCTTTCCATGCTGTACAACTATAAGGTGGTTCAAAGCCTATGGCTTGCTGGTAGCCACATAATTTTTTAATAAAGACAAGGATTGGAAGAAAATGCTAAAGTTAAGGGCTCAACATGGCTCCACCTAGAGAATTTTTATTCTTTGCCAAGACATATCCTTTTCATCTGCAGGAAACCTCCAAAAAATGCTGAGCAGAGAGAAAATCATATTGTGTCAGGCCCACATGTTCTTGTGAAATTTCTTTGGCATAATCTCTTTCCTACTCTGAAATGGGTTTGAGGGTCACAGTGTCTCTCTGGATGTTGTTAGAATTTGTAACTCTAAATAAGATAGTGACTTGATACCAAGAACTTGTTCCTGGTGAGCAAGAAGGTGAGGCTCAAAACCATTATAAGCTGACCAGCTGTTTTGTTTTCTTAAGATCTTGATCCTTGCATGTAAACACTCTCCTCTTGTAGAGAAAAAGCCAGCTAAAAACAACATTCTGAGAAAAGTTGAGGAATTTTCTCTAATTTGATAGTGCATATATGGGGGACCTGCTTCCCTAAAAAGAGCTGAAGTGTAAGCCTCTGAGCCCTACACTAAAAGAAAGATGGCAGAACTCATCCTTTCTCTTATGGGGAGGAAACAGAATGTCCGCTGAAAACTTTAGCTAAAGCTTGAAGCTAGAATCAGAAAAAAAAGATTCCTAACCATGTGATCAGAAAAGTAATTTCTAGCGATATCCAGAAGACAAGCACCTAGCTGTGACCATAAAGCAACTGAAGCATTTGCCAGTGGACCCTACATACCCCCAAAAGACTACCCAGTGACAAACAATAAGCAAGAATAGTATCATGACATCACCAGAAAACACCAGCAGCTTTGCCTAATCAGAAGTATGAGCTGTCCTTCTAGGAGGTGTATCCTGGCCACATTTGTTTCCCATATACCTTTATATATGTATATGTGTGTGTGTATACATATATATATACATACATACATACATATATATATATATATATAAAATTTCCTACATACCTTAATACATATATTTATTATAATAAATATATTTATTAAATACCTTCCTATATACCTTCCACAAATATGCACTGATCATATATATTTCCTATATGTGTATCCTCTCTATGAATGTTGCCCAGTGTGTCCAATCCAAACACAGAGTGTTTTGTGTATTTTGGGTAACGTATACCCCAGATTCATAAGGAAAATTTATAAGGAAAATGACTACTGTTCTTACTACCATTTATTTCATTAGGCACATTTGCTTTGAAGTAATTGTGTCTTTGGTCACCTAATAAAATTAAACATATCAATGGTTTCTCAGAAGTTGTTTTGAGTGTATGAAAACCCACAGAGTACCTTGAACTTAGAACCATTTGTTGAGATGAACATTTGAAAGAGGGTGCCCGTAAGGACCTTTCCCCTAAGCACAACATTCTGGTTAACCCAGATACATAAGCAGTATCTTAATATATCACTAATCTTTGAAGTAGTAGACTGACATCAGTCAACTCAGCAGAGGTTAACAACTAAATTGTCCACATTTGGGAACATGTGTTTATTCCACAGCCAGGAATGGCAACTAGGTGGTGAAATGGATAGAGTACCGGGCCTCGAGTCAGGAAGATTTGTCTTCCTGAGTTCAAATCTGGCCTCAGACACTTAGCTATGCAATTCTGGGCAAGTCACTTAACCCTGTTTGCCTCAGTTTCCTTATCTGTAAAATGAGCTGGAGAAGGAAATGGCAAGCCACTCCACAATCTCTGCCAAGAGTGGGAATGATCTAGGCTCTGGGAGCAAGGGAATGAGTATCTATTATCACAGTAAGGAAGGAGGAGGACATTGAGTTGTGGAAGTGGGGAATGCAATGTCTACTGTTGGTAGAGCTGAGGAGGGTATCATACCCTATCTCCCATTCTGTTTATGCTAAGACTGCACATAATAACTGGAAAAAACAAGGCTTCTTTGAATATGTATATCAGCTAGACAGTTGCCAAGCAGTTGTGCTGAAAGGAAACAAAGTGGGATGGAGAAGAAGGAGGAGTTAGAAAGAGGAGATGGAAAAAAGTAGGGGAAAGGGAAAAGATGGAAGGGGAAGGAAAGTAGAAGGGTGGAGGAAGAAGGATGAGAGAATGGGAGAGCATGGAGATGAATAGAATGAGTGAGAAGAAAGGAAGAAAGAGGGAGAGAAGTTAAAGTAGGAAGGATGAGGGAGGAGAGATGATGGAGAGGAGGAAGGGCAATACAATGGAAAGAGAGAATTCTCCTGTGGGAGTTGAGAAAGATCTCACAGAATACTGCACTTGCTGCAAGCAAATAATAGTAAAAGACTCAATGGCAAAAAGTTCATTAGTCACAGATGTGTCTCAGACAATACCTGAACTATTTCTTCTCAGGTTACCTGTAAGGTCAGTCCTTATAAATCTCTGATGCCATTAAGCAACAGTCCAAATACAAAGCCAAGCTTCAATTTCCAGCGTCAGAGACAATGATTACCACAAAAATGGAGGTAGCAAGAAACAGTTGGAGAGATGGAAAACATGAGTCTGTAAGTGAAACATCTGAATAAGCTAGTGGTTTGAGAAAGCCAAGGAAAAGAAGGCAATATCAGTGACTGAGAACTTACTTTGCTCAGTGTGAGCTTTAGTGTAGCTCTCTTTACTATCCAGGTCACATTGGTCTTAATCTTTGTGCTCCTTAATGAGGGAAGTCTTCTAGAACTTGGGACCTTGTACAGCTAAGCTAGTACCAGAAACCTTGGGGCTCATGTTCCATTGGTGCTGTGTTGCCTCTGGGTCTAAGCCCAGCCCCATTCTCCCAGCTTTTAGAATAAGATGGGCCTTGGGAACTTGATATAGAACTATCTCCATGGGCCTTATCTTCTGAGGTTGCAAAAGTTTGTCAGATATTTCTAGAGCTTCATGTACACAACTGCTTCCAAAAACAACGCCACAAGACCTCTACTAGCCACAGTTCCTCTGGATCAGGATCCATCCATTGTCCAGGTTTTCCCTGCCCATTGTTCTAACCTATTCACAAATCTTAAATCAGCCTACCCCTGCCTCTCAGATTTGTACTCCCTTAGAAACCCAAGAATTTTCTTGAATTGTCTTGCTCAAAAGGAACCTCGTCTTGGCCTTGTCATTTTCAAGAAAAGGTTAGTTCAAGAAGTCATCTAGGTTGTTCTGGAATATTGATGGTACAAATGCATCTGTTTCTGCCAGGTTTTAAGCCTTTCATCTTTTTTGGGGGTACCTTATTTTCTATGACTGAATATTGCCTATAAAAACTACTATTAACTGAGTACCCTAAGGAACTTTCCATTCTGACCTCATTTACACCACCATGCAATGTCTGTCTTAACTCTTATTCTTTACTCTAGGTTTGACCAGTACTCAAACTTCTGTTCTGATTTAGAATACATGGCATTAAAACCCTAAAATTTAAATTCACTTAGGAAAAAGTCTTCATTTGATAAAAATGAATGGAAGAAACTGGAGAGAAGTCTGGCAGAAATTGGACTTAGACCAATATATTATACTATAATCCACAATAAATGAAAAATGAATTATTTGACATAAATATTAAAGATCATGTCATTAAAAAAATAAGAGAAACAGATCCTATACCTTTCATCACTACAGATAGGAGGATGAATTCTTAACCAAATAGTAGAAACAATTACAAAAGATTAAATAGATCATTTTTATTATGTGAAATTAAAAAGCTTTTGCACAATTGAAGTAAACATGTGTAGGGTAAAAAGGGGAAATATCAACTGGGAAAAAATTTAGGTCAGATAGCCCCAATGTGGATTTGTTATCGAAGATATATAGATAGCTCCTATCAACAAGAGTGGAATGGATCATCTTTGGAAGTCTAATCCAAAGGGAGCTCTTCTAGGTGAGGAAGATAGGGCACAAGTTATATGAGGTGGATGGTCATAGGGATGGGACTTTACAGTGAGAAAAGGTAGGAACCAGGAGAAATGCATTACAATGAAAGGACCTCAGACATTGTGGGCTAAACCTATGTAAGGGAGTAGTGATGATCATGTTCTACAGCAAGGAAGCAGCAGAGGCATGAAGCATGATTACAGGGGAACACTGCAGGAAGGGATACTTCCTAACTGTATGACCCTGGGCAAGTTACTTAACCTCTGTTTGTCTCAGTTTCCTCAACTGTAAAATGGCAAGAGCAGCTTCTACCTCCCAAGGTTGTTGTAAGAATCAGATAAAATAATAACTGTAAAACACTTAGCCCAGTTCCTGGAACCAGCAAGAACTATATAAATGTTAGTTTATTATGTTTATTGTTATTACTCCCTGGATGTCAGCTAACCTTAGCACCTTGAGTCAAAGCCCTTATCACCCCACCCCATATATCTCTCTTTATAAGTGAGTACATCCCTTCTTTAAAAATAAGTATTTGGCCTGCAAATTCTGACTTTGTTCATTGATATGCATTAGTGAGGTTTTATTATTATTTGAACTTAAAAAAAAATCTTAAAATTCTGTAATGCCCTGACTCAGTCATGTGGTCCTCTTCCCATTCTATACAATCCCTCCTAGGTCAATTGTTAGCATATACAGTACCACTGCTTAGGTAGCACACAGCTCCTTCCCCAGAAAGCTTTAGTTCACCACATTTATCAATTATACAAAAACCATTATTCAGGGTAAGTGTAACATACCTGGAGGGTTTTGCTGACAGAACTAACTGTATCCCTAGGACATGTCTAGCATGTCCCTCTACTGAGACAGATTAACTTTTAAGGCAATAAATGGCATGGTGACCTAGCAATTATATACCTGCTAATTTGACAATGAATGCATCCCATGCATTCCTAACATTCTGGCAATCAATCCAGTAGCTTGTCCCTGAAAAGTGCCTTAAAACCTTTCAGAGCTAACATTTTAAAATAGAATTTAATTGAAACCTTTTAAAAAATGAAATCTAGTCTTAAGTATTTTCATAGTGTTAGAGAGAACATTGTGCTATTAAAATTCAGAAAATCATACATTATTAATCTGTACAAGAAGAGGAAAGCAGAAAGTAGAGTAATTATACAATGAATACAATTCATTAGGCAACCAAGATAGGGTATTTGGGCTTCCAAAAGAAAAAAAAAAGCAACCCTCATCCCAAGCAGAGCTTTTTGCCTGAATTCTCCATATAATTATCTCAGTTCTCCATTTTGCCTATCCTGATACAACCAGAATCTCAATTCCTCTCTGTTCCTATTACCACCGCCCTGGTACAAGTTCTTATTAGCACCTTCCTAATTCTTACAATAACCTAAGAAATGTTCCTGCTTTCAGTCTCTTTCCCCTTCTAACACAGCCTTGACCAAACTAGTATTCCTAAAACCTTTGTCATTCCTCTGCTCAAAAACCTTCAGAACCTCCCTCTTGCCTTCTGCATAGAGCAGGAACTAGAATGGGAGAGCTGAGCCTTTATCTCAGGCACCAATATGGGGGTGGGGTATATTTTCTCCCTTCAGCTTAACACTGAATCCTGACCGACTCTACTATCCCTTCAACTAGACCCCAGACTGCCGCACCTTGGGTCCTGTGACTGTTACAGCCCTTTTCAGAGCCTGCTGACTCACTTTTGCCCTCTGCCCTTCATATGCAGCCTAGTCTGGTATCCATGACACATAGGACATCCAAAAGGAATATGGTAAATAATTGACAAGGAGTGGAAAGAAAGGTGACATGCTCCGGAATCAGGCCCTTTATGATATAGTTGGTAATATAATTGTGTTTTAGTACTTAACATAAAAAGGATTAATCATATAGTGAATGAGTAATGTCCTGAGTCAGGAAAAATCCAGATTTAAGTCCTGGCTCTGACACAAGCTACTCTGACTATGTGGCACCATCATGGCCATGCCTACTGCAGGGGTCACCCAGGAGATCAGAATGGAATATATGGTGGGTTCAAGCAGAGATTTCTCGGTGTCCTCCTCTTCCTTTCCTCACCTCCCCAGGAGTTTCATCCCAGCCTTGAATTTGAGGGGCCTTATGGAAACAAGATACGAGGGGAAGGGAGTAGCTTCTTGAGTGGAGGGAATATCTTGGGTTGACTTAAGTTGTATCAGTAAAAGACCGATACTACTTTTTTGTGAAGGAACAGACAGGTACACTCAGCAGAAGCCATTACTATCCTCCCGCAGAACCATTGAAACAAAAAAACGCTCTAGTCCATCCTCTTTATTTTACAGACGAGGAAAGTGGTGAATGAACAGTCAGGCCAAGGTGACATAGCTCCATTAGCAGAAGAACTGGGATTTAGAACCCAAGTCTCTTGGCTGCTAATTCAGTGGTTTTTCCAAAGTAATGGCAGTAGCTGATATTTATATATTGCTTTAAGGTTTACAAAGTGCTTTAACATATGATCTCACAGATTCTCACTACAACTCGATGAAGGGTTTTACAGATGAGGAAATTGAGACTGTGAGAGATTAAGTGATTTGCCTAGGATCCTAGAGCTAGTAAATTGCCTCAGGCCAAATTTGAACATAGGTCTTTCTGATTCCAAGTCCAGCCCTCTATCCCAGGAGTGGGGAACCTGTGGTCTTGAGGCCACATGTGGCCCTCTCGGTCCTCAAGTACAGCCCTTTGCCTGACTCAAACTCCCCACCCCTGCTCTATCCCATGTGTATTACTGCCTCATACAACCTCACCCTAGTTCACGCTGGTCTCCACTGAGTTTCTCTCTGCCTATGAAGGTGGATCAGAATCCTAAAGCTCCTAATTAGAATTTGACTATGGTTGTTGACAAGTGAGGTCACTGAGATAGTATCATGACAAAAATTTCACTATGCTCTAGTAGTTGCCTTGGAAGTGGAAAAGATGGCTTCAAGTCCAACTGGATATTCCTTTTAGTCCTTTCTCATAAAACAAACATAAGCTACAAACTGGTCAAAGTAATAAGAGGAATGGGAAAAAGAAAAGAAAGATGGCAGTGACTTTGAGAACAAAGAATAGAAAGAAAAGGGAAAAAGAAGAATTAAAAAGAAAAGAAAGCCAAGGTAAGGGTAAATAAATTAAGAGATATAGAAAGGAAAGTACTTGGGAACTCATATCACGGGGGCCTCTTCAATTCACATGTTCAATTTGTCAATTATTTAAAAACATACGGTATTCAGAACTGTCCTTAAAACCAGAAAGATCTGACTTTAAACCTCATCTTTGATATATACTGATGTATGACCCTGAAAAAAATCATTTAATCTCTCAGTGCTCTAGGCAGCTCTCTAAAACTGTATCTCAAGTAAGATGCAACTTGAATTCACAGAATGTGTTTTCCTACTCTGAAGCTCCCTATAACAACAACCAAAAAAAATTGCACATCCAGTCCCTATCCCTATGTGTTGGGCACTGTATTAGGCCTTGGGAATACAAAGACAGAAGAAAAACAATCCCCACCCTTAAAGAGCTTATATTCCAATGGGGTGAAGAAGCTGTAAGTAGATAATGAATGAATGTAATGTCAGTGAATGTATGTATGAAAAAAGCATTCGTTAACTGTTTACTATGTGATATGTATTATGTGTGTATATATTATGGATATAGATATAGATATAGATATTACTATGCTTAGTGCCAATGATGCAAATAGAAAAATGAGACAGTCCCTGCTTGAAAGGAGTTCATATTCTAATTGGTTTCGGCTCCCAGCACTGAGATGGTCCCTACTAGCCAAGCTGCCTTCAGCGGAAAGTGTATTTGTGTGAGTTTTAGAGTGCTAAAATTTGTTTAGAGTCATATTTTATGGGTATTTGAGGTGGCTGTGTGGGAGCTGAGGTACCTTGCTGCTCCTATGCTGCCATCTTGGCTCCGCCCCTCATATTCTAATTGGAAGAGACATACATGAAAGAAAGTTCAGGTTCAGAGTAGATGGAAATGTCAGGATGTTCTAAGTGTCCTATGTTGGGATGGATGGCAAGGCCTTGGCATCGTAAAGTTGCATCATAGGTAAGATGAAAGTACTGAGAGAGTGGAGACCATAACTGCATGGCAGAAGGAAAGGATTGGAGAACCTTAGGACGCAGTGGCAGTGCAGAGGTTCCATCTAAGACATGGTGATCCCTCTCACAAGAAGGAATAGAATTAATGCATTCAGTTCCATCAAAACCACATAAGCAGTCAAGTAGCCCAGATAAGAACTGGGTGGCCTGTGGAAGGAATAGAGCGTTGGAAGTGGGGGGGGGGGGGGGGAGAAGACAGAAAAGAAAGAATACCTTTGGTGGCAGGTCTTCCGTCTCCCAGCTCTCCTTGAAGGTTCCAGGAAGAAAGGAGAGGGAAAGGGTAGGGAACAGAAAATGTGTAGAAAGTCATTGTTTAAATTACTTGGGGGATGGGGAGATAGAAACTCAGGAAATTAATAAAGGCCTTTTCTTAAGGAATGGCTCGAGCTGAACTTTGAAGGAATCTAGAAATTCTAAAATGAGGAGGAATTGCATTCCCTTTTCAGCCTTGCAGCCCCAATATCTAACCCTGTTGTAACTTTAAACCATAGAAGAAAAATTATGTGTGTTTGGGGGTTGCAGGTGTAGATGGAGTTGCAAACATCAGAGAAACTCAGATGAGGAGGGTATCCATTTTCCTTCTGGATTGACTGCCATAAGCAGCTAACTACTTATCCAATAAGTTAGATTCCTGCCAGAAAGAATTTCCATGCATTCTCTAGGTCCTGGTTCCTTTTTGAGGAACAAAGGGGAGGGATTTTTCCAGAGCTGCCTGTCAATCATTTCTCTTGGCACCTTACTTGGCAAAATCAAGGGCAAGCATATTAATAATGCCTTACATAATACTTTTCTCATAAATAAGTCAAGGTGTCTCAGTGATATTATGAAATGAAGTTTGACTAAACCAGAAAATCAGCTGAAGCATATAGATTAAAACTAGTCTCTTTATACTCTTATGCTATGTCTCCATGATGCTTAGAAATTTTTATTTAAAAAATCATACAATCAAAACTTCTTGTTTGGCCCTGGTGAGAGAAAATCACCAGCTGATTGAATTTTTCATTTTCCAAACAGTTGTTTTGATTTCAGCCTTAGTCCTATGTTTTCTTTTCCCAGAAAACACAAGTAAATGCTGTGAATTATTTTCTATGCAAAGTGGTAAATATCTGTCTGTAATTTCTCCTCCTTCCCAGACAAAGTAATTAGAAATTCACCAAAAGTCATTACAAATTATCTCCTGCTAAAAAGCAGACAAAATTGTCTCCTTACATGTAGTACCAGACAAAACTCTTTGAACTTGAATATTAAAATTTAGAATTTTAGAAAAATTAAATGTGATACATTTTTTGTGATTATTTAATGGTAGTAGAAAGGAGACAGTGGCTCAGTGGATAGAGCGCTGGACCTAGAGTCAGGAACACCTGAGTTCAAATCACTCCAGTATCTTTGCCAAGAAAACTCCATGGACAATATGGTCCTTTAGGGTCACAAAGAGTTGGACGTGACTGACCAACAAGAAGAAGAAAGTAGTGCATATATCCTTAACCATTCGGCACTTATACAAAAGCTGATCAGGTCATTACAATTAAGGCAGAAATATTAAACACATCTTTTACTGATCATAATTCAATAAAAGTAATATTTAATAAAAGACCATTGAAGAAAGAATAAAAAACAAATTGGAGACTAACTTAATCCTAAAGAACTGGTAGAACAAAATAGAGAAAAATATCTATAATTTCATTAAAATTAGTGATAACAATGAAACAACATAACAATGTGTAGAATGAAGCCATAAACAATTCCTTAAGGAAAAATTCATATCTTTAAACACTTTTATCAACAGAAGGGAAAAAGAATAGATCAATGAATTTGACATGAAAATTAAAAAATGGAAAACTAGCTATTTAAAAAAAACTTAAGCGCTAAAATAATAATTCTGAAAATGCAAAAAAAAATTAAAAGCAAAAAAAAAATCCATTGACTTATTAAAGAAAACTAGGAACTGGTTTTTTAAGTAATAAAATATATCAACCATTGATTTATTTAAAAAGGCCAATGAAACTGCCTACATCAAGAATGAAAAAAATATAAGTTTTTTTGAATGATTTGTTTATTTACTTTTAGTTTACAAGATTTAATTCCACAATCACTTGAGTTTCAGATTTTCTCCCCTCCCTGCCCCCCCCATGGTGGCGTGCAATCATGTATGGGATCTGCACATACTTTCACATTGTACAATAGTTTGGTTATATAGAAAGGTTGTAAGCAATGAGTGATCACTGGGGAAAAAAAAGCAAAACCAGACATGAAAGAGAACGATAGCGTGTTTTGCTTCAGTCTCCATTTAAACTATAGTCTTTCTATATCTTTCTCTGAGTTTAGATGTCTCCTTCCATCCTGAGGCTTGTAGAGTTGTCTTTAGCTGTGCGTTGTTGAGGATAGTCCAGTTTATCAAGGTTGGTCATCATATGTATGATGTGTCTGTGATTGTGTACAAGTTTTTCCTGGTTCTGCTCTTTTCACTTAGCATCAATCTGTATAAGCCTCTCCAGGTAATTATGAAGTCCATCTCCTTCCCATTTCTTATAGCACAATAGTATTCCATTACATTCATATACCATAGCCTGTTTAGCCATTCCCCAATTAATGGGCATCCCCTATATTTCCAGTTTAAAAAAATAGAAGTTCATAAAAAAGAGAATAAACAAATTATCAGAAATTATTCTGCCCAACTGTATGCCAATAAATTTAGCAACTTAAATTATGTGGATATTTGGGGGGAAATGTGTAAAATGCCCAGATTAACAGGATGAGAAATAGAGAGTTTAAATAAGTCAGTCTTAAAAGAAGAAATTAAACAAACCACTAATGAACTCCCAAAGAAAAATCTCTGGATTAAGACAGATTTACAAGCAAAGCCTATCAAAGTCTATCAGACTTCCAAAGTTCAAAATTAATGACACCATTACATGAACTGTATGTTAAATACAGGAAAAGAAGAGATCCTGCCAAGTTCATTCTATGATACAAATATTATCTTGATACCTAAATCAGCATGAGTAAAAACAGAGAAGCATATAGACCAGGAGTTCTCAAGTGTGTGTGTGTGTGTGTGTGTGTGTGTGACTGACCCCATTGGCAATCTGATGAAACCTATAGACCCTTTTTCAGGTTAATGTTTGTTGCCTGCATGTGTGATTGGAGGAAATTCACTTAGAGGCTAGTAAAAATAAAGATGTAATTTTTTGCATCTGAATTTATGAACACCATGAAATCAATCCACACATCTTTTGGAAGTTCATATATTCCAGACCAAGGTCCCTAAAGTATACTGATGCATAAATTTTAGATAAATATTATCAAGGAGACTATGCAACATATCAAAAAAGAATATACAAGGTTGATTTATCATAAGAAATATAGGGTCAATTCAGTGTTAGGAGAACTATAAAAATGATTCACCATGTTATTAAGGAAAATAGCAAAAATCATATGATTAAATCACTAGATTCTGGGGGGGGGGGCTGGGGGCTTTTGACAAAATACAACACCAATTTCTATTAAAAAAAAAACCTAGAAAACATAAGTAATACCTTGACTTTTCCTTAATATGGTAAGTACTATCTACCTAAATCCAAGAACCATTTTATATGTAATAGGAATAAACTAGAGTGTTGTCCAAAAAGATCAGAGATAAAGCATTACTACCACTATTTGATATAGTGTTAAAAATTCTGGCTATAATGCTCAGACAAGAGAAAGAAATTGAGGGGTGTGTGTGTGTGTGTGTGTGTGTGTGTGTGTGTATGTGTGTAGAGAGACAGAGAAAGAACATATATAGATACACATATATATAAAGAATATACATATATATGAAGCAAAATTATTGCTTTGTGAAGATATTATGGTTTACTTGGAGAACTTTAAACAGTAAATAAAAAGCTAATCAAAACTTGACTTGCAAAATTGTAGGATATAAAATAAATCCACTTAAATGATCAGCATTAACATATATTGCCAACAAAACAAGTAAGAATAAATAGAAAGAGAAATTCTATTCAATATAACTACAGAATGTATAAAATTCTTGGGAATCTACATGCCAAGATATACACAGGAACTGTATCAATACAACTACAAAAAAATCTTTATGGCAATAGACATCTATATAATTGGAAAAGTTGTTCATGGTAAGGCTAAGAAAATATAATAAAAATGATAATATTACCAAAATTGGCTTGTTTATTCAATTCTATACAATTCAAAATACCAAAGAATTAATTTATGAACCCAGAAAAAAATAACAATGAAATTCATCTGGAGGAACAAAAGGTCCAGATCCTGAAAGAAAACCGTAGGGAAAAAAGTAGAAACAAAAAAAAATTTAATTAAAATTGTTTGATTCTATTTTAAAAATAGAGGTGCTGATCAGTAGAACAAATTAGATATATGACATGCAAGAGTGAATGCAGAAAATCCAAAAGGCCTCAACTACTAGGATAAGAATTTGTTATTTATAACAATTGCTGGGAAAGTTGGAAAGGCAAAAATTATGTTTAGATCATCATTTCATACCATACAATGAAAACTTCCAAATGGATACATATTTTAGATATCAGAAGACTCACAATAAACAAATTAGGAGAGGAAAAAAGAAATTATTTTTCAATTCTATGAATAGATGAAGAATTCATGACCAAATAAAAGACAAGCGGTATCACAGGAGATTAAAATGGATACTTTTGATTGCGTAAAATAAAAAAAATACACAAACACAATTAATAGGGCTAAGATTAGAAAGGAAACAGTTAACTGGGGAAAGGTCGGGTGCAGGGAGATCTTTGCAGCAAATTTCTCTGACAAAGGTTATCATTTCTAAAATGTGTACGAAAGTGATTCGAATTTATAAGAGGCACAGTTAATAAATGGTCAAAGGATGTGAACAGGCAGTTTTCTGAGGAAGAAATCCAAGCTATCAATAATCATATTTAAAGGCACCAAAACACTAATAACTTTAAAGATGAAAATTGAGGCAATTCTGAAATTCCAGATTCCACCCATAAGATCAAATGAACAGACCAAAAAGAAAAGGAGTGGGGGGGAGGAAATGTTACATATGTTGGAGGAAAACAGACAGCAATATAATGTTCATAGAGGTACAAATCTGTTCAGCAATTCTAGAAAACAATTAGGAAATATGTCCAAAAATTTACTGAACAGTGCTTTCCCTTTGATTCAGTAATATCATTATTAGAACTGTATCCCAAAGAGAACAAAGAAAGAGCAAAAGACCCTTTTGTATAAACAGTGCGTATAGTGGCAAAGAACTGGAAATTAAGGGAAAGTCCATTAATTGGGGAAAACCTGACTGAAATTATGGTATATTAATCTAAAGGAATATTACTGTGCTATAAGAAATGATGAAAGGAATAGTTTCAAACAGACCAGGGAAGATCATTATGAGTTGATGGAGAGTGACATGATCAATATCCTTATATAAATATACATGTATATGTATGTATGCATGTATAGGTATATATACATACACACACACACACACACACACACACATATACATAATAACAACATTCTAAAAACAAAATGATTTGAAAAACTTTAGAACTCTTTTTTAAAATGAACAGCAACATTTTTAATTCAGGGTAGCACCTCTTCTAGACTGCTCTCCCAATTTGTACCCACACACATGTTGGATGCCCAAGGAGCCAACTATCATGAGGTTCTAGGATACCTTGTGTGTCCTGTTTCTAAAAAGTATAGATTACAAGTCCTTATTGGTGTGCTTCCCATTTCCAGTTATGCCAACAAGCAATTTGCTTTTAACAAAGGTATTTATTAAGAAAGTATAAAAACAGTAGCTAAAAAACCTCCCCCTCCATAAACCTGAAGTACATTCTTACAAACTCAAGAGTAGACACAACCTTATAGTACAATAGCAGGGAAGTTTACATGTAGGGAATGATTTTGGCCAAGGTAACACAAAATACTGTGTTAGGGCTTAGAAGTATTTCTCTGCATGTTGAATCTTCACAAAGTTAGGCAGGTTGCTCAGCTGGGCTCCCAGGTTATACTCTCTACAACACCACTCTGGATTTCACTATTGAAATTTCACTATTGTTGACAAGAGGAGTGAGTCAGCTCTGGTCCCATCGGTCCCACCCCTTGAAGCTGCCAGAATGCTGGTTCTATGTATGAGTCTGTCTGGTGAAAATGTGCTGGCTCTTTCCTGCTAGAATATGCTAGGCATCATAGTTGATACAGGAAGGGAAAGAAAGAAGGCACATTCTCGTTTCCTGCAGGGGCATCCTCCACAGATTGTATCTGTCCAATACTCACCTGAATTCTCAACTCTTCCAAATTCTTTTAATGCTTACTCAGGGTAGGGCTAATCTTTGTTCATCTGATAATGTTGCTCTCCTGATTAATTTAATGGAGGTATTTTTACAGGTAGTTTGACAACATACTAATGCCTATGATTGAGAGTTGATCACCATTTTTTTTTACTTTTTTAATTTTTAATTTATGGGATAAAACAAGTATTTCTATAACAATATATATATATATATATATATTTTTTAAAGATGATTGCACATGAAATGGCAAATCTATTATGTACAACTTGCTATTCTTCTTAAATATATAGTAAAGTTATGTGAATTTTTCCTTTCCCCCTCCATCCTAGATATGGTCACCATTAGACACAAATATATGTGTGTGTGTGTATATATATATATATATATATATATATATATATATGCATGTATGTGTGTATGTGTGTGTTCACATGTATGCGTATATGTATGTATGGATTGAAATCATTATATACTTCACTTTATTTGTTCTTTCTCTGTATGCTGATAGCATCTTCCTTCATATGTCCTTTGTAGTTAATTTGGGTATTTATAATATTCAAAATGATTCATTCCCTTATTTATAGGGATACATTTCCTCCTCTTCCCCCAGTATTGTTGGAATCTTAGGCTTAGTTTATCATAATTCAACTCCCCTTCATTAGTTTCTCTTCAGATAAGTTTGAATAGCAATTCTTGTTTTAAAAAATTTAACTTAAACCTTTCTATTTATATAAAAATTGTATTCATAGCATTCTATGCTTTTATCATTTGTATAAAATTCTAGGTCTTTTAGTGGAGTTATATATCATCTCCCTTTTCTGTTATTTCTTAATTTAAAGGACTTAGCCCCCAGCCTAGTAGAAACTCATTCCTCTTAGAACTAATTATTATCAATAAGTCATTTAAACCTTATATTGTATTACATAACAAAACCAATTTATGTTAAAGTAGAAAATATTATTATATCAAATAAATGCCTCATCAGCAAGCATCTTCAAAACCCGGGTCCCACGCAAACTCTATTGTTCTCCTCCAAGTTCTTCCAGGGACAGAAGATTTTGAGACCCTCCTGGTCTCATCTTTTAAATTAAAACTTCCTTTTTTCTTACTATTTTCCTTCTCAATAATCTTTTCAAAGCATGCTATTACATGCTTCTCACTCAAAATCTATATCCCTTAGACACTAAGCATCCTAGGTAGAAAAGGTAACTGAAGCCACATTGAAGTATCAAGATATATTAAGATGTTGGAATACCTCCATCTTTATGTCAGTAAACTTCCAAACTTCAGTCAAATAAGGTATAGCTGGTTAGCAAATTAAAGCCCAAACAGGAAAGCATTGGTTGTCATAGTATACTACTGGCATAATGCTCTACCAAATCAGCCTCTCAACAAAATGTGCCCACAGTTTTGGAGAGCTTCTCAAGTTACAATGTAAGACCTAAAGGTACAATTTGTGAGGTCAGTATTCCAAGTTTAAACAGATGCTTAAACATCTGTTTTTAGGCAAACAAAGCTCAGACAGCTCATGAAATTACTATTCATCCACATGGCAGTAGCTTATTCTGTGTTGAGCAGGTAAGTTATGCTTCTTATGGGGTACTTGGGCCAAGAAGGAATAGATACCCTACAAAATAAAGGCAAACCACAGTGACAAAAACCAACTGTTTAGAACAGAGGTAGGGAACCTGCGGCCTTGAGGCGACATGTAGCCCTCTAGATCCTCAAGTGTGGCCCTTTGACTATTTGAATTCAGTCAAAGGGCTGTACTTGAGGACCTAGAGGGCCACATGTGACCTTGAGGACACTGATTCCCCAGCCCTGGCTTAGAGTAATTGAAAATCTGGGTTTAGAATGAACTCCATGTGGCTTGATTGCACTGATGAAGGGCAGCATTTTCTTAAAATAAGAAAGGTATGTGGAATGTTTAAAACAGCCAGGATTTAAGCAGTGTACATGTGGAGAACCTGTCTTCCTAGGAGATAATAGAGAGCTGCTTCCTTGCAACTAAGAAGGAGCTGATAATAATGGCACTACAAGTGTATCACCAAACTGTGAAAGAAAGGCCATTCCAAAGGTTGTATTTGAAATATAAAATTCAATTCAATGGATATTTACTGAGAGACTTGTATGTGCAAAGCAAAGCACTAGGTCTTTCAAGGAAATTGCAGCCTAACAGAGAGGAAACCACATGCATACAAATAGCTATGATAAAAGGGAGAATGAGAGCCAGCATGGCATGGTGGATAGTGAGTCATCATTGAACCAAGAAGACTTGAGTTCATGTTTAGTCTCTGATACATAATGGCTGTAGAACCCTGGGTAACCTCTCAGTGCTTTGCGCTGCTCTCTAAGGGCAGCTAGGTGATGCAGTGGATAGAGTGCCAGGCCTGGAGTCTGGAAGACTCATCATCTTGAGTTCAAATACAGCTTGTGACCCTGGGTAAGTCACTTAACCCTATTTGCTTCCATTTCTCATCTGTAAAATGAGCTGGCGAAAGAAATGGCAAACCACTTCAGTATCTTTGCCAAGGAAACTGCAAGTCATAAGAGTCAAACAAAACTGAAAAAACGACTGAACAACAAACAAATAACACTAAATTACAGAGCTTTTGCCCATCTGCATTGGTACATGGAGATGCTCACAAAGAAACCGAAATCACCATCTCGTTCAAAAACAAAGTGTGTATGTCAGAGTGAGAAGTGTAGGGAATGAGGAGAACATATTGAGCACAAAGGAAAGATCCAGACAACAGGCTCAAAGAAATCTGAGGAGGAAAGATCATTTTTGCCTGAGTAGGACTAAAGATAGCTTCTTGAAGGAGGTGGCATGTTGATTTAAGCCTTGGAAGGAGGGAAGGATTTAAATGGAGAAGAAGGAAGTAGAGAAATATATCTCAGTCATAAGAAAAAATATGGAGATGAGATAGGGCAAGTTAACAATGGGAGTATAGTCTAATTTGACTGAATCAAAGAATATACAAAGGATGAGGCTGAGAATAGCTATGTTGAAAACAGATTATAGAGAACTCTGGATGCCAGAATCAGAAGCCACTTAGAGTAGAACTTTCTTTTAGTGATCTTATCATTTACATTTGTGTAGTTACTACATATTTGCATATATACATACATATGTGCATATGTATGCTTATATACATATATTTATTCTTATATATTATTTTCTTATTTCTACCTATTTTGCTTTGTATCAGTTCATACCAGAGGCATCGTGGGATAGAGTTGACCTCAAAAATTCTTAGGTTCAAGTTCTGCTTGACACATACTGGTTATGTGATACTGGAAAACTCACCTAACCTCTCAGTTTTCTAGGCAAGCCTCCAAGACAAGAAGTTGAAGAGAAGGTACAAACAATATCAGAAAGAAAGCTTCTTTATCCAGAGTTTTCTGAATCAGTAGGTCATAGATCCAGTCCCTTTCCCTATTCCCTTATCAGTTCATAAAAATCTTCCCATGTTTCCATGAATTGTTCATATTCAATTTTTCTTCCTGCACACCAATATTCCATTACATGTATTCATAAACCATGGATTTTTCAGCCATTCCCAATTGTGTAACACACATTTTGTTTTCAAACTGATTATTTTCCCAACAGCACAAAAATTGTAGTACAAAATAATATGCTGGATAGAATATGAGAAAATCATTCCTCATATGTATGTGTGTGTGTGTGTATACACTTAGGTGATATATAGGTGACATATATGTATATATGCATATTCATGTACACATATATAAATATGTGTGTATGTGTACACACACACACACACACACACACACACACATACAAACCTTGGCTTAGTTTAATGTAAAAGCCCTTATGTAATATGACATATTGATTGAAAAAAAGCGTTATATGAGAAAGCAATTTTTGTCATTTCTTAAGAATATAATAAATCATTACTACCACATTTTATAACCCAGATAATGACATAGTTCCAGTTAGGAAACAATTTATTCTGTACAGTGAGACAGAGGCAGAATAAATTATTTGTTTGAATACTCCAGTACTCTGAGACTGAGAATAAACAAACAATGTTTAGAGTGTTTTTTTTCCCCCTAGATGGATTGTTCCTGCGAGACCTTTACTACAAGTGGATTTCTTACCTCAGAAACTTCCCCTGAAATATTCTTGGTTGGCTTTTTTTTTTAAGTAGAGGAAGAAGTTAAAGATGAAAGACATGATTAAGCTGAATGAAGTTTTACTCATATAAGCATTTTATCATTAACATAAACGTTTGAGATAATCATCCCTTTTTGATTTAGAAAGTCTTAGGCAAGGCTGGGATGAGAATAGTCAATGATGGCCATATCACCCTTTCCTGGCATCAGTTTTCTTCACAGCTGGCTACTGCTGCCTCACCTTCTGAGGAAAGAAGGAATGTACCAACCCTACACAGTAAGATAAGAATTGAGGTGGTAAAGGAAGAAAATGCTCCATTACGGAAGAGAAGACAGAAGACATGAAAAGAGGGGCAAGGAAATGCCAGAGATAAGAGTCGCATTCTAGGAATTTGGTTATCCTAATGGGATAACAGTGAAAGATCTTTGTGTATGAGAACATATAGAGATCACCTCAAAGGAATTGTACTAAAATGTACAAATTCCTTGAATGATTAGTGTTCTTCATTTGAAGAAGACAAAAGGTGAGGATCAAATAAGATAAAGCACTTAGCTCAATGCCTGACATATGGTAGGTGCCTAATAAATGCTTGTTTCCTTCAGTGGGAGTTCTAGAAGTGTGAGCAATAAGTGTCAGAATCTGTACATGTTGGCATCTTCATGTTATAATTGATAGCAAATGTTTGTTGGGGTTTCATTTGCATTTAGGTAATAAAGCTCTTCTGCCTCAGCTGAGGACTGAGATCATACTAGTACTATCAAGCTGCCTTCTTGTCTTTTCAAGGTTTTATTGACCACACTGAGCTTTGCTCATGATTTGAGAATTAAGCAAAAAGCTTTTTGCAGAAGTAGTAATATCCAACTTGGGATCTGGGTTCAAAGTTAATGTGGGTAATTACTAGATTCCTCTTAGAACTGTCTCAAGGTTTCAAATGGATGCAGCATTCACTGAAATCCTCATTATTCACTGCAGGACTGAGAGGCATTGTCATAATATGTTAAGAAGTCACTATGCTTCACCCCAGAGGTGGCTGTACTTCATTGCAGAATGAAAGATTTCTAAGAAAGAAATTGTGAAGTCTTCAGTCTGATACCCATTTGGATGAATAGTGAGCTCTGTGTATGATACAATCACTCAAAGTGGAATGTACATCTGCCTCCTCCAACACATCCACCTGGCTATCTCCCAATGGAGATGGGCGGATGCACAAAATTTGGAATAGTGAATGATGCCAAAACATGAGGGTGACAGGAGGGGAGGGGGAAGAAAGGAGAGACAGGAGCAATATTGAATCATGTGATTATGGTTCTTCACCTCATTTTTCAGGACCATACAGAGATGAAAGCATAGATTTCCAAGCAGAATGATACTAGAAATAAGTTAGTATCTTCCAAGTTGCATATTTAATATGATGTATGTGCATGTGTAAATGTATATAAAGTCTTATATAATATATTAAATACAGAGTATTTTTAAATATTTGTACCAGATTTTGAGGTCTTTTCCCCCTAACCCTACCTCTCCCATTTGAACGACTAAGAAGAATAAATGAATAAACTTTGTTTCTGACTGAAAGAAGGCTCAAGTCAAATTCTTTCAAGGCAGGACCCAAATCGTTTGCCCTATGAATTTCAGGGTTCTCAGCATCCCTAGCCCACAACAAGTAGAAAGAGCAGTGTGCCCTTAGTTCCTCATGTGTTAAGTGAGGGACTTGGACTTCTAATGTCCTTCCTAAGGTCCTGTGAATCTATGAATCAAAGTCTTTAATATCATGAATTGCTCCGATGCAAGGTCTACTCACTAACATATATAAATGCTATATTAACTTTTGATACATACTTATGTATGGATACCTAGTATCATAGTTGTAGAGATTAAAGGGACTTCAAAACCAACTTGTTCATTTTATAGGGTCAGGGACCAGACCTGAATCCCTGTCAGCCTGAGGCAGGCCTCTCTCCACTATTTCATTCTGCCTTTCTTAAAACACATTTGCACCTATAAATAAAAATGCTAATCTTTCATTTCATCTAAATATTAGTCTTCAAATATCTGAAAGCCTGTCATGCAGAAAATTGAGAGCCATCCTTTGGTATAAGACTCATTTGCATTCATGACTTTCCCACTATTGGATGGTAAATACTTTGAGAAAAAGGTTTGTGATCTCTCTTATGTCAGTATCCATGATGTCTCACACAGTGACATGCACACAGTAGGTGGATAATTAGTCATCTGAATTGTATAACAGAGCTCTTACTAAGTCACTCCTGTGTGACTTTTCTTCAGTTTTTCTTTTCTTTTGTTCAGCTTTTCTTCAGTTCTCAGTATTTAGTTACCATTATAGAAGCTGGGAGATGGAATTTTTCAGTGTTTTTAATTGCATAATCAAATTCTCAAATTTCTAATAAATTTTATGAGCTATTTGCCCTTTGGGGATTAATACCTCTTTCCCTTCCTTAGCCAATGATCTAGAACATGCCTGGGGCATAGCCATATGTAAATCAGTCTGGAGACAGACCCTCACATTTTTTTTTTAGTATACCTATCTCAGTTTCTACTGAGACCCATAGAGGGGAAATGACCAGGCCAAGGTCACACTAGTAATCAATAGTAGAGCCATGATTTAAACTCAAGACCTTTGATTCCATTTCTAGTCTTCTTTCTACTCTCCTACACTCTATTATTTGGGATGAGACAGGCTATTCAACTCTCTGCCCGTTCTTTCAGGGGAGAAAGCAAGGGATATGGGTAGTTTTACATCAAGGAAGAAACCTATATGATTTTCATATATTGCCCTGAGTACTGCTTTGTACTTTCTCCCTCGTGATTAAAAAGAGCTCTAAGAGCAGACCCCACCCTCCCCAAGTGTATGCACAGATACTTAGCCATGGAAATAATGCAACAATATCCTATATATACAAAGGTGAAGTTATTGACCCGTCACTTTGAGTCAATAGCAGTGAAGGATCTACACTGATCTTTCCCTCACTTGCCCATATCTGTCCTTATAACCAATAGATTTCCAAAGCAGCTGACCAGAGTTAGGAGTATGATGAGGTACAGGCTCCAGGACCTGCCTTGAGCTCTCCTTGAATCTTCCCACTGAAGGCATTTGCCTGAGGTCATAGGCTCATGTTGTGGCTCTGCCCAAGTCTTTAGTCCTCCTTTGTTCCAATAGTTTCCCACCCTTGATGATCCTGTTCCTACTCTTGAACTGGCCTGGCCCACTATTGTCTATGGTCTCCAGGTAGCCTCCAGCAACTTCCCACCCTGGGAAGTGGAGTCTGGACTCATTACTGGAGTCTGACCTCATCTTGACTTCTCCTGAAGACCCTTCCCAAACTCCTCCTCTAGACCACCCCTAGATTCCTCCCACAACCTTTCTGTAATCCCATCTTCCCTTCATGTGGTGTGAGAGCACCATAGAATGCCCTAGTACAGACTTGCTCTGTGAGAGTGCCATAGAATGACCTAGCACAGACTTATTCTGGACTGCTTGCCCAATGCAAGCCTTACAGATATCTAGGCTCCTTAAGAGTCTACCCCATATGATGAACTTTCAATAAACTTTGCTTTTCTTTGGCTGAGAAGACTTGAGTGGAATTCTTTTCACAGAACCCAGCATGTTGGTATATTGGGGTCTCAGGCAACCCTAACCCTCTTTGTGGGTACCCTCTTCATTTTTATAAAAAACATTTTTATAAAACATGCCCTCAAGGAGCATCCTTTGCCCTGTAAGATACATTTTGATAAGACACAACTAACCTTTCCCATGACTTCCTGGGTCCTTGATAACAAGCCTTGTCTTATCCAAGCTACTTCCCAGGTATGGCAGACTATTCTATTAGTAATAATTTTCCAGGATATGATTCAGATGAGAATACTTGAATCTTTGTCATTTGGATCTTTAAAAACTTTGTTCTATTATTATTATTCTACTGCAACTATAAACCTTTTACTTGGTTTAAGACAGTTTTGTATCATTTTGCTAAAAATTATTGGCTTAAATCTATGTAAAGAATTCTGTCTTTTTATTCCATTGTTGTCTGGGGTTTGGGATTAGTTGTTTTTTTTTTTTTTGGTCTGACTAAAGATGGCTTTGAAGAATCCTTCATCAAAGACACTGGCTTGAAGTTTCAGGCAGGGAGTGTATGTGAATTAAAATGATCAAATTAAAAAGAAAAAACTTTGTTCTAAGCATCAATAAATGGAATTCATGGTTCTTTCCTGAACTACCCACATGGCCTGGTCACTTCTCTCTCACATCTCCAGTCATGCTTAGCACAGGACACTGAGCACCCCAACATCCACCCTTAGTGGCTCTGTGATCCAATTAACTCAATCTTTTATGGCAGGAAGTCTTAATCTAGGGACCATGAATGTTTTTCACAAACATTTTAATAACTACATTTCACCATTGGCTTCTTTTGTATTGATATGTATTTTATGCATTTAAAAACATTGTGAGAGGGAATTCATAGGCTTCATTGGGCTGCCAATAAGGTAAATGACACACAGAAAATTAAGAAATCAAATTTAAGGGAAATCAAATGAGGACCTGAGTTCAAGTTTCATGGTTTTGTTTGGGAGAGTGACAGAAGCATTCATAAAACTAAATTATACCTTGATAGCTCCCAGGATAGTCTATTAACCTGCCACACCAGACTTGCAGGATTCTAGCTTAGATCATCTATGAAATACACAATTACTCTGGGCCAACCTCCATATACATTTGCTGATCTCAAGTAATGACATGCCTGCAGACAATGGGAACAAACTCACTTATAAAAAGATAATCAGATTCACAAAATATCATTAGGAGGGGGGATAGGAAAAAAAAGTGATTTTTTTGTTGGGTTTTTTTTCCAGCTATATTTTAAACAGACATCCTTCAAATGCTGTAGTTCACAAGCAAGAGGGGAAGAATTCAACAATAATCTGGTCTTCAGTTGGAGTTAACTGCAGTTCCTTCTGTCTCTTCTGTCTGCCATGGACAATGGCACTCACCACTCCAGGGAGGACCCAGGTACTTTGCACCTGCATTGAACTAATGCAGTTTAGGATTGCTGGGAACCCCAAAATGTCAGGGTACAGGGCAGCTTCCAGCCGAAATGGATTCACAAACTCAAACCTTCTTCCAGTCAGGTGACGAAGTTTACTGTAACACCAATAGAAGTGCACAAGGTTCCTAGTGAATCTGCAACTTAATGGGAGTGAGACTGATGCTTATATATAAAAAGACAGTGAAAGGATCTGAATGAGATTAAGGAGTATTATGTAATCTGGGGTGGGCCAACTGCAATAATGAAAGGAGTATTAAGTCATCTGGGGTGGGCCAGGTGCAATAGTGAAAGGAATATTAAGTAGCCTGGGATGGGCCAGGTGTAGTAATGAAAGGACTGTCAAGTAAGCTAATTAAGTGATGTAGGTAGGCTGGGTTGGGCCAGTTGCCTTGGGCAGAGGCATCAGTGATTTAGGTTGTTGAAATGTACAGGAAAAGTCAGAGACTGGGTTGCTTTCAAAGACATAACCTCATCTTTTTAGAGTACCAGGTCCCATCACTCCATCGGAACTGTCTCTCTCCTGTTTGCTAATTTCCATGCTTTTGTTCTCATACCCTCCCACACTGAACCCCAATTCCATTCTACAGAAAATTGCTAAAGAAAGAAGATTTCAAGGACAGGAGCTGAGGTCAAATTTTAGCTCATGGAGATGAGTCTTTTTGATTTCAAACCCAGTGCTCTATCCATTGGGCCACCTAGGTGCATTCTCCCAAAAGAGTTAAATAAAACCCAGTAAATAATCACCATACATAGTCTATGTCACTTTCTAATTTTGTAGTTTATTGATTATTAACAGAAAGAGTGTACAATTTAATTTTGATATGACGCATGATCCCAACATTGTCCTTGCCTTTTATATGAGTTTAGTTTTCTTTATTTGTGAATTCTTGGGGCACATTATTCTTTTGTCTCTGCTTTCTTCACTCCACATTCCATATGTAAGGCTTCCCATGTTTCTCTGAATTCTCTATCATTTCTTATGGCTCATCTATATGCCATGACATTTATCTACCACAATTTGTTCTACCTTTCCCCAATCATTGAGGCACATCATACTTCAATTCCTATGGTTTGCTATAAACAGTATAACTGTTAATATTTCTGTACATATGGATCTTTGTTTTCATTAACCTCTACAGAATATAATTCTCATTGGGAAACCTCAGGATCAAAAGGTCCAAATAAATTAGTAACTTTTATTACATAATTCCAAATTTCTTTCAAGAATAGTTAGACTAATTTACAACTTCACTAACAATGAATTCACTTGACTGCTAATCAATAAATGAGTGTTTGCTCACTGCCTGCCCAGCACTGAACTAGGCAGGAGGGAATAAGAAAACAAAAACAAACAAATAAATAAACAGTTCCTGCCCTCAAGGAGCTTACTTCTGTCAAGGAAGACAAGTACATAAATAAATATATTTAAAATTAGACAGAATAAATACTGTATATAAATACAAGATCAGGCAGGCAGGCAAATAGGTAGAACAGTGGATAGAGTGCTCTATGTGGAATCAAGGAGACCTGAGTTGAAATCCAGCCTCAGATGCTTACTACCCATGTGACTCTCAAAAAACAAACAAAATAAAGAAAAAAAAATCTGTCTGCCTCAATTTCCTCATGTGTAAAATGGATGTGGTAGTACTCACCTCCCAGTTACTGTGAGGATATTTGTAAAGCATTTTGCAAACCTTAAAGTGTTATATAAATGCTAATTACTATTAGTTGGGTGGGGAGATACTAGGAGCTTGGAGGATAAATTAAATCCTCATGTAGAAAGTGACACCTTAGTTGAGCTTTGAGGGAAACTAGTGATTTCAAAAAGCAGAAAAGGGAGATTGAGCATACCAGGCATGGAATTTAATTCCTGTCTTTCCACAGTTCCTCCAATACTGAATTTTCCCATTATTTACCAACATTGCAATTTTGGTTCTGTTTAAGACCCAGAACTCAAAGCATTTTCTCTGATTATTAACAACTTTAAATAATTTTAGATGATTAGTGATCATTTACATTTCTTCCTTTGAAAAATGTCTAACAATTTTTGAAAGACTTAAGAATTCTGATCAACATAATGATTAACCATAATTCAAGAGGACTGATGATGGATGAAGAATGTTACCCATCTGACACAGAAATGATAGACTGTTGTGTAGAATGAGACACATATTTTTGGACATGGTCAATATGGGAATTTGTTTGGCTCATTTATGTTTATTTGATACAAGGGTTTTGCTTTTGTTTTTCTTTGTTTCCAGGTTTGGGGCAGAGGGTGTAGATGAGAAGGAGGAAAAAATGCTTAATAATTAAACAAATAAAATTAGATTTTAAAAAATAAAACAAAAGAGAAAAATTATTTATATCTTGTAACTATTTGTTTATTGGGACAATGTAATTATTTTCTAAAGTTAACAATTAAAAAACAAATGGCTCTGAGGGCAGCTAGGTGGTGCAGTGAATAGAGCATTGGCCCTGGAATCAGGAGGACCTGAGTTCAAATCCAGCCTTAGACATGTAACACTTACCAGCTGTGTGACCTTGGGCAAGTCACTTAACCCCAACTGCCCTGCCCTCTCCCCTCCAAAAAGCAAAATAAATAAATAGATGGCTTTAAAGTAAATTTAGTAAGTATCTAAAAAACTGGTAAATCTCTTGTAAGCTTGTTCCAACTTGCTTTTCCAAACTATATCCCACCATGGTCCTACATGAGCCTTTCACATCTATAAAGCTGGTCTCTCTCTCTCTCACTACTGTTCCATTAATATACCTTATATTTTTCCACTTTGCTTTACAAACGTTTCCCAGTTCACAAATGTCTCATTCCTCACTGGACCTGTATCTGCCCACATTTTTCTCACCCTATAAGGTCCTACTCATATAATGTTTCCTAAACTTTCTATGCCCTGAATGTCTATAGCATTTCTTGTCTATAGCAATAATTTACTACTCATGCTACCCTCTATCTAGACTTTTTTTTTCACATGTATGTCTTTTTTCCTCAGTTCAGTTATAAAATTTCTTTAAATAAAAGACTTTATTTTAGTCCTCAGGAACTCATCTTGGACCTTGGCCATACTAGGTCCTTAATAAAGACTAAAGACTTAGTAATTGATTATTATGGTTGTAAAGTATTATGGAAAGAAATAGGCCAAGAAAAGACAGGTAAAGTACACAGAGCATAAAAGCATGGAGTTGGAACCTTTAGAAGAGTGAGATCTCTCAAGTGGGATCTTGTAGTTGCCTTTGAAAGCCATGGTATGACTCTAAAATTTGTGGATTAGACCAAATAGACAGTGGGAAAAGAATCTTTTCCCACTCTCCCCTGATTGTCAGTTATAGGCTTGTCTCAAGGGCAACCACACATACACCCCTTCACTCATAATACAATAATATTCTCCAGCTCTTTTTCTGTAGGTGTTTTAGCCTATGGCTACCAAGGACCTAGAAAAGAAAATTCTTGTCACTAGAGTCCTTGGCAGTATCAAATTGTTCAACATCAGAAACTGACATCATTTTATCAGTGGAAATGACAGTAAAGGGGAGGCACTACCATCCAATCTGCCACCACTCCCCTAAGGAGTATGGAACCTTTCCATTTGACTTGATAGCTAAAACTTTCCATGTATTTTGTTTCCCCAATGAGAATGTGAGATCCTTAAGAACAGGGACAATCTAACTTTTCTATTTATATCCCCAGCACTTAACACAGTGCTTTGTATAGAGTAAGCCCTTAATGAATTTACTCGTTCTTTCCTGTCATTGGCCCCCCCTGAGTCAGGCATTAGCCCCTCAGGGTTACTACAACCTGTTAGTGACCCAGGGGCTGAGAGCTGCTACATATGCAAAATTCTCCCACCTCACTTCCCCACTTCTGCCCACTCTGCCTCCCACATCATCTCATAGCTGTTTTCCTCACCCTTCAGCAGATGGTCTCTGAACTACTCTGGGACAGTAGCCCATGAGTAAACACTCTTCCTACTATTCATTTTTTAGATGAGAAACAATGAATTGTACAGTCTAACCGTGCATGGATGGGCTTCATTATGTGAGACAGAATTACATTATCTTCCTTAAAAAAACCTCACTCTTCTTTTGAACTTTCTCGTTTTCAAAGGTAATCTTTTTTTTTTTTAATTCTCTGTAATGTTTGACATCATTGGTTACCCTCCCCTCCTAGATGTTTACTCTCTTTTCTCTGGGTTGCTGAAGACAATGAATGTATGTCACCTATAAAAACTGTTCTATCTTCACACTTTAAAAATATGGAAACAGAATTTTCTAATCTTTAAAAATCTTCTAAAGGAAGCATTTCAGTGGGTTTTCTAACCATTTGTTAAAAACATAAGAATGAGACACCTTCAGAGCTGTTTTAAAAAAATGAATGTTTACTAGCTGAATTTCAACAAAAATCCTCTTTATAACTGGTGGATGGAATTTAAAAAATGAATTATCATGATTTTATAAGTACATATAATGATACATTACTTCCTTTTGTATCTGCATATCTTTATATGGTATCTTTTGCAGCTACAACAACCATTAAAACTGTGTAAATATCCATTGAACTTAATATCAAATCTTTGAATCACCATAGCACAAAATGCTCAAGCAAAAGTTTCAGAAATAATGAAACATTCAATTGCATCATATTCACTAAGTTATTAGTACGAATAATATTTCACTGAGACAAAAGATGTTTATACCATTAATAAATAAAATATATCCATACTGTTTTATCTTATTTATTAAATTTCCATTTTTGTGTGTTTATGATATACTAATCATCAGCATAGTATTTTATGTATACACAAATTTTAATTGAGCGCCTTCTATATACAAGGGAGAAAAGGAGAGAGAAAGAGAGAGACAGAGAGAGAGAGAGAGAGAGAGAGAGAAAGAAAGAGAACTAGAGAGAGTTAGCTAGAGAGTCAGACAAAGTTGGTCTCAGAGTCACAAAGATGTGGCTTCAAGTCCTATCTTTTTCACATAATGACTGTGTAATCCTAGGTAAATCTCAAATATTATGAATTACTAGGAAGGTACTGATTTGCATAGATAGAAGAAATTGCTCACTGGGAAATCCCTATATCATTGAAATCACAGGTTCAGTTCCATCTAGCTATATAGCAGAAGCTAATTTTTCCCACCACTAATAGTGGTTTGTGATCAAAACATTTAGAAACCACTCTTTTAAAAGCCATCTAGTTCAGCCACATAGCCCTCTTAAGAATGTACTCCAGAAATCCTGATAGGTAGTCATGCAGCCTCAGATTGAACACCTCTGGTACCTGGTAAATCTCCACTTCTAGAGGAAATACATAATTCTGTTTGAATAGTCTTCCTTAAGTAGAGTTGCCTCCCTGTAACACTCTACTCACCTTCCAAATTTAACTCAAAAGTTCTTCTACCATGCCGCCCCTGCTTTTCATATGAAGTTTACTCCAGCCCTGGAATGTACACATTAGAACAGCAGTTCCCAAACTTATTTAGCCGACCTCCCCCTTTTGAAAAAAAAAATACTCAGCACACCCCCCTGGAAATCTACTTTCTTTTACTCTTTGCATTTTGAAATTTGCATCATTTCAAAAAAAATGAATTTTTTTTAAATGACATATCTTTAAATGACACATTTAACAATTTATTATAAATTTACAGGTATTTTCCTGCATTGAAATTTTGATAGTGGACTAATCATTAGCATAGCATACTATTGCGTCACATGTACATATTCCTCCCAAGGCATGATGGACTTCCCAACAATACACAACATGCTCACCTGCCAACACTTTCTTTTTGAGACCTGTCAATTGACTTGACCACTGATTGGTTATAACTTGCATTTTGTGTGTTTATTTGAAAAGTAATGTAATCACTATGACTTTAACTCTTTTACACAATAAATGAAACATGCAAGAACAGTTTTTCAAATTTTTCTTCTCTTCTTTCCTTAGGCTTCCACCACCCCCTCATTTTTATTCAACACCCCCCAATTACAACTGAGGCTACTACCATCCCCTCATTGTTTCAGCACCTTCCAGGGGGTGGTATCACTCACTTTGGGAACTATATAACTACTCCAATTAAGTACTTATATGACCTCTTCCTCTGATTGAATACTCATCCTTAATTTAAGGAGGGCACCTAGGACAGCCATATCTGATTCCTCTCCAGGCTTCACTCTGAACTTCCTCAACCATATCTCTTCCACCTCCATCTATATCTCCTCCTCAACTCTGACTTTTCAATTTCCTTTTATGTTTTGTTTCATCCCCATTAGAATGTGAGGGCAAAACAAAGTTAGCACCAGTACAGTGACCAGAGATGGACCAGGGACACATGTAGTTTGCAAAGCACTGTGACCAGAAGCATCAAGAATGGAGAATTCAGCTAAGAAAGCCCCAGGGTGGTCAGAAAGCTCCAGGGAGACCCTGAAAGTATCAAAGAAGATCATCAGGAAATTACAATGACCAGGAAAGTGCTGCAATTCTCAGATTGGAACACCCTAGACCTGCAGACTCTGAGGTCTCTAAAACTCTGTCTTGAGATGCCAAAGAAGGTGCCAAAGATCCAGTACTCTGAACTTCGAAGATTAGGGGGGCCTAAACCCAGTACACAGAGGTTAGCAAAGAAACCCAAGTGACTCTGCTCAGGACCACACAGGGCTAACTATCCCATGCTCAAGCAGAACCTAGACCTGGAAAAAAAATTCAGGAACTAAAGTTGGAGAGATGAGTAAATGAAGAAATGTAACTACAAGTATTTTAAAATTATGAAATCTCTAAAGATTGTCACAAAGGAAGAGAATGATTTTGTAACAACCAGAAGCATAGATTCAAAGGAGAAAATGAGTATTTCATGAAAACCTCGTGAATATCTCAAAGGAATTAAACAGAAGATAAAAAATGAAATAAAATCCTTTCAGGAAATAATTGGAAGGAGTATAAATGGCTTAGAACAGAAATTAGCAAATCTTATCCAGGTAATAGTCTCCTTGTTGAAAACTAGCATAATATCAGCAGAAATCAATAACTCCATAAAACTATAAGAAATATTGAACAAAATCAAAAGATTGAAAAATGGAAGAAAATAGAAGTTATTTGCTATCCAAAAGAAATGACTGGGGCAGGGGAGAGGAGGAAGCAGAAGAAAGATCATTTAAAAACCTATGGACTCCCTGAAAACTATAATTTTTTTTAAATAAACTAATTTATTTAAAAAAAGAAAAAGGAAAAAAAAAGACTATGAGGGCAAGAGCTACCTTTCTTCCATTTATATTTGTATCTCCAAGGGTTAGCACTGTGTCTAGTGCATGATGAGTTTCACATAATACTCCTTTTTTAAAAATTATTCCGTATGTCAGCAGCTCTTTGAAACTTTTGAAGAAAGCAGTATCCCCTCTGTAAATCAATCCTTCTTTATGTAACCTTTGGCTCGAAAGATCAGTTGTATGGGATTCTCTTTGTTAGTGATATGGAATACTCAGTATCTAGTGCCTATGTGACAGGCAGGCTGGAATTGGTGAGAGTGAATTGGACAGAGGTTTGGGCTTTTCTACTTTTCTACATTAGGATAGAGGATGCATGACTCTAGTCTTTCTTTAGGTTCATGAAGGGATAAAGGCCCTGGAAAGAAGCCAATATGTAGAGTTTCAATCATGTACATACATACACTAAAGACTTCCAGGCATTTCCCCTTGAGTGACATCTGAGGCACGATCTCTTGGTAAAGCTGAATCATCTCGCCCCCACTGGGAGTGCTCCTTCAATATATATTGTCTTGCATATATTTTCATATATATGCTTTCTATGGCTTCTGTTCTGCTATTGACCTTGATAAATCGATTTCTTTGCTGCTTGCTATGTGTGTTAATCGTGGAACTGGCATCTGATGGGAAAAGGGTCAAACCTTGGATATAAAGCTTGGGGTCATCCTTCGCATTAAAGGATAACAGTCAAGGAGCTGTAATTCAATAATTTCAATAGCTTGAAAATTACTTCCCCTATACTAATAATACTTAAAGGAGCTTGTTGTTTTTGTTTTCATCCATGTCCCTCCCACTCTTCATGACCTTATGTCCATGGAGTTTTCTTGGCAAAGATATTAAAATGGTTTGCCATTTCCTTCTCCAGTGGATTAAGGGAACCAGAGGTTAAGTGACTTACCTAGGTTCACACAGCTAGTAAGTGCCTTAGGCTGAATTTGAATTCAGTTCTTCCTTAACTACTCTACTCTTATCAACTGAGCTATCTAGTTTCTCCATTTAAGGTAACAGATAGATATAATTCTATCCTGGTGCCTCCTTTCTCTGAGGAAGGCAGCCTCTGGTCCCAACCTATTGTTTCCCCTCCTAACATGAATCAGAGTTTTCCTGGAAGACAGTGGGGAGAGGGGGAGATGCTAGAGATTCCTGCCCTTTCCTCCCTGTGAACTGTATCTAAACAGATACATGTGAACATACATAACCTACATGGGCAAAACAACATACAATTCCTACCCTCATAGATTTAGGTTAAATGCCTCTGGTTTATTCAGCCATTTCTAATATTGTAACTCCCTTCACCATATCAATAGCACTTTTCTTGTCATGCTTCAGCTTGTTATTGTTCCATTTAAAACATGGCAGCCAAGAGTAAATAAAATATTAAAGACATGATCTGGCCAGTGAAACATAACGGGACTATTACTTACCTGGTTTTTGACATTATATTTCTGGTAAAGCTATCTAATATCACATTCCCTCTTTCAGCAATAATCAGTCTTTTTCAAATGGACACTGATTAAACTGATATTTTGAAAGTAAATGCAGGATTTTACATGTATTCCTATGAAATTTTATCTTGTTAAATTTGACCTTTATTTCCAACCCACTGAAATCTTCTTGAAACTTGATTCTGTCAGTACTGTGTTAACTATCCTTTTTTCATTGTTTCTTGTAAATCTTTCCACGTTTTTCTAAAATCAAACAACTTATTTCTTACATAAAAGTAGTATTCCATCACAATCATGTACCACAACTTGTTTAGCTATTCCCCAATTGCTGAGTATCCCCTCAACTTCCAGTTCTTTGCCACCAAAAACAAAAAAAGAGAGAGCTGCTATAAATATTTTAGAATATGTAGGTTCTTTTTCCTTTTTTCCTGAATCACCTTGGGAAACAGACCTAATAGTGGTATTGCTGGGTCAAAGAGCATAAATGGTTTTATAACTCTTAACATAATTCTAGATTGTTCTCCAAAATGGTTGGATCAGTTCACAATTCCACCATACATTAATGTCTCAATTTTTCCACATCCTCTCTAGCATTTGTCGTTTTCCCCTGCTATCATTTTAGTCAATCTGATAGGATTGAGACGGTACTTCAAAGTTGTTTTAATTCACATTTCTCTAATCAATAATGATATAAAGCATTTTTTCATGACTATATATAGCTTTGATTTCTTCTTCCAAAAATTACCTGCTCATGTCCTTTGACCATTTATCAATTGGAGAATGACTCAAATTCTGATAAATTTGACCAAGTTCTTTATATACTTGAAAAATGAGATTTTTATCTGTGAAATTAAACTTTCCCCCCCCAATTTTCTGCTTTGCTACTAATTTTAGCTACATTGGTTTTATTTATTAAAAACTTTTTGTAATCACTGTAATCAAAATTATCTATTGTATATCTCACAATGCTCTCTCTTGATAATTCATAAATTTTTCTCCTATCTCAAAGTCTTTTAGGTAATGTGTTCCATCTTCTAATTTTCTTATATCTCCCTAATCATATATCCATTTTAACCTTATCTTTGCAAATAGTTTAAGATATTGATCTATACCCTATTTCTACCAGGCTATTTTCTAGTTTTCCCAACAATTTTTACTGAATAGTGTGTTCTTATCCCAAAAGCTTAAATCTTTACATTTGTCAAAGACACTGTTCTGTGTTTTCTGATCCACTGATCCACCTTTCTATTCTTTGCCAGTACCAGCTAGTTTTGATGATTGCTGTCTTATAATATAGTTTAAGATATGGTACTGCTAAACCTCCTTCCTTTACATTCTTTCATTAATTTCTTTGATATTCTTGACCTATTGTTCTTCCAAATGAATTTTATTGTTTTTCCTAGCTTAATAAAATAATTCTTAACAATTTAATTGGGATGGCACTGAATAAGTAGATTGATTTAGGTAGAGTTGGGATTTTTATTACATTGGCTCTTCCCACTTGTGAACAATTAGTACTTCTCCAGTTATTTAAATCTGACTTTATTTGTATTAAAAGTGTTTTATAATTATGTTCATGTAGTTCCTGGGTTTATCTTGGCAGGTATAATCACCGGTATTTTATACTGTCTACAGTTATTAAATGGGTTGTCTCTTGCTGTCTCTTCTTGCAGGGTTTGTTTTTGTTTGGTTTTGGGCGACATATTGAAATGCTGATGATTTGTGTGGGTTTATTTTATATCTTGCTACTCTACTAAAATTGTTTCAACTAATTTTTAGTTGAATCTCTAGGATTTTCCTAGAGCATATCATCAGATTGTCTGCAAAAAGAGATAGTTTTACTATCTCATTGCTCATTCTGATTCCTTCTATTTCTTTTTCTTCATTTTTTGCTATTGCTAGCATTTCTAAAAAAATATTGAATAATATTGGTGATAATGGGCATCCTTGTTTAACTCTGGATGTTATAGGGAAAGCTCCTAGTTTTTCCCCATTGCAAATGTTTGTTGATGGTTTTAAGGAAGATGCTTCTTATCATTTTATGTAAAAATCCATTTATACATATGCTTTCAAATGTTTTCATAGGAATGAGTATTGTATTTTTTCAAAAGCTTTTACTGCATCTATTAGTACAATCATATGATTTTTGTTACTTTTGTTATTGATATAATCAATTATGTTGATAGTTTTACTTATATCAAACCATCCCTGAATTCCGGGTATAAATCCTACTTGTTGACAATGTATAATCTTTTTGATATATTGTTGTACTTTTCTGGCTAGTATTTTATTTAAGAATTTTGCATCCATATTCATTAGTGAAAGTTGTCTATAATTTTTCTTCTTTGTTTTTGCTTTTCCTAGTGTAGGTATCTGCATCATATTTGTTTCATGTTGTTCCTGGGTCAGTTTTGGCAGATACAATCTCAGGTATTTTATACTGTCTTCAGTTATTTTTAATGGTCTAAAACAATATTGAATAATATTGGTGACACAAGTGTAATTTCCCTGTTTCGCTCTTTTAAGTAAATCTATTTTAGCTTTAACTTTGTCTGAGATTATGACTGCTACTCCTGTCTTTTTTACATAATTCTATTATGGCCATTTATTTTAACTCTGTATTTCTCATTTTTATTGTGTTTCTTGCAAGTTGTCAAATTTAGACTTTTAATCCATTCTGCTACCCATTTCCATTTTGTGGTTAAATTTATCTCATTCATATTCAAAGTTATAATTACTCATTTCCCTCCAATCTATTTTTCCTCACTATTCTTCTTACTCTATTCATCCTATTCCCTCCTGATACATCTAATTTTCTTCTATCCCCTACCTTGTCCTCTAATTCCTTAACCTACCAAACCCTGTAAGAGTCCCTCTCTTATCCTCTCCCCCACCCTACTAATCCTTAATCTACACAACCTTTTAAAAGTCTCTCTCTTATCCTATCCCCTTACCTTCTAGTTTCTTTCTAAATTTAGAAGACTTCTACTCTTATAGATACATGTTGTTCCTCCTTTAACCCATTTTTGATGAGAGTAAGGTTCCAGGGATACCAACATTCCATCCCCACTAGCTTCTTCTGTATCAGTTCCTCCTTTCACTCATTTGTATGAGACAATTGCTCCTTTTTACCTCTCCCTACCAAGTTTTATTTTTTGGAATGACCTCATCATACTCAGCTCAGCCCAAGCCATTTTTCTTCAAACTACCCAAGTAATGAGGTGCAGGTTCTGGGAACCCCTTGAGCTCTGATTGAATCTTCCCACTTGATGAGGCATTTGCCTTAGGCCATAAGCCTTTCATTATACCTAGGCCCAAATCTCTCACTCTTACTAGCCTAGCCCTCCCATCTACTTCCCACTCTTGAGCCTATCAAAATATCTATACCCAAATCAATTGTAACCTGACCTCATTGACTCCTTCTGAAGACCCTCCCCAAACTCCTCCCCTAGACCACCCCTAGATTCTCCCACAACTTTTCTATATATAAGACCCCATCTTGCCCCCATGTCTGTGAGTACACCATAGAATTTTCTAGCACAGATTTGCTCTGTGTCCAATAAAGGCAAACTTTTAATAAACTTTGCTTTTCTTTGGCTGAGAGAATACTTGAGTCGAATTCATTCAGCTGGACTTGGTGTGTTGGTATTCTGGGGTCTCAAACAACCCTAACCCTGCCCCTCTACATTTTATGGGTAACCTCTTCACAAGTAATGATAACATAAATATAAAACACTCTTTACACAAATGAAGCAGATCTAAATAACTGGAGAAATATTAATTGTTCATAATTTTACCTAATTTATTTATTCAGTGCCCTCCCAATTAAATTACCAAATTTACTAAAAAAATATTTTACTGAGAAAAATAATAATAAAATTTATTTGGAAGAACAAAAGAATTTCAAAGAAACTAATAAAAAAAAATAATTTAAAGGTAGGAGATTGAGCAGAACCAGGCCTTAAATTATGTAATAAGGCAGAAAATATCAAAACTCTCAGGTAATGGCTAAGAAATAGACAGATAGATCAGTGGAAAAGAGTAGACATGCAATACACATTAGTGAAGTACTATAGTAACCCTGTGTTTGACAAATGCAAAGATTTAAGTTTTAGGGATAAAAATTCATTGTTTGGTAAAATTGTTGAGAAAGCTAGAAAGAAGTCTGGCAGAAATTGGGCATAGACCAATATATTAAACCGTGTATCAAAATAAGGTCCAAATGTATTTGTGACATACATATAAAGAAATATAGTGGGGGTGGAGCTAAGATAACAGCATAGAAACAGCAAGGTTTCACAGCTCGCACATAGCCACCACAAATGCCCATAAAACATGACTCTAAACAAATTTTGGGGCTCCAATATTCACACAAAAATACAGAAAAACACATCTCCCTCTGAAGGCAGCTGGGCACAAAGGGCTCATCGCAGCACGCTGGGAGCCGAAACCAGCCCAGCCTGAAACCATGGTTTGGCCCTGGGGTGGCCAGGATGAGCTGCAGCTGGAGCCTTCAGGAGAGTGGATCAGTGGCAGCGTGGCAGTTTCCAGAATTATCAAGCCATAAGAAACAAGGACTAAGTGAAAGGTCAGTGGATCCCAGCTAAATTTGGGGGAGAAAAGCAGTCTGGCCGAACTGCCTCCAGGGCAAGGAAGCGGCAGAGGCGGCAGCCCTGCAGCTGCCTCCATGTGGCTGCTTCAAAGCTCCCAGCCTGCAGACTGCAGGGAGGCCAAGCAATCATTCAGAGGTTAAGTGCTGTTGCGTTGAGAGGCCTGGATCCAGATCAGGGTCTTGGGTGGTAGTCCTGAGGTGTGTTTTCAGTGAGCCAAAGCTAGTGGAGACTGCAGCAGCATCCTAATAGCTCCGGCAGCTGTGAAAACCCAATGATTTGGGGCAGAGCTTTCTCTCCTGGAAGCAGAGTTCCACAGAGCTAAAAAATCAGGTAAGTCACTGACAACATGAGCAGGCAAAGGAAGCAAAGTAAGAACAGCAACTGAACTCTAGAATCCTTTTTTGGGGACAAAAAGGATCAAAGTATGGAATGGGAGGAAGACAACACAGTCAGAACTCCCACACCAAAAGCTTCCAAGAAACATGAAGATTGTCTAAAAGTCATAGATCAGCTTAAGAAGGATTTTGAAAACCAAATAAGAGAAGTGGAGGAAAAATTGGGAAAAGAAATGAGAATGATGTGAGAAAATCATGAAAAGAGAGTCAACAACTTGACTGAAGAAAATAACACCTTAAAAAATAGATTAACTCAAATGACAAAAGAGGCCCAAAAAGCCAATGAAGAGAAGAATGCCTTAAAAAGTCAAATTTGCCAGATGTAAGAAGAATCTCAAAAGCTCACTGAGGAGAATAATTCCTTCAAAATTAGAGTAGAGCAAATGGAAGCAAATGACTTTATGAGAAATCAAGATATCATTAAACAGATTCAAACAAATGAAAAAAATAGAAGGCAATGTGAAATACCTCCTTGAAAAAAACACTGACCTGGAAAATAGATCCAGGACAGACAATTTAAAAATTATTGGACTACCTGAAAGCCATGATCAAAAAAAAGAACTTTGAAAGCATCTTTCAAGAAATTCTCAAGGAAAATTGCCCTGATATTTTAGAACCAGAGGGCAAAATAGAACTTGAAAGAATTTACCAATCACCTCTTGAAAAAGATCCCCAAAAGAAAACTCCTAGGAATGTTATAGCCAGGTCCCAGAGCCCTCAGAACAAGGAGAAAATATTACAGGCTGCCAAGAGGAAGCAATTTGAATACTGGGGAAACACAATTAGGATGACCCAGGATCTGGCAGCTTCTACATTGAGGGATTGAAAGGCCTGGAATATGATATACCAGAGATCAAGGGAGCTAGGATTAAAACCAAGAATCACCTACCCAGCAAAATTGAGTATAATGTTCTAGGGGAAAATATGGTCATTCAGTGAGGTGGAGGACTTTCAAGCATTCTTGCTGAAAAAACCAGAACTGAAAAGAAAATTTGACACTCAAATACAAGAAACATGAGAAGGTAAACATGGAAAAGAAATCATAAGGAACTTACCAAAGTTGAACTATTACATGCCAACATGGAAAAAATGATAATTGTAACTTATGAATATTTTCTCAGTATGAGGACAGGTGAAGGGAATACAAATATATTTGTATTTGTATATAGATATATATATAGATATAGATATAGATATGTATACATACACATATGTCTATGTAGAAGGGTTTATATATGTGTATGAACACATATCTGAGTATATGTATATATGTGTACATAGAGGGCACAAGATCAATTGAATAGGAGGGGATGATACTTTAAAAAGTGAAATTCTGAGGTGAGAGAGGATTAGAATGAGAGGAGACAGGGGGAAACAGAATGGGGTTAATCATCTTATATCGAAGAGGCAAGGGATAATTGTTACAATGGAGGGGAAGAACAGGAAGGCAAAAGGGAAAGGGTCAACCTTACTCTCATTGAACTTGGCTTAGGGAAGGAATGACATAAACTCTAAACTGGGTATCTTGCCACACAGGAGAGTAGGGGGGATAGCATGAGAGGTGGGATGATGGAGGGGAGGGCAAGGTGGGGAGAGAGTTGCTGCAAGTACACACTTCTGTAAAGGGACAGGGTAGAGAATAGAACAAGGGGGGAGGGGATGGGATAGGAAGGAGGGACATATAATCAGTCTTGCACAATATGTCCACTGTGGAGATGTTCTGCGTAGTTACACATGTACAGCCTGTATTGAATTGCTTGTCCTTCCAGTGGTGGTAGGTGATGAGGGAGGAAGGAAAAGAATTTAGAATTTAGAATACTATAATCGAATGTTAAAAATATATATGTGTATATATGTTATTGTTATTATTATTATTATTAACTACATACAACTGGGAATTAAGATATACAGGCACTGGGACAAGGAGATCCATCCTGCCCTACCAGAAAGTCAGCGGGTCGATGGCGGAGGACAAAGGAGAGAGCAGATTGGGGGAGTGGCTATACAGTGGGATTGTTGTTTTGGAGTGGTGAGTAGAGGAAAGATGGGGAGAAAATTTTTAACTCAAAATCTCATGGAAATGAGTGATGTAAACAAGAAAATAAATAAATTAATTTTTAAAAATACAAAATAAAATAAAATTTAAAAAAAGAAATATAGCGCAAGAAAATTAGAACATGGAACATATTACCTATCAGGCTTATGGATAGGCCAGCAATGTATGGATAAACAAGAGATAGGGAGCATTGTGGGATGTAAAATGGATGATTTCAATTATACTAAAATTTTAAAGTTCTCATACAATTAAAAGCAATGTAACCAAGATTAGAAGGAAAGCAGAAAACTAGAGGGAAAAACTTTCATAGACAGTCTCTAAGATGAAGGTCTCATTTCTCAAATATATAAAGACCTTTGTCAAATTTATAAAATATAGTGATAAAAGTATTGATAACATTTTTATAAGAAATAAACAGTTTGACTTTATTGAGTCCCTTTTCAGTGGTCTTTAATGTTTACCTTATATTTATCTTGGACGTTATATGTTAAATATTCTGGTTAAATTTTCTGGTCTTTTTGTCACAAATACTTGAAAGTCTACCAGTTTATTAAATTTTCTTTTTTTTTTATCCAGGCTTACACTTAACTTTGCTTAGTAAGTTACCCTTGGTTGCAACCTCAGCTTTTTTTGTTTTTCAAAATTTAGTGTTCCAAGACTTAAAAATCCTTCATCATAAAAGTTCTAAGTCTTATTTGATCATGATTATAATTTGGAAGTATTTAAATTGGTTTTTTTTTCCTCATTGTTTGCAATATCTTCTCCTTAACCTGGGAGTTTTGAAACTTGGCTATGATGTTCCTTGACCTGGGAACTTCAAAGCTTAGCTATGATATTCCTGGGAATTTTCATCTTGGAATCTCTTTCAGGTGGTGATTGGTGGATTTTTTCTATTTCTATTTTATCCTCTCAGTCTAAAACTTAAGAACAATTATCCTTAAATATCTCCAAAAGTACAGTATTTAAACTCTTTTTTATTGCCATTTCTAACAATTCTTGTATTGTCTCTCCTCAATCTTTTCTCCAGGTCAGTTTTCTAATAGGATGTTTCACATCCTCTTCTATTTTTTTTTCGTTCTTTTGATTTTGTTTTATGATTGCTTGGTGTCTTATGAAGTCATCAACTTCCCCTTGCCCAATTCTAATTTTTAAGAAGATTGTGGGAAGGATCTAGGGGGGTTTAGAAGAGGAGTTTGGGGAGGGTCTCGAGGAGGAGTCTGAGGAGGATCTTGATGGGACTGAGGTCAGACTCCAGGAATGGGATTAAGGGTGGGAGGTAGCTGAAGACTACCTGGAGATGACAGACAATGGAGGGCTAGGCTAGTTTAAGAGTAACAGATTTGGGTATAACTATTTTGAGAGGATCAAGGGTGAGATTTTCTCAGCAAAGATACTGGAGCAGTTTGACATTTCCTTCTCCAACTCATTTTACAAATGAACAAACTTCAGAGTTAAGTGACTTGCCCAGAGTCTGAGACTGGATTTGAACTCAAGAAGAGTCTTCCTGACTTCAACCCTGGTACTCTATTCACTGCACCACGTAATGGCCTCTCTCAAAAACAACTACTTG
>CM053580.1:100566178-100614981 GCA_028627135.1 Pseudochirops cupreus | reverse complement strand
TAATAGAATGTATGAACTTCTTGAGTGTTACTTAATACTCTCAGGGACCACAGGTAACAAAATTTATATTGAGTCTGTAGTACCTAACACAGTGTTTGGCCCATAGTTGTCACCAAACAAATGTTTGTTGGTTGAATGATTGATATCTGACCTATATACCTCATGAAATGCATGCAAAAGCAGTTTGCATACTTTAAAATCCTATAAAAATGTAATTAATATTTTAACTAGTAATATCATTATCTCTCATCATTCAGAAGCAGAGCAAATGGAAAGAAATCTGATAGCTTATAATTATATACTTCTAATCGATATTCTACAAAAACTTGTCTTCTCCATAATTAAGAGAAAAAAATAAAAGTTTGAGGAAAAAATAACAGGATTTGACTGTTTAAAAAGATAGGTGGTATTACTGTAGCAATCTAAATTCTCTGAATAACTTTCCCTCGTGGGCTAATCTATTTTGAGTTTGTCTCATTAAGGTACTTTCATTATGTTTTGCTCCTATACAACTTCCTACAGTTATATTTAGCATATCTCTATAATTACATATACTTGTCATTGCAAACTCCTTACATTATTTTTTTCAGCTCTTTCCTTCTTTCTTTTTAAATCAGACTCCTTATCCCTCCACCAGAATAACACTGTCACTTATCACAATTAGGGACTGTTTTATACAGCTTGGGGTTAAAAGAGTGCCTCTCATACACCTTGTTGATGTCATTGATATCCATAGACAGACTAGCATCTAACAAATAATTTTTGACAATGATGCAGATCATTATACTTCTAGACAACCAGTCTCTACTGACATTTCACATATACATTGTTCTGTGACTTCTCCTTGAAGCTTACTTCTGTATCTCAAGTCAAATCAACAAGTCAATCAGCATTTATTAAGTGCTTACTTTATGTAAAGCATTGTATTAGGCGCTGGGAATACGATTATAAACAGAAAGAAAGACTCCTTTTCAAAGACTTCACATTCTATGGTGGAAAGACAGAATATAAAAGGAAGTGGAAAGCGAGTTGGAAGAAGAATTAAAAATATCTGGCAGGGGATCATGGTAGAGAAAATCTAGATAGTCAGGAATTCAATCTGCAAGGAATGAAGATGTGGATGGCCTGAATGTTCTTAAAATGAAGTTTCTGTGATGAACTGGCCAATCAGAGGGAGAGACTACAAGAATAGCATGTACTTCTAAGTTTGAGGTCCAGGAATGGAGTGAGCTTCCAAAGTAAAGAGGTTTCCATGGCATAGTGGAGAGAGTCCAAAGTGGAGTCAGTAGTGCAGCTTCAATAATAATTTTCAGTCTTCATAATAATTCTGGGAATAGTAAAATTAAGGAAGAACTCAAGGAAGGAAGGATCCAGACAGATAAATGCCCTTAAGAGCCATTGGGAGATGAGTTCCATTGCCTCCTGGATAGAATTCTACCACTAGGAAGTGAATAGTAATGAAGCATTTTGAACTTCCCTGACTCTGTTGATCACTTAGGGGGCCAGAGACCATCAGGTACCAATTCAGTCCTCTGAATACAAACAGCCCAACATTAGTATCCTTTACCTTGAATTCAGTAAATGGAATGGACCCAACTTCAAGTGCCAGTGAACTTGCCAGAGATTTTGGCAGTCCTTGGCCATTATTGGTGATTCAAAGTCAATAGCATTTATTAAATGCTTGCTGTATACCCAGCACTGTGCTAAGTGCTGACTGGAAATACAAAGATAGACAAAAATACTTTCTGCCTTCAAGGAGTTCAGATTCTAATGGTAGAGACAATATATGAATGACTATGTATATAGATGATAAATATAGATGATAAAAGTATTTACCTCAGAGGGTAGATGCCATCATAGAGGAGAATAAGGAAAAGTCTCTTGCAGAAGGTAGAATTTGAACTGAAACTTGAAGGAAGCCAGGAGGCAGAAATGAGGAGAGAAAGTATTCCAGGCATGGGGGACAGCCAGTGAAAAGGCATGGGATCAAGAGGTAGAATGAAATGTAGGAGGAACTATGTTACTGGATCTTAATTTATGTGGAGGGAAATGAAATTCAAGAAGACTAGAAGAGTAGGAAGGGAACAGGTTATGAAGGAATTTAAAAGTCAGAGTATTTTATATTTGATCTTGGAGATAATAGGGTACCACTAGAATTTATTAAATAAGAGTGTGAAAAGGTCACAACTGCACTTTAGGAAGATCATTTTGACAGCTGAGATGTTTTGTTTGTCCTTTGTTCTTAAAGACAACCAATGGCATCATGAGAGGACTATCTTGAATTGCATGTAATTGGATTTAAGTGAGGCAGAGCTATGCAGAAAGTTGACAGGCTCACTCTGTCCTCCAGAGTCATCAAAGTTCAGTGGCAAATGGCAGCTGAGTAGAGGGTGGACTGGAGTGAAGTCTCAAAGAGAACAATCAGTAGGCTATTACAATAAACCAGATGTGAGGTAGTGAGGGCCTGTAGCAGAGTAGCAGCTATGTCAGAGGAAAGAAAGGAGCATATGTGAGAGGTGTTGTGAAGATAGAATCAAGAGGACTTGACATGAGTGTGAACACATAGGATAGATGCCAGTAGAGTTAAGGATGACACTTGGGTTGTGAACCTCAGTGACTGGGAAGATGGTGGTGCCCTCAACAGTAAGAGGAAAGTTAGGAAAGGTAGAGGGTTTGGAGGAAAAGATAATCAGTTCAGTTTTGAAAAGTTTGAGTTCAAGATATCTATAGGACATCCAGTTTGAGGGGTCTAGTAGGCAATTGAAGATGTAAAACTGAAAGTTGAAAAAGAAGTCTACAGACATAGAGGTATTAATTGAACCTATGGACATTGATGAGATCACTAAAAGAGATCATAGAAAAAGAGAAGGGAAGACAACCAAGGATAGACTCGTAGACTCGTAGGGAATATCCATAGTTAGCAAGTATGACCTGGAGGAAGATTGAGAAAAAAGACTGAAAAGGTAGGAGGAAAATCAGGGGAGAGCTTGAAAAATTAAAGAAAAGAATATCTGGAAGATGGCGATCAACAATGTCGAAGGTTCTGTATACCAAGATGATTCTGTGTACCTAGGACAAAATGGATACATGATTTAGAGATAAAGGGTGATACCATAAGCAAATTGAGAGCTTTAGTTTAACTGTCAGATCTATGGAGAAAGGAAGAGTTTATGATCAAATAAGAGATGGAGAACATTATGAAATGTAAAATGGATCATTTTGATTACATTAATTTTAAAAGGTTTTTCACAAACAAAGCCAAAGGCAATGCAAGCAAAAATAAAAGGACATCAGAAAGCTGGGAAACTATTTTTATAGCCAATGTCTCTGATAAAGTCTTCATTTCTAAAATATATACAGAACTGAGTCAAATTTATAAGCATACAAGTCATTCCTCAATTGACAAATGGTCTATGCATATGAACAGACAGCTTTCAGATGAAGAAATTAAAGTTTTCTATAGTCATATGAAAAAATGCTCTAAATCACTGTTGATTAGAGAAATGCAAATTAAAACAACTCTGAGGTACCACCTCACACATACCAGATTGGCTGATATGACAAAAAAGGAAAATTACAAAAGTTGGAAAACACGTGAGAAAATTGATACACTAATGCATTGTTGATGGAGTTGTGAACTGGTCCAACCATTCTGGAGAGCAATTTGGAACTATGCCCAAAGGGCTATAAAACTGTGCATACCCTTAGATCCAGCAACACCACCATATTAGTTTTGGTCTGTCTCCCAAAGATATCTTTAAAAAAGGGAAAAGGACCTACATATACAAAAATATTTATAGCAGATTTTTGTGGTGGCAAAGAATTAGAAATTGAGGGAATGCCCATCAATTAGGGAATGGTTAAACAAGTGTGGAATACGAAAATAATGGAATACTAATGTGCTATAAGAAATGATGAGCAAGTGGATTTCAGAAAACTGTGGAAAGACGTATATGAACTGATGCTGAGTGAAGTGAGCAGAACTAAAAGAATATTGTACAGAGTAACAGCAACATTGCACAATGACCAGCTTTGATAGATTTAGCTCTTTTCAGCAAAACAGTGACCTAAGGCAATTCCAAAAGACTCATCATGGAAAATGTTATCCACATTCAAAGAAAGAACTACAGAGTCTGAATACAGATCTACGCATACTATTCTCTCTTTTTTGTTTGTTTGTTTTTCTTTCTAATGATTTTTCCCATTTGTTTTGATTCTTCTTTCACAACATGACTAGTGTAGAAATATGTTCAATATGATTGTACGTGTATAGCCTTTATCAGGATCGCTTGCCATTTGGGGGAAGGGAGAGGGAGGGAAAGAGGGAGAAAAAAATTGGAACTCAAAATCTTATAAAAGTGAATGTTGAACTATACACACACACACATACACACACACACACACAAATAAAACAGTGTTGAAGGTTGTAGAGAAGGCAAGAAGAATGAAAATTGAGAAAAGGCCATTATATTTGGCAATTAAGAGATCATTGGTAACTTTGAAGAGAGCATTGAATGGAATAAATGAATAAATAAAGCATTTGTTAAGAACTATATGCAAAGCATTGTGCTAAGTGTTGGGGATGGGAAGAGAAAAATAATATAGTCCCTACTATCAAGGAGTTCGTATTCTGATGGGGAAGACAAAACAGATGGAAGATTTCAGCTACAAGTCAGTTGGTCCTTAGGGAGCAGTAGCAGGGCAGATGATTGTGCCTCATCTTTAATGTCGTTTTCATTAATAAAATATCAGTTTCTAATGTTGAACAGTTTGACAGTGCCAATGACTTTGGTGGTAAGAACTTTCTTTTCTGGGTCTTCAGTAGCTGTGGTTGTAGCATCTAAAGGAGCATTGTCAAGTTGCACCTCCATAGGAGTTGCTTCCTGGGATAATGGATGAGGGCACTGAGTACTAGGAAACATTTTGCTATTCTTCAGGCTCTTGGCTTTGGGGTCTTGGACTGTCTACATTAGGATCTTAGAGGAGATGGTGGTCAAGATAGTGGTGATGGTTTGACATACATAGCAGATGCTATTTCCCCTGACTCCCTATAGGCACCTCAATGATTCATCTAAGCTAGCTTATTAGTTGAAAGTCAGAAGACAGACCACAAAGAATTTAGAAGAGAGTAAGAAGAGAGCATGAGGATGCACTGATTTTACATGTCAAAGGGTTTGCCTTGTGTGACTACAAGCAAGGCAGGATTTTTGTTGTTGTTTTTTTTGAAGTTCAGTTTCCCAACTTAGGCTAAATTGTAAACATCTGAAAGACTGGTCTCCTTTGAACCCTAGCAATCCACACCTGTAACATATTAAGTGCTGAGGCACAGCTTTCATGCCTTTGGGCACTAAGCCAATCAGATGCTGAGTTTTGGCACTGTGCACATGGACTCTCTATGCTGAGCCAATCAGGTAACATACAGGGGTTACACATATGGGCTCAGCCAATCAGGTACTATACATGTGGGCTATGCAAGTGGGCTCTCTGCACTGAGCCAATCAGATGCCCAGTAAAACTATATATAAACTGGAAGATTGATATTGCCTTGTGACTCACTCCTTGAGAACTCTTGATGTCCTGGGATAATGGGTAACTGTTGTTAAGGGGTCCCTCCCCCTCATCCCTTGCTATAAATGTGATCCCAGAAGAAGAAAATGAGCATTGAGCATGGAGCATTGAAGAGGCTAGTGGCAGCAGCAGCAGAGACTGGTTGAATTAGCTTCATGGTTGTAAAAGTGAATTGGGCTATGTAAAGCCAAGCATAAGCAGCTTTCCAGAGGACTGCTGCTGTGAACAGCTTCAAAGTTCTGATTACATAGTATAGTAAACTCTCTATTTATTCAGCAGTAAATTAAAGTAAAACATTCACAGAAATTACAGTATTCACAATGTTATGACATAACAACTTATCACTAAAATGGCCACATAGTTTTCACCAAAGTGGCTACATAGTTTTAAACAAAGTACAATCACTTAGTAACTCAATCATTTAGTAAGTCCTTAACTCAGTCATCCTTAAGGGACACAAAATACAAACGTTAAAGTTCTCCACCCCTAGGTCTCAGTAAATCATAATCTTCTCAGTCAGCATCAGGTACCCAAGAAGAGATCTTTTTACCTTGACTAAAGGCTGGCTCTCAGCTTCCATGGTTCCTCTTCTATGGTCCCAGCTCCTGCCGGAATCTACACAATTGTCACCTGGGTTCAATGGCAGGCAACTCCCAGTTCCTTGTCTAGCTCCTTTTCCAATTCTCGTTCCATATTGAAGATCCAGTCCATCTCAAGTCCTTCACAGTTCCTGTTTCTTGGAAGACAAAGTTTGACAGAGCCACGATAATATTCATACACATTGCCAGCACCATCATCAATTCACTATCTGCCTGTGAAATCAACTCAGACCACCAACAAGGCCCAAGAACTCAACACAAATCATTAGTATAGAAATCAACCCAGACCCATAAACAAGGTCCAAGAGATCAGCACAAATCATCAGTAAAGTCCCAGGACCTCCAAAACCCTCCTCCAGGACTTCTGTAACCAGACAACCAGAAAATCCTCTTTCAGGGCTTCTAGTAAGGTCCCAGGGCTTCTGTAGAAAGTATCACAAACAAAAATAGACACAGACAGAACAGAGAAACATAGAGTGCCGGGATACCACAAGTTTTCTCCTCCACCACAAGAGCTCCCTTCTCAGTTCTGCTCTCTCCAGCCTGGGCCTCTCCTGATTTTTGGCCATTAGCTCCTCTCCTTCCTGTTGCAGGAGTTCACAAATTTTAGGGTTCACAAATTGTGGGATTCACAAGTTCTGGATCTTAATACTTGATATAATCAAGAACTGAAACAAGGTGTTAACTACTTCTGTGTTAATTAAATAGCTGAAATAAGGTATTTCTTTGTTTGCCATTACAAGCTAATGCACAGAGACCCACCCACAGAAAGAAGGCTTAGCTTAGGCCCCCTTTAGGAGCTGTTATCAAGAGCTCTGAGCTTTGAAAGTAAAATGAGATGGAGCTGCTGGTAATGTGTGTAAATATTGTTATTGCCCTGTTAAGCTTTGTTTTCCCAGAGAACAAAACAGGGGGCAGGAATCTCTGGAGTCTGTTGTCAGGCAGTACCTTCCCCCGTGAGCCAAGACAAGAAGCAGGAGCAGAGAGCTGCCTGCATCAGGATCCAGGCAGGAGCCAAAGCAGTCAGTTCACAGACCTGCAGGAAGAGGAGTTATGGGGCTTGTAAGTCAGCCCTGGTTGCAGCAAGGCAGGAGTGGTGAGAATGTCAAGTGGGAGCCTACAGTGGCAGCATGGAAAGGACACACCCCTAAGAGGACATTACTTGGACATTTTGTTTTGATTGAGGTTGAGGGGATTGTAACTTACTGGGACCTAGGGGTAGAATGTGTAATATTTTCTGCTACCTCTGGGGATGTGTTGTTCTAGGAAAGAGCCTAGCCTGGGAGCCCCTGATTGTATAAAGAAATATTTTGGAGAATGTTATGTGATATACTGAATGCAATGATGGGAGCTCTCTGCTCCTGCTCCTTGTCTTAGCTCATGGGGGAAGGGACTGCTCCATTCCAAGCTCTCCCTGTTCCTGCCTGACAACAGGCTCCAGGGATTCCTGCCCCCAGTTTCTTTCTCTGGGAAAACAAAGCTAAACAGGGCAACAACAATATTTACACACATTACCAGCACCTCTTGTTCTACTTTCAAAGCTCAGAGGCTGTGTGACTGAGTGTTACATATATACTGAATGATATATTTTGTTTAAGGCCATATGGCCACTCTGGAAATAAGTTATGTTGTTATAAAAGATATACTTTAGTTTCTTGAGTAAGACTTAGTTTTGAATAAACAGAGTACTTATACCTTGTGATTAAACCCTTAAAATTATTCACAGCAGCCCTCAAGTGTACTGCGTTGCTTGGCATTCCACTTTGGCAAGGAAAAAGACCCCTTCTTCATGTGACACAGGTGTAAAAGAGAAGGTGAGGAGGGAAAATAGTACAGAGTTGAAATACTTCACCAGGTGGTCAATAAGAACTCAAGATACAGATACAAGCCAGGGATAGAGAGATTAAAGGTGATATTGAGGATGAAGAACAAACTTGGGTTCATATGAAAGAAGAAATTTGGGATGATAAAAGATTATAATCAGACAAAAACATTTATAAAAGTTCAAAAATATTGAAGTGGAATACTCATGAGTGATGATGAAGGTATGAACATCTCTGTTCATTCTGTATCTGTGTAGATGAGGACAATTAGAGAGTAAATACCTAGTAGGACCTGGGAGATTATGGCATTTAAGGAAATATTAGTCTGTATGTTGAAGTCTTCTAGTATGAGATCAGGCACTGTGATGTAAAGGCTGTGAGCCAGGCCCTGAACTCATTGAAGGACAGAATTCTGGGATTAAGTACATAAAAGCTAACAGAAGCTTGAATGCATGACAGATTTGGATTGAATAGATCGCAAAGGAGAAGAGGTTCCTGAGTGATGATGATAGAAGGAGAGGAATGGTCATGTGGAGAAGGAGATAATCCAAATCCTCCAACATGACAAGTGAGTCAGGAGCATGTGAAAGTGCAACCTGTCCTGGAAAGGGTGGACAAGGATGCTGTAGCATCAGGAGTGAGCCAGGTCCTAGTGAGAGCCAGAAGATGAATGGGAAAGGAAAAGCAAGTTTGTTAACATCAGAGCAGGTATTTCAGAAAGCATAGCAGAAAAGGTGGGTAGATCTAAAGTGGAATATTGAGGAAGTAGAGTCATGTGGGAAGGGAGTAAGGGAGTAGGTAGTGGGTGGTGAGGAATGAAGTTTGTACTGTGAGAGACAGGGCTTCAAAAATTGCTAGGATGGGGAGAGCATATATTTGGGGTAGGAGTATGCTAATCATTGTGGAATAAATTTAAACTGATTATTCAGTGACTGGATATAAATCCATCAAGGGAGGAAGGTAATTAGACTACTCAGGTAGTAAAGTTGAGTCCTGTCAGGCCTGGGAGAGCTGACTCCAAGTAGACAGGATCAGAGGAAGATACAGCCTAGGAGAGTTGGCAGGAGGCTGCGTAGTCTGAGAATAGACTCAGAAACACTGGAGAAGGTTCTGGAGGGAAGAGAGAAGTCTGAGTCCTGGATCTGGAGTGATATGAAGTAGCCTGGGAAGACCCTCTCTGGGGAGGAGGAGTCCACAAGTATGCACACTGAATTCTGGCCTGATTTGGGGTAATAGTGAAGGCAGAGACCAGACATGAGCAGCTTCAGCTGCTGCTTCTTGGGAAGTCCCAGGACCTAGGAGGCCACAGGCAGGAAGGCTGGTTTGGGACAATGCAGTACTCCCTAGTGTACAATAAATTCCTAAGCAATGGTGGTGCAGTATTCTATATGTTATGCAGATCATGGTATTGAAGATAGCTTGCTGAAATACAATAAAAACGATCCACATTCATTCAGACAAGGATAATTTATAACCTAGTTTAAGTTTGGACTGTAATAGATCAAAGCTGGTGTTAGCCAGATGGTACTGGGAAATACATAAAATAAGCATAATCTTTTTGGCAGCAGAAAAGAAAGGGAAAAAAATCAAACTAGCAGTCATGTAAAGACATAGCTAAAGAGGTTAGGGTTAAAGAATGAAACTTTAAAAGGTACGATCATTATATGATTCAATTATAGGAAAAATAAAGAACATTGAGCTCTAATTTACCTTGTACCCTGGAAGCCATTAAGTCTGACAGCTTCCAAATTTGAAATTTAGACAGGACTTTATACACCTCTCTGGAAAATGGAATAGCCTCTATTACAACAGTCAGAAAATACAGGGAAGCTAGGCTTTAAAACCAGCAGGCAGCAGTTCTAAGCAATAATCCTGAGGACCACACCAGCTTCTCTTCTCTCTAAGGTAGAATCAGATTTCTCTGGGTTGGTGTTTGACTTTATTATACTGTGGTTCTAGAGTTGATTGTCTTGGAAGGAAGAAGAGTCATGTGAGTCCTAATGGATTGAATCTTTTCTGGATGGCTTTCCGTGTCTTAGGCTCCTGTGTGCTCTCTGTGTATCTTATGTTCAGAACATGCTGCGAAATGTCTGAAGTCTTGCACATGAGAATACCAAAGGCCTTGGGGAATGACTTTGCATCACAAGGCCAGCAATAACTGTGTCACTGACAACTCCTGAAATCTTCCCTATCTCAGATATGCCAATTTAGAGGTCACAAGAATAATAGTAATATCAGTATCATGAATGTTTATGTCTCCTTCATTCCTCTCCCTCCCCTCCACTCCACTTTGGCACTCGGGAACCCTAAAGAATATATGGGCTGAGTAAATGTTTGCAGGATTTGTAGGAGAAGGTTGATTGGCTTGTGATGCAGCAAGAGTGCCCCATACAAGTGATCATGATGACTTTACCAGTGACTCTAGTGGAGGCAGCTTTGCTGCTTCCTGACCTAGTCATTTATTAGTGTTCAAGTCCCAGGTGAAGACACTGGCATTTCTTTGTCAGTATAATCTAGGAAGTCTTGTATAGTGAAGAATAGTGGCTATCAGAGCACCTAGTTTCAATTCAATTCAACAAGCATTTATTAAGTGACATTTAAGGTGTTGCACTATGCTAAATACTGGGAATAAAAAGACCAAAAAAAAATGACAATCCTTACCCTCAAGCAGGATAATTCTACTGGCAGAGAAACAACATGTACACATAAGTCGATTCAAATATATGCAAAATAAAATCAAAACAAGTTTGTAAAAAGCAGGAAGAATTGAAAAGACCCTTGAGCTGAGCTTTAAAGGAGGTTGGAGTTTCTGCAAAGCAGAGGTGAGAAAGAAGAGTATTCCAAGAATGGGAATTTTCTGTGCAAAGACAAAAAAGAGAAAGATGAAATGTCTTGTCCAGGGAACCATGAGTAGGTTAGTTTGACTGAAACCCAGAGTGCATATGGGGGAACAATGGAATGGAACTAGCCTGGAAAGGTGGGCTACACCTAGGTTATAGAGGGCTTTAAATGGCAGAGAGAAGTTCATATTTAATCCTAGTGACAGTAGAGGGCCACTGAAGCTTTTGATAAGGGGAATGAATGATCACACATTTTTCATGTGACCTTGGTTGTGATGTAACCTCTCTGGATCTCATTCTCCTCATCAGTAAAATGAGGGGTTAAGATGGTTAAAGACCCTTTCTCCTCTTAACCTATGACCTATGATCTAACCTCTGGGTCTTACAATGTCTTTATAGTGCCCCTTATAAGGGTAGCCCATATTCTTGATATTGGAGAGGCAAGAGCTACCCTGAACTCTAACCAATGTACCCACCTTATCCACCTAAGGCAGCGGAGCTCAACCTGTCGGTTGCAACCCCTTTGGGGTTCAAATGACCCTTTCACAGGGGTCACAGGGGTCACCTAAGACCATCAGAAAACACATATTTCCAATGGTCTTAGGAACCGAGCCACAGCTCCCCTATCTGTCTCCAGGCAGGTCTGCCCATATGCAGATACGCCCACATATGAGTATTAAAGGGTCACAGCATTAGGAAGGTTGAGAACCACTGAAGGGTTGTTGAACAGGCAAGAGAGGTCTGAGCTCATGCATCTGGAGCTAGAAATTACAGAATTTTCCATGTTGGCAATACCAGACTCAAAATTGTCATCTCTGGTTCAGGAGTGGAGCCCCTGATTTTCTGTGCCAGCATTGCCAGTGGGCCTAGGGTTGTGCCATTCCTAGGGAAAGAATAAGAGAATTAGGGCTAGGGGTGAACCAGAAACTTCACTTCCAAGGGAACAGCTATACTGGGCCCATAAAAGTATTCATATTTTTATGTGGCAGCGTAGTTACCTGACCCAATATCCAAGCAGCAGGATCTCTAGTGTGATTGTAGATCAGCACAATACCACCCCTCCTTCAGAACATCCAGCTAGACAAAGGGTGATTTTTTTTTTAAAGAGCTGTGATAGCTTCTTCAAGAACAGGCCATGCAAGCCTAACCTCATTTCTTTTTTTGACAGAATTGCTAAACTAACAGATGAGAGGAATGCTGTCAGTACAGGTTTTGATAAAGTATCTCATACAATTCTTATAGACAAGATAGAGAGATAGGGATTAGACAATAATACAGTCAGATGGATTTGGAACTAGTTAATTGGATTCAAAAGAGTAGTTGTTGATGGTTTAACACTGTTGTGACAAGAGGTCTCCAGCTTCTCAGGGATCTTGGCTTGGCTTTGGGCTATTTAACATTTAGGCCCATACAACATATGTATTAGTTCAAGAAACTGGGAGTGTTTCATCTGGAGAAGAGAAGACCCAAGGGATAGATGATGGCTGTGTATAAGTATTTGAAGGGCTGATATATAGAGGATTAGATTCATTCTGTTTATCCTCAAAGGGCAGAACCAAGAATAATTGGTGGAAATTGCTGAGAGGCAAATTTAGGCTTGATGTTAAGAAATATTTCCTAACAAATAGAGCTATCCAAAAGTAGGATGGGTTGCCTCAAGATGATGGTTTCCCCCTTCTTGGAGGACTTCAAGCATAGACCAGATAACTACTTTTCAAGTGGTCAGAGAAGAATTTTCTTTCAAATATGGATTGGACTAGATGGATGATCATGGCCCTTCAATTCTCAAATCCTTTGATTTGATCAAGCTTGGGTAGGGAGGAGGGGGAGTTCTATTACATACCTCCAAGTCTCCAGTGTAGTAGCAGGGAAGAGCTACAAGGTATTAAAACCTAGAAGAGGTCCTGAAGTAGAATATTGCTGACCTATTCTATCTTGGACAAGAGCAAATTGGTATAAGAAACCTTGACCATAGAGGCAAGAAGTCCTCCACAAAATAGAACTCTATCCCTAGTAAAGAGGCCATAGAAAGAAGAAAAAGTAAATGAGCCAGCAGTGCATATGCAGAAATCATAGAGACTAAATGAATAACTGGTATGCCCCTTAGCATAGGCCATCCTCTGAGAGGTCAGAGAGGAAAGATTATAATAAGAAGATTGAGAAAGTGTTAATAGGGATACACTAAGATATCCCCATATAGATGGCCTATAAAATCCACATCTTTACAAACATGGAACCATTGGTCTCTAGTAAATGGCAGCTGACCTGACTTAATCTAGAGTGAATAGTAAAAAGAGATCTTTACAAGTGCTGGTAGGTCCCTCTTCTAGAGTATATGGGGCAGCAGAGTCACTCATTCTGTAGCCCCGCTGCTTTTAGAAAAGAAAGAGGGGAGAACAGGCCTGAGAGGAGGAGCACAGTTACTATATTAAGGAAGTCAGAGTAGCTAAGCTATAAAGTCAGCTAGCAATAACTGTGTCCTAGCTGTAAGGACTACATCAACCTCCCTCCCACTCTGAGGCCAACTACAGGAAGTAGATAAAATCAGACAGAAGTCATATCTTTGGGCACCTGTTTTATTTAGGCTGGCATATCATGTACTGTGGTTGCAAAGCTCATTACATTGAAAGGAAGAAGAGAGAGCAATAACCCCATGGGACCTCTTCATGGGATGATATTTTTTTTAATGGGATAGCAATATGCCTCTTGTGATCTGTTTTTCTTTGGTGACTTTCCCTTTGTATGTCTATATTTTGTGTGTCCCTGGAACAATCTTGTGTGCCAAGCTTTGCTGTGATTGAACTAAGGTTCCAAGGCACAGGGAAAGTGAAGGGGCAATAATGATTCTATGAGAAAAGGTCTGTGACAACTGTTTTCTTGACATCTTGCAAATCCATCTGTATTCTACTGGGTGTACCTACTTCTAGTCACAGAACCCTCTTAAGCAGAGGTCACAGGACCCCAAACAAACACTTTGTAATTGCTGATCTCAATAAGGATATTGACACCACACATTTTCCTAAATGTGGTGCCAAGAATTTTTATTACACTAACATGGGTTTGCTCTGGCCTCACTCTTTGATGGACAGGTATGTTGTATTTCACCCCTCCCCATGGTTCTCTGGTGTTCTAAGGGTATGGGGGGAGGGGTCTCTTTCCTCTGCCATTGGCTCATGCCCCCACCAACTGTGTTCTCTCAATTATAGGGATATAGTGAGTAGCACCTAGTTCTGTCTAACAACTCAATACTAAATTAGCTTTTACAAAGAAATATTTAGTTCAAAGATATAGCAAAACATACACATGTACACACATACATTTTTGCCAATATGTTAGAGGCTTAGCCACCTTTGTCCCTGAGGAGGGGAAAAAAATTTAGTCTCACAGCTTAATTCTTCCCCACATAGCATTAGTCTGACCAAGTCCAACTTCAAACTCACACCCCTGCTTCTCAAGTCTTTCTTACTGGGTTGGCTATAACACTCAACCTGGAATCCTGGGTTCCTATATCCCCCATTGTTCAAGATTTTCCAGGTTCTCTACAGGATGGGACCAGAAATAAAACCTGACTTGGTCTGAGGATAAGAGCTTTTCATGACAGACTAATGCCTTTAGGGTCCAGGATTAAGGAAAAGAAAAATTAGAAGGTTCCTTAAAGCATGAAAACGATCATGCAGAAGTGAGAAACAGGGAATGAGGTGGAGCCCAGAAGAAGAAGAAAAAGAAGATAATGTTCATATCAGAAATAAGAGTCAGTTCTCATTCTAGCAATACAGTTCAACCCCTCGAACTATAATATATTCAAGGGGTTAGGATGAAAGTTTCAACATTAGAATAATTAGAATAATAGCAAAGGTCTGAGTTTCATAAAGTGTCTACCTGATTACTGACACATCTTGATATATTGTAGAGGCAAGGGCTACCCTGAACTCTAATCAATGTACCACTTAGTCACCTAAAGGGTGTTGAACAGGCAAGAGGGGTCTGAGCTCATGCATCTGGGGGTCAGCTGGAAATTTCAGAATTTTCAGAGTTGGCAATACCAGACTCAAAATTGTCATCTCTGGTTCAGGAGTGAAGCCCCTGATTACCTGTCCTAGCATTGCACAAAGACACGTGCATGTTTTTGTGCCTGGTCATATAAAGCATCCCTAACTTTTACATCCTGCTAAATTAGCTATAGTTATCAAGGGCCCCCTTTCCTATACTGCCTGTCATGTAACTCTTAAAAAAAAAATCTCTAAACATAGAGACAAAAGGAAAGTTTGAGGTACCAGTAAAATGCTCAAGAAATATTTAAATATACCCAAGTATAGGCACATACACAAAACTTAATTCTCTTTCAGAGAAAGGCAATGTGAAATCAAAATAATGAATGAAATGTTCTAGGAAAAGTGGTACTTGCAAATTATAACAAATTGTAAACTATATTTAAAACACAGAATTTTAAAACTGAAATGAAATTTGAAGGTCATCCAGTCCTTTCCTTTTCATAGATTGTCTCTATAACATTCCTATTCTTATTGTAACATATACCTCAAGCTTGGAGCATTTCCCACAAAACTATCCTTCTTTAGTGAAGAAAATGATGGCCCAATGCTGCATGTCTGCATGTAGAGCAGAACTGGCATGAGAGCTTTGGAGAGGAGAGACAGTTGTCTTTGTTCCTGCTTCTACTTTGAGAGACACTTGAGAATGCAATTTATCCTTAAGGAAAAATTTCAGTGACAGAAAGAGAGAGAGAAGGGAGAGAGAGAGAGAGAGAGAGAGAGAGAGAGAGAGAGAGAGAGAGAGAGAGAGAGATTGAGAGAGATTGAGATTTTCAGAAGCAACATATGGGTAGAGGAAGACCTCAACATGTCCCTGATTCCTAACTTACTTCCCTAGAAACATCAGAAAATGTCCCCTAGAATGAGATTGGGACTTCTCTCTTGCTTAAGCTGAGATATCTCATTCCCAATAGAACTCATTCAATCTGTGTATTTTCTAGCATATTCTAATATGTAGAATTCCTCCAATTTCTGTTTCCTATCCCCTTGGATATATGATTTATTCTCTATTCACCATTTGTGATAGGCTCTTATATAACTATCATTTGGTAGAAAGGGATAAAGTCTGAGTATGTAATTTAGAGTTACCTATTTCCCTTTAAGTGAAAGTGACTTAGTAAAGTAGCTTGAACTTAAAAAAAAAAAGTTACCCTAGACCAATAATAGTTAAGGGCAGATTACTACTCACAGACTGGTGCCTTTCTCTTTCAGAGAACAGAATAAACAATTTCATGGTCCCTTTTGAGGCTCTCTTCTAGGGAGGAATCAAAATCTCCCTTGGAGAGAAGTAGGCAAGATTCCAGAGATATCTGTCAGTACCTTCTTGCAAGCTTCATTTGGACAATCTATGGAAACGTATAACCTACATGGACAACACACACATCTTCCATTATTACACTAGCTAGACCCATTAGAAATTCAAATTTTGGGTTTAGCCATTTCCTGAAAGAGACAGCATGGAAGAATAGATTAAAAATTGGCCACTGAACCAGGAAGACATGAGTTCACATTCCACTTTTGACGACTCATAATAGGTATGTGACACGAGGCAACTCATTTGACTTCACAATGCTCCAGACAACTCTTTAAGACTCTGAAGTTACAAGGAAGGGTCAACTCTGCATTGATAGAAGAAGTATAGCCCCAAAGCTAGAAATAAGTTCCTTTATCAAGAGTTCCCTAAATGAATGAAATCATAGACTCACTCCCATCCATTTCTTTATGTGATGCAAAATTTTACTGTGGAAAGAAGCTAGGTCAATTAAAGCTGTTGAGCTCTGCCAAAAGGATGACTTTTTAGTGATTTACTAGGTCATTTTTCTCTTTGCTTCCTCTGAAAAACATTGGACACTAGGGTCATACTGTGAAGACAGTATGAATAAGAATGATGAAATATGAGTCCTGAACTGATTTCTATAGTTTGATTCAATTCAATAAAAATATATTAAGGACTAAAATGGAGAAGATGTAAGGCTAGGTGCTGGGGACATAAAAACATCCTCATCCAGAGAAAGAATTACAGAGTCTGGATGCAGATTGGAGCAAACTACTTACTCTCTCCCTTTTTCATTTTGTTTTGTTTTGTTTCTTCTTTCTCATTATTCATTCTATTGGTTATAATTCTTCTTTACAATTTGACTAATGTTTAATGTGAAGGTATTTGTAGAACCTATATCAGATTGCATGCCACCATGGGTGGGGGGAAAGTGAGGAGGGAGAAAATTTGGACTCAAAAACTTGTGGAACTGAATGTTGTAAACTAAAAGTAAATAAATGTAAATTTTTTTTAAAAGTAGTCCTTTCCCCGAGGAACCTATATCTACTTGGGAAATATAATTATGCACAGATAAGATAATAAAGAAATACAAAGTAATTTCAAAGAAATATTACAAAGTAATACAAAGTGATTTCAAGATGAAGAGAGCTCTTAAAAACTCACTTATTTTCTTTTTTTTAATTTGGGGCTTTTAAGTTTTTTGTTTGTTTGTTTTTTAACACCTAAAGCTATTTGTGTTTTGAGTTATACAAATGACATCCACAGAAAAAAACATGTAAAACCAAGTCACCCCAGTAAGATGTTTTTGGAGCTATAACACCCATCATAAGTTACCAAAAAAGATTTTTAACCAGCTGTCATAGGGAAAGACCAGTAATGTGGCAGAAGGGGTCAAATGCCTATATGGGAATGGAGAAGGGACCCAGAAATGAGAGCAAGATAAAGTCAGTTAGTCGTTTACATCCAAAACATTTAAGCATCAGCTTAACATTTCTCCAGGTTCCCTCTCTCAGACAATGTTTAAATAACCTACAAGTTGACAAAATCAAAGGCCTTCAAAACCTGGGTTGATGACATATGAGTGCAGGAAATCTGACTTTTTCTCTTCCACAATAAGTTCATATTCGAGCACCAGAAAAGGCTTAGTCTAGGATCAAGAATCTGAGATGTACTTAGAAGAAAATTTTGCGTCCTACAAGTCAGAAATGAGGAAAGAGTATATTCTGGACGGGAGACCACTTCCAAAAAGGCACAAAAATTGAAGATAAAATACCATGTGCCAGCAGTAGCTAATAGGCCAGTCTAACTAGAGCAGAAAGTTCTTCAAAAAACAGTACTCAATTCTGTTGGCAAAAGATTAAGCACATCTGAGGCAGTGTTGAACATTTTATGATTCAATTAAGGTGCTTCTCTTCTGAAAGAAATAGTTTTCAATTAGATGTTTGCAGACTACCATACAGTAATAATAAACAATGAAATAGGATCTCTTTTGGATAACTTATGCTTTTCAAGTCAGTAGGGTTTTTTTTTATTTATCAAAAACAAATATGGAAAGAATCATAAATGGAAAAATAATCCATTATGTGCAAACATTAATTTGTATTTTAGGAACTGGCATAACTTAAAAGTAGATAATATTTCTAACACACATCCTCTGCTCCTTTCCCCTTGTTAAAGGATATTTCATTTACAGAACTGTAAGCATTATGAAATTAATTAGGACTTAGCAATCCCATCAAGGGTAGCTAGGTGGAAAAGTGGACACAGCACCAGCCCTGGAATGAGGAAGACTCATCTTCCTGGGTTCAAAGCTGGCTGTGTGACCCTGAGCAAGTCACTTGACCCTGTTTGCCTCAATTTCTTCATGTGTAAAATGAACTGGAGAATGGAGTGACAAACCACTCTGATATCTTTGCCAGGAAAACCCCAAATAGGGTCATAAGAAGTCAAACATTACTGAAAAAAAAAAAAAAAGGACTGAACAACAACAAAAATCCAATCAAAGTTTGCACCACTGCCAACAAATTTACAGGAAAGTATAATAGGGGAAATGGTTACTATGCAAAGCAAGAGTCCCTTATTTTTCATTTTCATATCCAAAGTGACTAGTATAGTATATTCCACGTTGTTGTTCAGTTGTTCAGTCATGTCTGACTCATCATGACCCCATTTGGTGTTCTCTTGGCAAAGATACTGGAATGGTTTGTTATTTATTTTTTTCAGTGGATTAGGCAAACAGAGTGACTTGCCCAGGGTCACACAGCTACAGTGTCTGAGGCCAGATTTGAAATCAGGTCTTCTTGACTCCAGAGCCAGCTCTCCACTCTCTGAGAGACCTAGCAGCCTACACCTTCCAAGTAGGAGATGTCTAGTAAGTGCTCGTTGAATTGACTAAATCCATTTGCTCCATTGCAGTTCTGGGCTTTCCCATAATTTATTTATATTGAATTCAAAGGATAGCCTTTCAAACATACCTGGTTCACTGATTTACTAATCACTTCCTTTTGTAGATATCCCTATAATAATAATGTGACTTCAATCTCCTAACTTTCATTGGAAAAGAAAATGTACTTAAAGTATGCTAAGCTATGAAAAAAAATATATTGCTGTACTCCTCAGCTAGATTTACAGAATCTAAAGTAATATAAAGATTTGACTGTAATTTAGTAACTTGGACTGTGTAAATCCGAAGCCAGGCTCAAGCACCAGTAAAAGTACATGGGAGGACAGGGCAATACTGCTCAAGGTAAAGTGGATGTCAGGCAGTCATTTAGAGAATTTCCTGGTAGCTTCTGTTATATAGGCAATTAAGGTAAATGCATGTTGGTATATTGATGCTGGCATAGTTCATTGTTGCTACATATGCATAGCACTGAAAGCATTGGACCTCTGAAGTAACTGAAAAGAGATGGTTGCTATGAGCAACGAATAGAGCAAAAGTGAAAACTAAATTTGGCAAATTGAAGATAAAGTAACCCAGCAAAAACTGGCATTTTATCCAATGAATGTGATTGATATAGAAAGTCAACCTAAATAATAACAATAAAAATTATGATAATAGCTAGCATTACATAGTGTGTTAAGGTTTATAAAGCATTTATATGTTTACTGTGAAGTGGCTGCTATTATTATTATAATACCCATTTCATAGACAAGGAAACTGAGACACAGAAGATAAGTCAACAAGCACTTACTAATTATATATTAATATATTAATAACATGTTATATTACATAATTATGCTTATATATAATTATAAATATGAAATATAATTATAATTAATTATAATTATGTATAAAATTAATTCATTGCAATTATGTACCATATAATTATATAATGTTATATATTATATTATATATGGTATATTAATTATTAATTAAATAAGCACCTGTTATGCCCTGGATCCTATGCTAAGCTTTGAGGAGAAAAAGAAAAAGCATATAGTCCCTGCTCTCAAGGAGTTTACAGTCTAATGAGGGAGAGAAGATAAAAAACTATATATAAACAAGATATGTAGGATAAATTGGTGATAATCAACAGAAGGAAGGCACTAACATTATGGTGGGCTAGGAAAGGTTTCCTGTAGAAGGTGGAGTTTTGGTTGGAGCTTGAAGGAAGACAGAAGGCAGAGACGAGAAGAAAGAGAATTCTAAGCATGGAAGACAGCCAATGAAAATGCCCAGATTCATGAGATGGAACATCCTACAAAGAAAAGCAAGGAGGCCAGTGTCACTAGATTGCAGGTTACATGTAGGGAAGTGGTGGAGCAGGGGGCAGAGAGGAGAGAATGAGGTATAAGGAGACTGGAAAGGTAGAAGGGGGACAGGCTTTGAAGGATGTTGATGCCAAACAGAAGATTTTATATTTGATACTGAAGGTGATAGGGAACCACTAGAGTTTATTGAGTGGGGTAGAGGGTGGATGATGTGATAAGATTTGTATTTCAGAAAGATGAATTTGACAACTGAGCCGAGGAGGGACTTTAGTAGGGAGAAACTTAAGGCAGAGAGACCAACCAGCAAACTATTCCAGTAGTCCAGGCATGAGGTTGATGAGGACCTATACCAATACAATTTACAATTGCAATGTCAGGGAGAGAAGAGGGCAAACATGAGAGATGTTATAAGGTTAAAGCCTATAAGACTTAACAACAGATTGGATATAGGAGGTGGGATGAGAGAGTGAGGAGACAAGGATGATGTATAGGTTGCAAGCCTAGGTAATTGGGAGGATAGTGGGATCCTCAACAATAATAGGCAAGTTCTGAAAAGGAGAGAGTTTGGGGGGGGGGGGGGAGATAATGAGTTCAGTTTTGGATCCATCAAGTTTAAGATGTGTGTGGGATGTCCAATTCAAGATGTACAATAAGCAGCTGTAAATATGTGAGTGAAAGGGAGGAGAGAGGTTAGGGCTGGAAAATTAGACCTGATTATCTTTAGTACAGAGGTGATCATTGAATCCATGGGAGCTGATGAGATCATTGATGTAGATGTAGAAGAGGGCTCAGGACAGAAGCCATGTGGGATACACACAGTTAGTGGATATGGTCTAAGTGAAGATTCAGCAAAGGAGACTGAGAAGGAATAGTTAGACAGGTAGGAGGAGAACCAAGAGAGAGCAGTGTCATAAAAACCTAGAATGCAGAAGGTCATTGAGAGTTCCAAAGTTGGAGAATCTAAGAAGGATGAAGATTGAGAAAAGACCATTAAATGTGGCAACTAAGAGGTCATTGATAACTTTAGAGAGAATAGTTTTGGTTGAATGATGAAATCAGAAGCCAGATTTCAGAGAGTTAAAAAAAGAGTGAGAGGGGCAGCTAGGTGGCATAGTGAATAGAGCACTGACCTTGAGTTCAAATGTGGCCTCAGACACTTAACACTTACTAGCTGTGTGAACTTGGGTAAGTCACTTAACCCCACTTGCCCTGCCTTCCCCCCTCCACAAAAGCAAAAAAAAAGACAGAGAGAGTGAGAGGAATGGAAGTAGAGGTAGCAGTTGTACATAGCCTTCTCAAGGAGTCTAGTCACAGAAGGGAGGAGAGATATAGTGTAATAGATATTTTTGAGGGTGGAGGAGCCATTGGGATTGTGAGCAGGGAGAGACTGAAGATGTATGAGAGCAGAGATGATAGAAAGAACAGTCTGTGGGAGAAGATATGATGGAAGAGTTTGCCTTGGCAAGAAGAAAGGTCACCTCTTTAGGTGAGTCAGGAGCAAAAGAGGAGATAGTGGCAGAGAGACTCTGAGTAATATGAGAAGAGAAGTGAGAGCTCTTGGTAAATGGCCTCAATTTTTTTCAGTGAAGTATGAGGCTAAGTTCTCAACTGAAAGGATAGGAGCTGGGGAAGCCATGGGAAGTTTGAAGATAGATTAAAATGTTTAGAAAAGCCACTGTTGCAAGTGAGATAGTAAGTCAATTGGGGAGGTATAAAAAGATTGGTTTATCACAGTGACAGGCAGTTGAAATTAGGCAATATACACATATGCTGAATTCAGTCAGCATGGTTGTCTGACCAAAGGTCAGATAGTAAGCACATATCTGAAGCAGGATTTGAACATGTCTTCCGGACTCCAAGGCCTGCACTCTACCCACTGGGCCATCTAACTGCTCTGTTTATTTATTTATTCAATTATGCACTGATTCATTTAGAAATTACGCATTCACTTACCCGAATCCCCAATAGGTAAGTAACTTGCCCAAGGTCACAAACCAGAGACAAATTTAGACTCCATGTATCTTGCCTCATATTGTTTTGTTTGCAGTTTTTATCAACATGAATTTAAATTTAATGTTTGAGATAGTGTTCAAAATTACTACTCAAATGACAAATAAACTAAGTTTCATGCCAAGATAATGGACTGCTGGATTTACTATGCAGTCACACTCTATCTTCAATATTGATCAGGTATGGCAAGAAGGTCATGTGATTCTAGCAGTTGGTTTATCTGTGCTGACAGTACTTCCTCATTATAAAGATATTGACACAATGAACTGAACAGATGAGGAATTTTGAAGTGATCTCCATTTATTATTAGATGTTGCATCAAATAGGATGAAACTTAATTTCAGGAAAATTAATCTTTTTTGCTGCAAAAGTACTACTTCCTGGGGCCATTGATTGCAGTGTATACTTGTGCATTGACTCAGGTAAGAATTAAGATAGTCCCACTGAGATAAAACCTACTATCAGTGGACATGTGGGTACTTACATATAACTGCACTAAGCAAAGATATTACGAACATTAGCACCTAATGCAAATGAAGATGTTTTATAATTAATTTGTGACTATGAATAAAAGATTTCTTTTAAAAATATTGTTCCTTTTAAAATTTATTTTTAAAAGAAATACTTAATACCATTTTGGGCTATTAGGTATCAATGATGTTTTAAATACAGTTCATACAGATACAATCATTTGTGTGCAAGTCTGTACAAAGACTAAATTGAGATCTGAAAGACTGATGGTTTCAATTGCTACTACTTAGTTTGTATGTCAGTAAAATGGCAAGATGGTGAAATGCTAAATTACTGATCTTTAACCTGTGCCTCTAGAATCCATTTTCAGAGCAATACATACAAGGCTTTCAGCTGGTCTGAGAATACTCCCTATGGAGCTGTAGCTTAATGCATTGAGCAAAGTGCATTTCAGCAGGCCAAGCAGATAAACATAGCCAACCCAGATGCTAACCAGTCATTTCAAGGACCTGACCATGGAAGTCAGAAAGAGAAGGTTTTTACTTTCAATTTCCCTTAGGACATTCACATTATTTCCCTATTAACTCGCAGAGATATCTGTCTCTTGAAAAAGACTTAGCATAAACATTGTTAAAAAGCATTGTGGTGTAACTCTGTAATTATAGAGCTCATTGCCCTAAATATATAGCAAATGTGTTTCTCTGCCTCTCTCAAGGTGCGGATCACCTGATGAGACCATAGTTTGAGCTTGTAATATGCACAGAACAACACCCTATGAATCAAATATTTGGGCATATGCAAATATGGTGCATGACTCATACAAAGAGCAGCCTGACACCCTGCAGCTCCCTGCCGTGAGCTTACCAAACAGAAAATGATTTTGCCTTTCATTTATCTTTCTAAAATATAAAAGATGGTGATTTTTCGCCTTTTCTTTGGCCAGAATGGATTTGAAAAGCTGTTAATTCTCTTCCTTTAGTGACAGAGATCACAAGATTCCATTTCTATCTCTGTTTAGACAATTCATTGACATAATGATTAGCTAGGCTTAAGTTTCTTTTTGTTTTGTTTTTTTGGGGGGGGGTTGCTTTTTGGAGGGGGGAAAGCAGGGCAATTGGGGGTAAGTGACTTACCCAAGTTCACATAGCTAGTAAGTGTTAAGTTTCTGAGGCTGGATTTGAACTCAGGTCCTCCTGATTCCAGAGCAGGTGCTCTATTCACTGCGTCACCTAACTGCCCCAAGGGTTAAGTTTCAAACTTGACTATATAAGAAATATTTGCATCTAAGGTCTTTGTATTTTGCAACCTAAACCTAGACAGGTTTCAAATTATGTCTATATCTCAATCTTCAGGAAAGGCACAAAGGTTTAATTAATGCAACATAAGCAATTTTCTATCATTCATTTTCTGCATTTCACAATTAGTCTCACACCTTTTAACTAATCACCATAGCTTATTTGCAGTAAGGCTATGTGCATTTCTAAACAACAGTAAAAACCAATAACAATTTTGCATTTATGTGAGTACTTAAAAATTTATGAATCATTTTACTTCTGTTATATGACCTAATCTTCACAATAGTCCTATAAGATTCATAGAGGAAGCATCATTCCCATTCTACAAGTGAGGAAATTGAGGCTCAGTTATAGTTAATCACATGGTAAAACTCTCTATGTGATTAAGATTCTGCTATAAATTTATAATATATACATATAAATGTAATGTATATATAAAAATAAATTTTTAATTTTTAGAGTATTTATCTCAAGTATTTGAACGCCTTTTCTGTGCCTAGTGATATAGAATGAAATATATGATTACAGAACCAAAACTAATGTAATCTACATTGAATTTTCAAAAAAAAGTGATTAATATAGCTCAGTGACTAATATTAGAATAAGTGAAATGAAGTGCATCCTTAAATATACAAAGTCTGATATTCTGTTTTCTTGGCAATGGGACTTCTTAATTTTGATTTTCAGTAAAATAAGAATGACATAATGACAAAGTAATCATTTTTAAGTCCATAGTTAAGACACAACCCAGAATGAAATAAAGGATTGGCCATCATTCAGTGAATTTGAGATAGATAATTGCCGCCCTGAATAATTAAGACAGAAAAGTGGAAGGGTGTATGTAAATCTGGTCTAGGAATCTGAATGAACCAATTTGGACATCTTTTTCCCCCAAAGAAAAATTCTACTCTGTTAATGCAAGTTAGAAATAACTTAATTTTGTATTCATATGATAAAATTACCAGTGTTAATGAAAAGGATTTTAAAAGTCATATTAGTCATAAAATTTTAGCACTAGATAGGACTCTAAACTAGATCACCTAGTCAATACCCTCTTTTTACAAATGAGGAAACTGAGGCCCAGAGAGGGGTAGTGACTTCCCTAGGATAATAGTTAACTAGTAGGGAAGTGGAAACTAAAGAACAGGTTTCCTAAATCCCAGTGCAATGCTTTTTCCACCTGAGCAAGTTAATTCTGTCCTTATATGAAGTAAGATCATGAAAAAATAGCTTTCTCTGCTAAAGGCTATTAGAATAATTGATTCAGTAAACCAGAATTGACTGAGACTTGCCAAGATAACCATAACAATAATGAGATATTCTCTTCTGAGCCATGTCTATATGCAGGTTCCTCATAATAAGAAAGGACCCTCATGGTGGTGGTGGTGTTCAGTCATTTCATTTGTGTCCAACTCTTTGTGGCCCCATTTGGTGTTTTCTTGTTAAAGATACTGGAATAATTTGTCATTTCCTTCTCCCATTCATCTTACAGATGAGGAAACTGAAGCAAACAGTGGTAAGTGACTTGCCCAGGGTCACACAGCTAGTATCTAATTTTGTCTGAATTTGAACTCAGGTTTTCTTGACTCCAGACCCAGTGTTCTATCCATTGCAACACTTAGCTGCCCAAGGAACCCTAGCAGCATATTCACAAGAAAGGACTGCTCTACTAGCCTTTACTGGTTTTCATGGCCATAATGACTTACTGATTATTAGACAATATCTATATCTCAATAGGACATATGGTGGCAACCTACATGGTTTTATCCAGATTTGTGTCCATTTTTAGTGTAGATAAATATGGGTTTTCCTTCTGTCTTGAAACTAGGACACTGTTTCAACTTAGGATACTGGAAAATGTGTCATGGTCTTACAATGCTGTTTGAGTATTTCTGTGGTATTTTCATAATATTATGACAAGCTAATATTATTAATATTAATATTACTAATGTCAAGTATTAATTTTTATTAATATTACTAATACTAATATTACATATTATTATTAGTCTAATATTATTAGACTATTAAAACTCCATGTGGCCTAAGAACTATGGTAGGGAACAACTTGACATCACCAGGGAGAACAAAAAGGACACCCAATTTCTGTGCTGATATTGTATTCACGGATGCTTCTTCACTAAGAATATTTCAGTGTAGTATAACATTTGCATATTTCTAAATGATGGATGACTAGATAGTGAACACACACTGATGGATGTTTGTACATAAAATTAGAAACAGAAAATTAGGTCTAGCCTTCTGTCTAGTGCTCTCAAGTCCAGTTAATTACATCAGCGCTTGCACAAATACTAACTCTCTTGGGAGAGCCCCAGTGCCTGATCAATCTATCCATTAGATTTTCCTTGATATGCTATTGAGCGCCTGCTCTCATCTGCTGGTTTTTTTTTCTCCATCCCATTACTGCTAATTACATTCCCCTGGGCCAAATAGAACAATTGTGCCCCTTCTTGGTATTTGCATCCTTCAAATACTTGTAGACAATTATATGCACAACTTTACCTATTTTTTAGATTTTCCTAAATTATTTTCACTGAAATCTTAATTACTTGGGGTTTGCTCTTCTCTAAATATATTAGTTTCCTGATGTTTTCACAGTCCTGTGATACCTGGAATTTGCTGCAATATTTTAGTAAAGAATGTTAGTAACATTAGTAAAGAATTTTTAGAATGTTAATTCCTTTACCCATGACTCCTGACTGTAGCTAGAGTCAAACAATCTTAAGAGAGGATGTGGTTTGACACAGGATGTTCCAAGTCCAAAAATGAAAAGAGTCTCTCTGCATACATATATCTGGTAACTAGATTTTAACAGAAAGATTCCTTAATGTGGTACACAATTACACAGAATCACAGACTCTAAAGCTCGAAGGGAACTCAATGGTCATTTAGTCAAACCCAGACTTGAGTGTGGATCTTCTCTACAATGTGCCTGACAAGTCACCTTGTATTTGCTTGAAAACCTTCAAAGATAAGGAATTCATAAACTCTAGAACAAGGAAGTTAGATGACATTTAGAGAAATGAAAGTCCTGTATAATTATGGTCTCAAAGCGAATGACTCAAGAAAATGTAGAATATGCTTGGAAACTCACACAAAATTCACCCATGGACATTTTAGCAATAAGATCTGTTTACTGACCTTCTAAAATGCAGTTTAAAAAAACTCAACAAGCTGAAGTTTAAAATCAAACTTATACTCAGTTTAGACTATGGTATTTTTTGCCAAGAAACATATTGCTTCTTGATGAACTTAAGCTGTTTCATGAATTTATGCTTCATCTTCCCAACTAGTTAGTCAACAAAAGTTTTTAGATACTTACTTATTGTGTACCCCTAACTATAGTATGTGTTGATGATGCAAAGAAATAAAAGAACATGGTCTCTGCCCTCAAGGAACTCCATTCTAATGAGAGAGACCGCATGCAAACAATTATGTATAATGTAAAGGGGGAGGTAATCTTATAGGGAAGCAATTAGCTGTGCTGAAAACCAAGAAAGGTCTCTTGAGGAAGGCAGGATAGTTTGAGTTGACTCTTAAAGGAAGCCAAGAAAGCCAAGTGGTGGGAGTGAGGGAGGTGAACCCTCAAGGCATGGGGGAGGGGCTAATGAAAATGCACAGAATAGAGACATGGAATATCTTAGGCAAGAAACAGCAAATTGATTAGGATTGTAGAGTACATGGAAGTGAGTAAAGCATAAAGAGACTATAAAGTAGAAATGAACTAGTTTATGAAAGACTTTGAAAGTTAAACAGGGAGTTCATAACTGATCCTGGAAGCAATAAGAAACCACAGATGTATATTGAGTTGGGCGAGGTGGGGAGCATGATGAGATCAAATTTGTGATTTAGGAAGATCTCTTTGGAAGTTCAGTGGAGAATGGACTAAATCAAGGAAATACATGAAGCAGGGAAACCAACCAAAAGGCTATTGCAATAGTATAATTATGATGTAATGAGAGACAGTACCATGATGGTGACTGTGAATGGAGAGAAGGGGACATATATGAAAGATGTTGTTAAGGTAGAAATGACAAATCTTGGCACTAAATTGAAAGTATGGGGTGATTGTAAGTAAGGAGTTGAGGAAGACTCTGAGGTTGTGACCTTGGATGACTGGGAGGATGTTTCATGTCCTTAGTAACAGATAAGCTTGGAAGAGGGAGGGTTTGGCATGGGTGGGGGGAGACAATGAGTTCTGTTTTGTACATGTTGAGTTTGAGAAGTAGAAAGAACATTAGTTCAAAACATCCAATAAATAGTTGCTACTATGAAACTGGAAGTCAAAAGAAAAAGCTAGCTAATGATATTGGAGAATCATTTGCATAGAGATGATAATTGAGTCCATAGGAATTGAAGAGATCATCAAGAGATCACATATTTGTCAAAATGAGAGCCATTGCTTAATTGATAAATAATCAAAGGATATTAAACAAGTAGTTTTCAGAAAAAGAATTCAAAGCTATCAATAATCACATTAAAATGGTCTAAATCACTATTAGAGAAATACAAATCAAAACAGCTTTGAGATACTACCTCACACCTCTCAGATTGGCTAACATGACAGAAAAATAAAATAATGAATGCTGCAGGGGATGTGGAAAAGTATGGACTCTAATGCAATGGAGGAGGAGGGATTGTGAACTGCTCCAACTATTCTAGAGATCAATTTGAAACTATATTCAAAGGGCTATAAAACTATGCATATCCTTGGCCCAGCCCTAATATTACTAGGTCTACATCCCAAGGAGATCAAAGAAAATGGAAACGGACCTATTCATACAAAATTATTTATAGCATATTTGGGGGAGGGGGTGGCAAAGAATTGGAAATTGAGAGGATGTCCATTAGTTGGGGAATGACTGAACAAGTAGTGGTGTGTGATTGTGATGGAATACTATTGTGCTATAAGAAGTGATGAGCAGGATGGTTTCAGAAAAATCTGGGAAAACTTATATGAACTGATACATGGTGAAGTGAGCAAAACCAAGAGAACATTGTACATAGTAATGGCATTCTTGTAATAATGATTGACTGTGAAAGACTTAGTCAGATTGAAGCAATGATCCAAGACAATTCCAAAGGATCCATGATGAAAAATACTATCTACCTCCAGAAAGAAAACTGATGAACTCTGAGTACAGTGAAGCATGCTTTTGCACTTTCTTTTTTTTTTCTTGATTTGTGTGTGTGTGTGCAACATGGCTAGTATGGAAATATGTTTTGCTTGACTTCACATGTATAACTGATATAATTTTATTTGCCTTCTCAATGGGTGAAGGAAGGGCAAAAAGGAGGACAAAAATTTGAAACTTAAAAATTTTTTAAATGAATGTTAAAATTAAATAAATAACTGAAAGAAGGGGGAGAGAGAGAGAGAGAGAGAGAGAGAGAGAGAGAGAGAGAGAGAGAGAGAGAGTAGATAAGAATACCCATAATGAGTGGAGAAAGATCCATCAAAAACAATTGAGGAGTAGCCAGAGACATAGGAGGAGTGCAATGCCAAGGAGACCTAGAGAGGAGAGAGAGTGCAATGCCAAGGAGACCTAGGAGAAGAGGGTGATCAACAGTAGCAAGAAGCTGAAAAGAAGCCAAACTAGATAACAAATTCTGCTTCAGATCATCCCCTTGCTCATTCACCTCAACTGGCCTTAACACTGGCAGATCTGGGGAGAGGTCCCCAAAGAGAAGAGGAGGAGGGCAGCCACTGCCATGACTACATAGCTACAATTCAAACTCTCTACAGGGTCTTCAGGGTTGTTCTTGTGTAGGGAAGAGTAACACATTCCCATTACTCATAGTTGTAAGCCCAGAGTCCTTGTTGCTGTGCTTTACATTTGAAAAAATGCATCACAATGATATTTCTACCAATAAACATTTACTAAATGATAAGACAAAAGCAAAAATAACCTATACTTAATAGAATGGAAGTGCAGTATTAATCATAACCTTTACTTAAGAGGCCAAGAGAAAGAGTAACCATAATATTTATTCTATAGAAAGAAGTAAGAATAATCATAACATTTTAATAGGAGATGAGCAGAAATAATCATAATGTTTACTTACTAGATCAAGAGCAGAAAAAAATGAAAATAAATGTGGGTTTTACTTTCCCACCAATGTATTCAGTGTCCATGCAGAAAAGCGGGAACACACAGAAACCCAGCAAGGTGGTGCATAAATAGGAAAACTCATGAGCTTGAGGCTACTCCAGCTTTGGGTGTAAGGCCTTGATGTCCTTGGTCTCTTTAAAGATTAGTTTACAACATGAATCATCTTCTGGAAAAAAAAAATTACTTCTTTGCCATCAGCTGTCCTGAGTATCACAGCTTTCCAGCTGGACAAAGATGTTTCATTGCTACTCTAAAGCTGAAGAATCTGTGATATTCTCTTTTAGGACATAGTTGCCCTTGTCTGGATGCTGAGAAAGTGTTACACTCTCTGTGATAAGTGGTTCCTTTAAACCAAAGAACCCCTAAGCTCTATCAGATCTACTCTAGAGTTCTAAGGAGTTACTCCCTCTCAAACTGTAGTCAGAGATAGGCTAATGTGCATAATATTGCATAACATTATTGATTTTTTAAAAAATAGAACAAATGTAATAACTAGCAAAAAAAAATAAAAGATACATTCTTCTGTCTTAAAAATTAGAACAGTAACAACAAAAAACTAACACATATAACATTATTTCCAAAAATAAACCTAAATATGGGGGGGGGGGGAACCTCATATCATATACCTTCACAATACTTCAGAACAGGGATAAATTCCTTGAAAGTGATGGAAAGAAAAGACCATACTCATTGCATATCTATATTGCATCAATATTCTGTTTGGAAGAGAAGACTATTCCTTTTATGGGTGGTACCCAGGCTAATCTTACTCTGTGAAATGGGAGGGTGGATTAGATGGCCCAGTCATGCTCTATATTTATGATCTTAAATCTTATAATTCTATGAACTGTTTTGGTAGAGGGAAATTTCCATACTGGCAGTGACTATACTGGGAAATAATGGGACTGGATCAAAAAAGAAAAGAAATTAAATTAGAAGAAAAGAATTTTTTCAGTAAATTCACATGTGTATTTTCACTTTAAAATGTTATATCTATTAGTCGAATAAATTCAAATTTGTACACTTGAGACCATAGAACAATTTTAAATTTAGTTGATCTATGAATACTAATTAGAAAAGCTTAATTAAAAACACTATATTTGCATATTGCCAATATGATACGATATTCTAGTCAAACATTAAAACATCCCTGAATTATTTTTCTTTGTCTAAAAACAACAGCATCTTCTTTTGCTACCATGAATACTTGTAGAAAATATAGAAAACCACCACGTTGTTGAAATGTCCATCTTCATTTCTGGTGTTCACTGACACAATGAGGCACTGTTCTGAAGTATTAAGGACCCTCATAGAAAATGTAAAGCTAATTCTTCCCTTTGCAGTCAGTAAGGTGCAAATAATAAACCATCCTGAGAACCGAGGGGGGAATTTTCTCAGCACCCCACTCTTAGATCTTCCCACCAGCAGCCTCTGCAGCCATTGGCAACTATCCAGAAAAGTGGACTCAGCAGAAGGCATGGTGACAGCCTAAAAAATTTAGGAAGCTATATCCTCTTCCCCAGCCAGGACTCTTTTCAGAGGTTTCCCTGGGGCATAAGCCCACAGGCAAACTTCATTATATCTGTGTGAAAGGGAAATATTCCCTACCCCTGCAAAAGCAACAGAAAGGGCATACCTCCAGAGGTTTATAGCAATGGAGGGGGGGGGGGGGGCAGAGAGGGAAGCTGCAGGGAAAATAGGTAGAGAATTGGATTAGGTAAGTGGTTGGCAGCATTTTGCCAATAATTCTGAACAGTTATTAATTCCTAAGAGAAAAACTATGCCACTTGTGCAACATTTTTGCTGCATGTGCCATCATATGGTACAAAATAATAAATCTGCCACAGAAACCTCTCTATTTTCATGCATGCTGCCAACTGTGTCTTTTCCCTCTCACTATCCTGTTTTTCACATTTTAACTCTTAGAAAATATACTATTCATACTCTTTGACCCAGAGATCTCACTGCTACCTGTATACCAGGAGGAGATCAAAGATAGAAAGGTCCCATATACACCAAAATTATTTATAGCTTGTTCTTCTTGAAGTAGCAAAGGACTGGAAACAAAGTAAACACCTATCAACTGGGGAAGGACTAAACAAGTTGTGATTGCGTAAATGAAATGGATTATCACTGCACCTTAAGAAATAATGAATAGTGAGATTACAGAGAAACATGAGAAGATTTATGAACTGATCCAAAACAAAGTAAGTCATATCAGGAAAACAATATACACAATGACTACAACAATGTGAATGGGAAGAACCAAAAAAGATATTGAACACAAAGTTCAATAAGCTAGGATATGGATTGACTGCAATGACCTGTTGATCATTCACTTCTCCTCCAGAATTGTGATAATTAAATGTGTTCAGTGGCTCCCTGTTACTTCTAGCATAAAATACAAGCTTCTAGGCTTATAATTTAAAGCCCTTCTCAGACAGTCTCTAGCCTACCTCTCCATGAATAGTTAACATTATTCCCTAGGCTTCTTAGTTTCCCAAGCTTCTTCCAAGGTCCAGTTTATGTGTCAGTCTCCTATGGGGGCCTTTTACTGATACCTTTAGTTAATATTTTTTCCTGATTTGGGTTTGCTTTGTATTGATCTTCTCATTGGTTTATTACAGAGTTGACGGGTTATTCAATGTGTGTTGTTTGCACACAGAACCCCTGCTACTTAACCCAGGCAATCCATTTCTCTATATCTAAGTCTCAACTAAAATGTGCCAAAACTCTGACCCTCTGATGCCAAAAAGACTTTTGATCAGATGGTATTTGTAATAGGTGCAGCAGGCACATCCAGGTAAAATCATTTCAGTGGACAGGCTAAACTGAGTTGAGGATAACCAACTCTGTCGGTGTTAGGGGAATGTCTACCACAAACATGTAAAGATTTTCCCCAGCAGAATAGGCAGATGAGAACCAATTGTTCCAATGGCCATGAAGGTGGTTGAAGCATGCATTGTGGAACACTTAGAGCTTGGTCAGACATCACAGAGGCCAAGGTTATCTACTGCATCCCAGGCCATCACTAGTCATTCTGACTTTTTTGTCTTGCTACTGGACTTCAGTGATTCAGGAAGAAAGAGTGAGGCTGATGACTTTGTGCAACTCTGCTCACTTACATCCAATCACACAAAAGTTAAGACATCACCCCATAATGTCATTGATCCTGTTAAAAAATGAAGGATCAACAACAACAGTATTCTTTCCCATCACCTCAAATTATCGTGTATACACTAGGAATGTAAGTTTCTTGAGGGTAAGTTTTTTAAAATTGTCTTTGTGGTTCTAGCACCTAGCACACTGCCTTATATGTAGTAGGCAAATAATAAGTACTTGTTTGATTGAATTGAAGTCAGAACCAATATATGTCATTGTACGATTGTAAGAAAATAATTCTAAAAGTAAATTTGTTTTAAATACTAAGAACAACAAAAAAGGGGACTGTTTCAGCATTGGGTGGATCAAGAATAACAAACATTAACCCCTTACAATATCTCTGTGCAATCCAACATATGTTGAATAACTAATCACCTCTGTAATAAACCAATGAGAATATCAATAAAAGGCAAAATCAAATCAGTCTCTAAAACAGAATTTCTTTCATAAAAGTGTGTGTACTCAAGTTCTATGGGCACTGAATTATAAGTAATATTCATTTTCCACATGCCCACATGTGAGTACAAAGATTTGGACCCATTTGGATAGCTAACTTGGACAGACAGATGTTATTTTAGCCACATTCCCCTTTGGCAACAGTGTGACAAGCAGCTCCAAATTCCTGAGTAGATAGTAACTGTTTATATTGAGGAAACAAGATGATACATCCTTTGGATATTTGATACTATTTCAGCCACTGACTTCTCAGCCTTATCTAGAACCGTCTGTTTAGGGCACCAAGGGAGCCTATAGCCTGAAATCAGACTCTTAGTCTGAATCCTGTGCAGAATATTAAGTTATTTTTTTAAAAAAGGACTATTTCAGGGTTTTTGGGGGGGGGGGTAGACAGTTCAAGAATAACATAGAAGGGCTGTGACTCCTACTTGGAGTATAAGAGAAAACTGGAATTATTCAAATCCTTGTTGTTCAGTTGCGTCTCTTTGCAACTCCCATTTGGGTTCTTCTTCATAAAGATACCGGAGTTTTCTGTTTCCTTCTCCACCTCATTTAACATGAGGAAACTGAAGCAAACATGGTTAAGTAACTAGTAACACAGCTAGTAAGTGTTTGGGACCAGATTTAAACCCAGGTCTTCTTGACTCCATGCCCAGTGCTCTATCTACTATGTCACCTAGCTGTGCTGTTCAAATTCTTATTTGTTCCTATTTATCTGGGAGAATGATTTTCTGGCTAAAAGGAGGTAGAATAACCATGCTTTAAGAGGGATTTAGAGCCAAAGCTAATTGAGGAGTTCCAGATGCAGAGTCAATGGGTCTGGGTTCAAATATTGCTTCTGTCACTATGTGATATTTAACAAGGCATTTAACTACTCTGGGCCTCAGTTTCCTTATCTGTAAAATAAGGGAGCTGAATCATGTCCCTTCTAACTCTAAATCTGTGATCCTATAATCATAAGAGAGTATGGTGTCAATATAGAACTTTAATGTTTCCAAGTGCTTACATGTATTATCTCATTTGATCCTCACAATAACCCTGTAAAGTAGATGTTCTCATTATCTCTACTTTACAGATGAGGAAACTGAGACTGACCAAAATTAAGTGACTTAATCAGGATCACACAGCTAGTATTCAAACTCAGGTCTTCCTGATCCCAGGTACAAAGCTCTTTCCCTTATATTTTTTTTGTGCTTGGTTGTAATTAATAAGTAATCTTCAGAACAGAAACAAGGTGGCAGCATGGAATAACATTAGATCTGGATTTGAATCCTATCTTTTCCCCTTACTGCCAAGGGCAAATCTCTATACATTCTGGACCTCAGCTTTCTCCTCTGTAAAATGGGGGGATTGCATTACATAATCTCAAAGCTACTTTCCAACTCCAGGTCCTAGATCTTTGAAGAAAAAGGGAAGAGATTAATTAGAATCAGTAAAGTCCCTGTTTTTTAATCCTGTTGAACAAATGTTTTAAGCATCTATGTGCTAAGCATAAGAGTTACAAAAACTCTGTGTGTGTGTGTGTGTGTGTGTGTGTGTGTGTGTGTGTGTGTGTATCCAGCCATCAATGGGTGTGTATTCTACTGGGGTAGGGGTGGGGATGCAACATTTATGAAGATAACTAAATGTGAAATAATTTGAGGAGGGAGAGAGCAATAAGGCTCTGTATAGGAGATAGTATCTGAACTGAGCCTTGCTGGAATCTAAGGGCTCTGAGGCATAGAGTTGAAAAGGGTGTGCATTTCAAGTATGGAGAGCAGCTTGTGTGAAGCTGCAAAGAGGAGATGAAATGCCAAATTTGAGGAACAGCCAGTAGGCTAGTTTGACTAGAATAACATGTTCATAAAAGGGAAAAATATGAAATGAGTCTGAAAAGCTAACCTCACAACAGATCTTCTCACTTGTAGTATCTGTCCTATCTGCCGCTGCTAAATCATCTCCCCTTTGTGTATTGCTTTATATACTTTTAACAACCTGCAGCTCCCCATTTCCTTCTAAATAAAGTCCAAATTCCAAAGCCCTTTACAAATATGTTTTCAACTTACCTTTCTAGTTTTGTCTTTCCCATTCACTCATCCTATATCCAGAAAATTGTTCAGTAGACCCTGAAAAAGTATATGCTGTGACTTAGTATTACTTACTTGGCCCCCAACCCCTGACTCCAACTGCTTGTTACCAGATACTGCCCTAGATTTAGATTATTCTTGCCTGCCCCCTACTCAATTCTCTCAATGCTGGCTTCTTTTTCTTCACTGATCATCAGCAGTTGCTACCTAGCTGGGAAAGTCTTCTCCAGAAGAAAGCCACACTTTAAGATGTTTCTAGTAGTCCTTACTTTCCAACCTTTAAATCATCTCTAAGATAATAATTAATCTTTAGTGAAAGGCTTAGTACCTTTAATCTCACTATACTTTTCCCTAGTCTGACTATATCTAGTGTATTTTATTTGGTTCTGAGTGATCCATTTTAGGAAGAACATGGATAAACTGGACAGTATACAGGGGAAAAAATGTTTCCTCTGGATAAAATATAATGGGCACATGATTTATATCTATAATATTTCAAGTGCTGTCAAATGGCAAAGAGATTATACATGTTCTGTTTGGCCCCAGAGGGCTGAAGTAAGGGCAGTTGTGGGAACAGGAGAGGAGGGCAATGGTTTGCAAAATGGCAAATTTAAACTTGATATCTAGATGTCAGGGGAAACTTCCAATTGATAGCAGTTACATGAAAGTGGAATGTGCTGCCTTCAGAAGGTAAAGACCCAATGAACATTTGAGTGTTCATCAGTTGAGTTTTGGAGGAAAGTTTTCCATGTAAGAGTTAGACTAGTTGGCTTTTGAAATTCCTTCCCACTCTAAGAGTCTGTGATTTTTATGAAGGCTGAACTACCCCTTCACATTCATTCTTAATTCAATCAGTTACTCTGGGAACATAAATAAAAGGCAAAAACAGTCCTCACTTTTAAAGAGCTTCTAATAAGGAGCTTAGTAATACAAAATGAGTCAAACACAATCCCTGAAAAACTAAAACATAACTCTGACCATTGCCAAAATTGGTTTAGCTCTGACTGCTTCTTTCAGGTGCTATTTATTTGTGTAGCTATTACAGACCAAGTCTGCTCCAAGCAAAATGTAATGAAGTGGTAAGAATTATTCAATAATAATTTTTAACATAAAAAGAATTTCTTACTAACTTCACAGTGTTTTGATCTAAATTATACAGGTAATTCTGGTTAATTAGACTAGGCCACATTTGTTTGCCTACTATAGCTGAATAGAACACAGGTCTTCTTGCACTATGCTATATATTTCACGGCTATTTCAGTTGACTAGTAATATAAGATCCTAAAATTAGACTTTCAAGGGACCTTAGAGATCATAGTCCAACTCCTTCATTTGACAATTAATGCCCCAAAAAGTTAGATGATTTGCCAAAGGTCTCAGAGGCAGTATGTGGTAAGGCCAAGATTCAAACCCATCTCCTTTGATGACAGATCCAACATTTATATGTGCAAAGTAAAAATTGAATAAGAACCTCATATCCTGAAAACTGGCACACACAAAAATTACCCACCCCAAAACTAGAAAAAATAAATATTAAAAAGGCTAGGGAAATAGATACATTAATTCATTTAGTCATGACACTCATTAGAGTCGTGAATTGATCAAAGCATTCAAGAAAACAACTTGGAATTACACAAACACCTCATTAAACTCTTGATCTTCTTTGTTGAAGGGTTCCCATGACTGAGTAAATACCCCAAGGAGATGAAAAACTGAAAGTTGTTATATATACCAAAATACTCATAGCAGCAATTTTTTTGTGTGGTAACAAAGAACTATAAACAATATGGGAGCTCAAAGACTCTGAACCAGCTGAACTGTGGAATATAAGCATAATGGAATATTAGTGCCTACTTTAAAAAAAGGACAAATATAATGAATTCAAAGGAGCATAGGGAGCTTTATATGAACTAATATAGAGTGAAAGAAGTAGTTCTAGGAGATCAACATACACAAGCGACAGAGGAAGGGAGGAAGAGTCAATAAACATTTATATAGTCCCTACTACAACTTTCACCCTTGCTTTGTCCCAACACTTGCATTTAGCTACATCTCCACAAACACCTGATCAATGGAAGAGATGAAAGTCTATCCAGAGCCTGCCATGGACATATATAAATATACCATTGACTACCCCAGGCTCCCCAGGGACCTCCTGAAGGTGTCAACCGTGGCTTGGCTATCAGTCAGGTGTCTGAATACCAGTTGACCATCCTAGAAAGCTGTATGACAGAAACAGAGTAATCTTTTCTATGATGAAAGGAATAAGGCTCTGTGGACCCCTCTGCCAAACCTTCTTTCCCCTTCCTCCATAGCCAGCACACTACACTGCAGAATAAATTGTCAGCACCATGCAAGACTCCTAAAAATGACAAAACATTGTATCTAATGTGAAACATCATGTGGTATATCCAAGAATTGCTTGCATGAAACCATTGGTTAAAGGTTATGTCTAACAGAACAAATCAAGGTATTTATTATGCAAAGAATACATAAAAGCAAGTGTGACATCAACCATACAATTGCTAAACTCTGGGATGCCTTGCACTGATTCTCAAATGCTAAAATCTATTTTAAGGAAATCTAGCAAATAAGAAGCTATCTAAAGACGCAGTATGATATAGTGGATAAAATACTGAGTCAGAAAGGCCTGGATTTAAATCTTACCTCAGACTAAGTAGATGTGTGACCCTGAGCAAAGCATTTCAACTCTGAGAGATTTGGTTTTCTCATCTGTAAAATGGGGATTATGAAACCTATTTTAATACCTTCCTTACCATGATTATGAATATTCAAATAAGATAGTGTCTATAAAATATTGCATAAATGCCAGTTATAATGACCAGTCATGACCTACCAAAAGTATACTTCATTTTCCAATGTCCAAGAAATCTTGGTTTAAAATCCATATTTATTCTGTAAATCATTTCAGGAGAATAACATCTCAATTATGCCAGACTGTTTGAATTGGCTTAAGTTCCTTCTGGTTTAATTATGAAGTTTAGTTCAACAAATATTTATTGTGCCTACTATATGCTGAACATTGTTTTATATCAAACATCTACTGTAGTAATCACATTTATGTCAAATATTTGCAAGATCAGATTGCCAGATACTATCATTTCAAAGAATAGATTTGTACAATTTAGTTTTAGGAATTTGAAGTCAGCAAACTTACCTAAGCTGTCACTTTGCCTTATTGCCCTCAAGCAAAGAGTAAACCTGAAATTATGATACTGATTACTCAGGATAACCTAAACGAAAATCCTGAAGGAAACTGGTCAATAAGACAGTCTAGGTTTCTTTTCTCTCAGGGAACCTCAAGCTCCTTTAATTTATATTCAACACTAAGAATCAGTTCTACTGAAAAATAAGATAAAGTCTCAACAGTTGCCTTTAGAGTTACCATCCAGATTTATCTGAAGACTTACAAAACAAGCAAGATGGTAACATGAAAGATATTCTGTCTACATTTGCTCTATTAGTTTTTTAATTTTTTTAAAAAAAATTTAATACTTTATTTTTCCCAATTACATGTAAAAACAATTTTAACATTCTTTTTTTCAAATTTTGATTTACAAATTCTTTCCTTTCTTCCTCTCCCACCCTCATTGAGAAGGCAAGCAATTTGACATGTTATATATGTGTAGCACTGCAAAACACACCTCCATGTAAGTCACGCTATAAAAAAAAAAAACAAACATAAAAAAAGAAGAAAGAAAGGACAAGTATCTTCAATCTACATCCAGGCTCCACCATTTCTTTCTTTAGAGATGGATAGCATTTTTCATAAGTTCTTCAGAATTATCTTGGGTCATTGGATTGCTGAGAATTATTCACAGATCATCATACAATGTTGCCATGACTATGTACAATGTTCTCCTGGTCCTGCTCATTTCACTTTGCATTCAGTTCATCTAAATTTTCCAGGTTTTTCTGAGAGCCTTCTCCTCATCATTTCTTATAGCACAATACTATTCCATCACAACCATATACAACACTTTGTTCAGTCATTCCCCAATTGATGAACATCCCCTTAATTTCCAATTCTTTACCACCACTAGAAGACATCCTATAAATATTTTTGTACATATTTTAATTTTTATTTCTTTTGGATATAGACCTAGTAGTGGTATTGCTGGGTCAAAGGATATGCATGATTTTATACGCCTTTAGGGATAGTTGCAAATTGTTCTCCAGAATGGTTGAATCAGTATGTGACATCACCAACAGTGCATTCATCTTTTAATTCTCTCATATCCTCTCCAATATTTATCATTTTACTTTTCTGTCATATTAACCAATCTGTGGGGTGGTAGCTCAGAATTGTTTTAGTTTGCATTTCTCTAATTAGTTGTTATTTAGAGCATTTAAAAAATATGATTATAGATAACTTTGATTACTTTGTCTGAAAACTGCTTGCTAGTCTTAGGAGATCAAGGATGTTAGTTAATTGATTTATGGAGGTGGCAAAGTATCCATTGAAAGCAATGGCCTTGAGGAGTATATTGACCTTTCTTTTACTCTTGAGTATGACTATATTCAAGAGAACTTTCATAGCTTATATTTAACATTAATCCTTACGATACTACTTGTGCAATCATGTGGTTTTTTTTTTTTTTAAAGCTCCTAGGGCTTTCTCCTAGTATATGTCTATACTCTCTCAGGAGAGACCTGAGTTTAAGCCCAATTCCTGATACTCACGCAGTTATATCAGTACGACCAAGTCTCTTAATCTCTCTCACCTTCAATTTCCTCATCTGTTTAAAATGGCAATAATCATACTTATAGTAGCCACTACATCAGATTGTTGAAAGATCAAATAAATGAACACATGTAAGAGTTGGGTGAGCCTTTGGACATTACATAATGTAAATCATCATCATCTTGTTCATCTTTTTTGAAGAAGTTCTGATAGAAATGTTCATGATACAAGTTATCATCCTACTATTATTCTTTTATATTTAATGTTCTCTAGACCACTGCACAGGTGGATGAAATAACTGCCTTTTGTAGTTCAATAAAACCATTAGGATGTAAGCTCACCTGTAACCTCAATGAAAGTAGCTGCAGTACAAACTCAGTAGCAGATAGGACAATTTTATTCCCATACAATTTTTATCCTATCTGCTAGGTCTCTGTATTTTTGGAAGCTTCTATTCAATGTAACTTGGAGAGTATGATTTTTTTTTGTTATCATGACATCTTATGTGTAATAACATATCTTTCTTAGGGGAAGCTATCTTATTGGAAGAAATCAAGGTCATGAACAAATAGAATGAAATATAAAATATCCCTGTCATCCTCTCTGCTAATGGAGTTGTCCCAAACATGCTTTCAATAAGTCTGCCAAAGATGAGTTTACATATTAATATTTTCATTCAATTAAAAATCAGTGATCTTATATCTGTGTAATAATCTACCAAACATTAATCATAAAATTATATTAATACTCATAATTGTTCATGATAAGTTCTATATCCTTTGTACCATACTTCCTCAAACTTCCAAAAAGATGAGAAAAACAAAATAATCCTAGCATACTTCCCTCTGCTCTTTGCAAAAACAGGATAATATAAGGGTAGACTATTGCAAGTGGTAGTAAATTCAGTTCACTATTGGTTTTACTAGATTGCTTTTTTAAAATTTTTTCAAAATTCTGTGTTATAAGGAATGGCTCTGATTAAGGCAGGAAGAGATTTTCATTCAGAAATTAGAATGTCATAAAAACCAAAGATAAGCAAAAAATTTAAAAAACCGTAGTATCATTTCCCCCAAAGCATTCTAGCTCCCCTGTCTGACTCTGGAGCCTACTTACTGTCCATTTGTAATGCAAAATATAAGTACTGATAATCTACCCATGGGTTGTCCATCTAACTAAATGTCATAGTCTGAACAATAGACATTCTTCATCTACTAGGTTTTTCCAGTGTGAGTTGTTAAAACACACTCTATTGAGAGATTATGAATTATAAATCTCACTTATGGAGCTTTGCAGTTATTTAGGACTTGATACAATCAATCCTGTCCTCTGCAAATAGACTATTCTGAAGGACCTCTCATCTTCTAAGGGCAGTCTCCATCTGATGTGGACTTTGTAGTTGACATTCTCAATAATTTCTGCATAAGTAACAATGATTTCCTACTTATCAATGTCTTAGCCAAAGTTTCACATTTAGTACAAAGTATCACTCAGAGCCCAAAGGTTCAAATAAATAATCCATTTAATAGAAAAACCATACAAACTCCTGCCACCCCTCTTCCCCAAAGTCAGTTAAAAAAGAAAATTTAGGAAGCTGTTTGCGACCTTCGCCATTTATGTAATACCAGCCCCAACCAGTATTGTGGGAATGATTAAAGGTGTGTGGGAGTGGGGGGGGGGGGGCTCAGTTATTTCATGCCTCCCCTGTTCCACACTTATGTTAAACCAAAAGACATTACCTATCTTCTGGCCAAAAATAACACAAGTGCTTAAGTGCCAAGGTCACAAACAGCACCCATAAAACAAACCTCTCACTCCTTTATCTTTACACCAAAGGGGTACCCAGTACCCAGTAGAATAGTTTGTTTTAAAGGCTTGCATGGACTTCCCATTGCTTCTAACTTGCCCAGCCAGCTAGGGCCTACTGAAAACTGGCTAAAGCCCACCCAGGGATGCTTCTGGCTCTCAGTTTACAACCCCATGGCTGCTTCAAGGTCCTGTCTATAACTAACTGGAGCCCATACTACTATCCCCATGTTGATTGAGATTTGCAAACCAAGGTACCACTGTCCTTTCCACTATAGGTGCTGTCAGAGCTACTGCCTGCGGGCTGGATGTCACTACAAAAATTAATGTGTCTCTATGAGTCAGGTATTGGTGCCAGAATGTCACTCATTTCTCAGCACCTGCTGCTCTACAAACTCTAATTGCTCCTAGGGCAATTATTATTTCCCATATCAGGGTGCCACTGCTTTTTCCATTGTCCTTTTGGGGACAAATCTGTCCAAATGTCTCTGCTTTCATCATTTCCTGGGCTTCTAATCAAAAGTCAGAGGATGATCACATCTCATCCTCATTGACAATTGTCCCAGTTTGGCTCAACACCTGATGCTATGGATCATGCAGAGCTCAAAGGTTCAAACAAATAATCTGCTATGTAAAATATATATTCAGTGGGGAGAACCAAACTGGCATGAGCTCTCCCAAATTCCCTTCCAAACTTTAATATAATGCCTCAAAATGAATGCTGAAGTGGCAGAACTCACAAAAGGTGGGGTGAAAGAATATTGCAGTCCAAGAGAACTGAGAAGCTTGGCAGAAAAAGTCTGTCACACCAGGGTGAGAGTGCAAAGCAGTCCAGTGTAGACAATTACCCAGAAAGCCATCAGCAAGCATTAGGGACAACAGAATTGGCCAAATGGAAAAAGATATTTTTAAAAATCCACCAAGGGGGGCAGAGCCAAGATGGTGGAAAAAAAGCAGGAATTTGCTTGAGGTCTGCTCCAATCACCTCCAATACCTGTAAAATATGGCTCTAAACAAATTTTAGAGCTACAGAACCCATAAAGTGACAGAGAGAAACAAATCTCCCACTGACAACACCCCAGCAGGTAGACAGGAAGTCTATCACACTGGTCTAGGAACCAAGAGCAGTCCCATGTGAGTGAGCCCAGACCAGTGGCACAGATGGGTTGCAGCAGACTTCAGGAGATTGAATTATTGGCAGCTGTGGTGATTTCCAGACTTCCCAACACATAAACACCAAAGAGAAAGTAAAAGGTCAGTAGGGAACTCTGTTGGAACTGGGTGAGAGAAAAGTATGGTCTGGCCCATACTCCTAGGGTAGTGGAGGTGACAGGTAGTTGCAACTGTTGCCACTGCTGAAGCTTCTGGCTCCAGGCCTACAGATCATAGGGGGACAAAGTGACTGTCCAGAGGGCATTTGCAGGAATCTCTCTGCTGGCACTGAGACTAGATTTCCTTGCTTTGCCCTGCTTGGATCTGGGTCCCAGTCTTGGGTGGTAGTCCTAAGGTGAGGAACACAGCTTGTTGAGGCTATGGAGAGAAAGTCCTCCTCACAGTTCTAAGACAGGTGCCTAGAAAAAAAAGACTGACAACAACTGTGCAAAACTCCAGCAATTTGGGACACAGCACTCTCCACTCTGGAAGCAGAGCTCTACCATGGCAAAGAACTCAAAAGTAAGGTAATTGATTGGCAAGATGAAAAAATAAAGAAAGCACAGTCAGACTATAGAATCCTTTTGGGGGGACAAAGAGGATCAAAACATTGTAATGGTAATGGAATTTGGAGATGCCCCTATATTGGCTTGGTTTTTGGGTTGAATGTTAAAACCCAGAGTTTGTGAATCCCACTTGTGGGATAGACATGAAGAGAGAGGGCTGAACTGGGAGGAGCTGTGAATTGGGAGAGAGGCCCAAGCCTAGAGAAGGCCAGAAGGACTTTTGGGAGAGCAGTATCCAGTATCTTGCAGCCTGAGTGGCTGAGAGAAAGACTGCTGAGAGCCCATTGGAGCTGCCAAGAACTGAAGAGGCATGGCTGTGATGCCAGTATTTTGTCTGTCTGTTTTGATGTTGTTTTCCCAGATTCACCTGCTGGTGAAGGACAGTGCTGCTGTTGGTTCAGAAGCCCTGAAGGAGGATTTTCCTGTTGTATGTTTACAGAAATCCTGGAAGAAGGCCTTGCTTATGTTTTCAGAGGTTCTGGGACTGTTCTACAGGCAGAGAGTGACTTGATGAGGACACTGGCTATGGCTTTGTTGAGCCTTGTCTCAACAAAGATTGCTGAGGGCTTACCTTGAGTGAAGATGAAAGAAGGGCCTTTCCTTGGGTATTCAATGCTGAGACTATATCTTAACCTTGTTGTAACTTAAAGGTGGATGGCCTTTTGTGCTCTCCTGCCCCTTTTGAGATTCAGGGGTGGGAAGCCTTTGAGTTTTTTGTGCTTTGTGATTGACCAAATGAATGGACTTTGTTTATGATTGGAGACTAATCTCCATTTGAGAGGAGAGACTTTGTTGACTGATTAAATGTACTGCCCAGGAGTGGACTACTTTGAGTAATGTGCTGGCCAGGGGTGGGATAATTGGACCTTGATACTTTGCAATTGAATTAAGAACTTACTTCCTAAATGAACAAGTTACATTGTATTTTGACTTTCTCTGTTCTGTGAATGTTTGCTGAATAAATGGGGTTTGCTATGCTGGTAATCCAAACCTTGGAAGTTGCCTTTGCTTGGCATTACAAACATAGAACCAGAAGAAGATGAAAAAGTCAAAACTCCTGCATCAAAAGGCTCCAGGAAAATATGAACTGGTCACAGGCCATGGAAGAGCACAACAAGGATTTTGAAAATCAAGTAAAAGAAGTAAAGGAAAAAATGGGAAGAGAAAAGAGAATGATGCAAGAAAACTGTGAAAAATGAGTCAACAGCCTGACTAAAGAAAATAACACCTTAAAAAATAGGCTAACTCAAAGGGCAAAAGAGGCCCAAAAGGCCAATGAGGAGAAGAATGCCTTAAAAAGTCAAACTGGACATATGGAAAAGGAATTTCAAAAACTCACTGAAGAGAATAATTCCTTCAGAATTAGATTGGAGCAAATAGAAGCTAATGACTTTATGAGAAATCAAGATACTATTAAACAGATCCAAACAAATGAAAAAATAGAAGACAATGTGAAATATCTCATTGGAAAAACCACTGACCTGGAAAATAGATCCAGGAGAGATAATTTAAAAATTATTGGACTAACTGAAAGCCAAGATCAAAAAAAGAGCCTAGACATCATCTTTCAAGAAATGCTCAAGGAAAATTGCCCTGATATTCTAGAACCAGGGGGAAAATAGAAATTGAAAGAATTCCCTGATTGTCTCTTGAAAAAGATCCCAAAAAGAAAACTCGTAGAAATATTATAGCCAAATTCCAGAGTTCCCAGGTCAAAGAGAAAATATTACAAGCTGTCAGGAAGAAACAATTTGAGTATTGTGGAAACACAATCAGGATAACACAAGATCTAGCAGCTTCTACATTAAGGGATCAAAGGACTTGGAATATGATATTCCAGAGGTCAAAGGAGCTAGGATTAAAACCAAGAATCACCTACCCAGCAAAACTGAGAACAATACTTCAGGGGAAAACATGGACATTCAACAAAATAGAGGACTCTCAAGCATTCTTGATGAAAAGACCAGAGCTGAACAGAAAATTTGACTTTCAAATACAAGAAGCATGAGAAGGTAAAAAGGAAAAAAAATCATAAGCAACTTATTAAAGATGAACTATTTATGTTCCTACATGGAAAAATGATAATTGTAACTCATGAGACTTTTCTCAGTATGAGGATAGTTGAAGGGAATATGTATGTATGTATGTATGCATATATAGGAGGGTATATGTGTGTGTGTGTATATGTATGTATATGTGTGTGTACATGTATACATAGATGGCCCAGGATGAGTTGAATAGGATGGGATAATACCTAAAAAATCATATTAAGAGATGAGATAGGAATATATTGGGAGAAGGAGAAAGAGAGAGATAAAATAGGATAAATTATCTCACATGAAAAAGGCAAGAGAAAACTGTTACAATGGAGGAGAAGAGCAGAAAAGTGAAAGGGAATGAGTCAACATTACTATTGTTGGATTTGGCTTAAGGAGAGAATAATATACACACTCAATTGGGTATTTTACCCAACAGGAAAGTAGGGGGAAAAGGGATAAGAGGGGGTATGATAGAAGGGAGAGCAGATTGGGGGAGAGGGTAATTAGAAGCAAACACTTTTGAAAAGGAACAGGGTCAAAGGAGAAAATAGAATTAAGTGGAGAGCAGAATAAGAAGGAGGGAAATATGGTTAGTCTTTCACAATATGCCTACTATGGTAATGTTTTGCATAACTTCACATGTACAACCTACATTGAATTGCTTGTCTTCCCAGTGGGGGTAGGTAAGGAGGGAAGAAGGGAACAAATCTAGAAATTAAAGGTTTAAAAACAAATGTTAAAAATTGTTTTTTACATGCAGCCAGGAAATAAGATATACAGGCATTGGGGTATAGAAATGCATCTTGCCCTATAAGAAACTACAGGGAGAATGGGGGAGGACATAAGAGAGAAAAGATTGGGAGAAGAGGTATTCAATATGCTTGCTATCTTGGGGTGGGCGGTGGGGCAGAGGGGGAGAATATTTGTAACTTGAAATCTTGTGGAAATGAATATTGAAAACTTAAAAATAAATAAATGAATTTATTTTTTAAAAATGCATGAAAAGAATTCCTTAAAAAGCAGAGTTGGTTAAATGGAAAAAGATGCACAAAAATTCACTTGATGAAAATAACTCCTTAAAATGTAAAATTGGCCAAATGGAAAAGAAGGTACAAAAATTCACTGAAGAAAATAATTCCTTAAAAATCAGAATGGGCAAGCTAACAGCTCCATGAGACATCAAGAAACAATAAAACAAAATTAAAAGAATGAAAAAGTAGAGGAAAATGTGAATTATTTCATTAGAAAAACCACTGACCTTGAAAATAAATCCCAGAGAGAGAATTTAGGAATTATTGGGTTACCTGAAAGGCATGATCAAAAAAAGAGTTTAGACATTACCTTTCAAGAAGTTATCAAGAAAAACTGTCTTAATATTCTAGAACCAGAGGGTAAAACAGAAATTGAAAGAGTCCCTAACTCAATATCAACTCCTGAAAGAGAGTTTTCATTTTGGGAAATGAAAACTCCCTGTAGTATTCTAGCCAAATTCCAGAGCTCCCAGGTCAAGGAGAAAATAGTGCCAGCAGCCAAAAAGAAACAATTCAAGTATCATGGAGCCACTGTCAGGATAACACAAGATTTAGCAATTTCTATCTTAAAGGATCCGAGGGCTTGGAATATGATATTGTAAAGGGAGAAAGAACTAGCATTGTAACCAAGAATGACCTACCTAAGAAAAGTAAGTATGATCCTTCAAGGGGGGGGAGAATGGATATTCAATGAAATAGAGAACTTTCAAGCATTACTGATGAAAAGATCAGAGCTGAATAGAAAATTTGACCTTCAAATATAAGACTAAAAAACAGCATACAAAGGTAAACAGGAAAGAGAAATCATAAGGGATTCAATAAGGTTAAACTGTTTACATTCCTATATTGGAAAATAAAACTTGTAGCTCTCTTTATTAGGGCAGTTAGAAGAGGGTATACATAGATAGAAGAAACAGGTGTAATTTGAATATGATGGGATGATTATCTAAAAAAATAAAATTAAGAGTGAGAAAGTAATGTACTGGGAGAAGAGAAAGGGAGAAGTAGAATGGGGTAAATTATGTGACATAAAAGAGGCATGAAAGAACTTTTACAATGGAGGGGAATGTAAGGAAGGTGGGGGAGCACATGAATGGTACTCTCCACAGAATTGTCTCAAAGAGGAAATGACACACACACTCAATGGGGTATAGTAATCTATCTTACCATACAGTAAAGTAGGAGGGGAAGGGGAAAAGATAGAAGGGAAGACAGATTGGGGCAGGTAAAAGGTAGAAGCAAAACATTTTGAAAATGTACAGGGTGAAAGGCAAGAGAGAGCAGGATAAATGGGAGAAATAGGATGGAAGGAAATGCATAGTAATCATAATTGAAAAAAATTTACAGCAAGTTTCCCTGATAAAAACCCAATTTTTCAAATATCCAGAGAACTGAGTCAAATTTTGTAATAGTAATCTGTTTAGCAGGATACTTAGCACTTAGTACTAAGTGCTAAGTGTGGAAGGTGCAAACTCTGTCCCACTGTTGAGAAGGCATGAACTCCCCTGTTGATGTAGAAGAAGGGGATTGGCTGAGGTGTGTATAT
>CM053580.1:100544797-100565678 GCA_028627135.1 Pseudochirops cupreus | reverse complement strand
CACTGCCTCTGCCGCCGCTTCCAGTCAGCACCGCACAGCGACTAGCTTGGTTCCGGCGTTCTCTTGCTCCACCCCTTCCTGCTACATCAGCAAGCTCAAGGGGCGTGGAAGATCTTCAAATCCCAGTATCGTTACAACAACCCAGAACTAGGCTCACATGAACTGGAACTAGTCACTATTGGTTTTAAACAATAGGATCTAGACGATTATTTTTCTGGAATAAATTGAATTTACTCTAAAGAGAGGGAAAATCAAGATAAATTATGTCATTTTCCTAAAAGGAACAACTAATCAGGGTTATAAAACTATAATAATACTATCAAATATAATTCAAGTTTCCTGACCTTTTAGTCCAAATTTGATCCACAAAATGGATCTGAATACTGGAAGGAAGGGTTCCAGATAATCTGAGTTAGTCGTATTGACAAAGGTCAGTCATATAAAGTATTTTGATGTTCTTAGATAAACTCTTCTAGTGGTTGGTTTTTCCTAGCTGAACAAAAAATAACTTCACAGGAAGTGAAAAAGGAATGACAGTAGCAATATGTCATTTGACACAGAATTTGGTAACTAGGTCTGGGGTTTCTTGATTTTGAGGAAGTAACAAGAAAAGGAACATTTCAATTAGAATAACCTTGAAAAAGAAAAAAATAAATTTTTAAGATGAAAATCTAGCAAGAATGAAAAAAAAAATGACCCAGGGCTTTTTTGAAACTTTAAATTTCTACTCTTTCCAGAAATCTGCATCTAGAATCAGTTTCTAGATACATTGTATAAAATAATTTAACTTATTGATTACCTTTAAAAATATAGGCAATTGTAATTACATAATCAACTCTGAAGTCAAAATACTAGCTTTGGCTATGCTAAAAATTGAAGGTTTAGCAAATTAAAATTTTGTAATTAGTGGGTAATGTTGTTCATGATAGCTCTGGTTTTGTTCATTTTCTTGTTTGTTTGATAAATTCATTATGTGCTATATAATGTACTAAAGTAAAAGCTGGAAGCTCTACTCTACTTAAGTGGAAAAGAGACCTCCAGTAAATTACTCTCTGGTCTTTGTTTCAAACCTATAAAAGAGAACTTTTCATTAAATGATCTCAAGATTCCTTCTAACTTTATAATTCTTTAGTTCACTGACATTTGATAATTGATTGCATTCAATATACCACTTGAAAAGTACCATAAAGAAGATGCTACCAGATAGTAAAATAGTGTCTAGTAGAATGCAAGTTCCTTGATAATAGGGTCTGTGGTTTTAATTTGAATACTCAGTGACTAGGCCATTGATAGGAACAATAATAAATTAATAAATACTTGCCAAATGTAGTTTGGTTGGTAATAGAATCACCTTATTTCTTAATACTAGGACTTCGCTATACCTACTCTAAGAGTTCAACAAACATATGCATAGTCATTGAAGAATTTGAAAAAGGAAATAAATGCCCAGTTATCAATATTATATCATCACTCATTCGGTAAGCATTTGTTATGTGCTGGTGCTATGGTGCATGTAAAATTTAATCATTCTATTTCTCACGTTTATGACCAGAAGTTTGATGACATTGGGTACTCTCATTATAGAAGGAAGAAAATCCTTATTTCTAGGTTCATCTCAATACTGAAACAATTTCTTTATATTACTTAAAAATAGCATAAGGAAGTTGCAATTAGAAAATAGACTAGAGACTAGAGAGTGACTAGAATAATCACTAAGCCAAGTGATGTCAGTGTGACCCCTATTTAGTCCCTGTGGATAAATGAATCCCCAGAACCTGATATAAAGCATGTGACAATTGTATTGACATCTTGGATATTCCTGCACTTTCTTCTCTCTTGAAGTTCTAGTGCAGATTTTTCTCTTATTGATGTTATTATAGGGGAGATTCCTGTCCAGATTGTTCTAACTAACCTCTAATTTCCCTTCTTCTGAGATTTGCTTATTTGCTTGAGGATCAGGTGAATGAGTTATGATAACTACCAGGGTCAAATTAGCAGCAAGATTCATACAATCTTTACCATACCTCCAGCACCTCAAGCCATTACAGTTCTATTCTACTCTGAGGCTACTATCATATTCCTGCTTATCTTCCAAGGCCAATGAGCACAAGCAGTATGACCTACCATTTAACTAAAAACCTTGCGCTTTCCCAAAAGATTAAGTTGTGGATTGTTTTTTTTAGATGAGGAAACTAGGAAGGAGCCCTTTTCAAATGGGCAGAACCTTTGATGAAAAAAAAGGAAAACCCACATTGGGAGGTAGGTTGAGTCCTTAGTATTGCTTGTATTGGCGCATCTATCAAAAATGGGATTCAGTAATGTTGATATTAGAAACACTATAAAACCAGAGGCTACTAGAAGTCTCTATAAATGAATTTCAGCAGATAGGGGGTAAATGACTTGTGGTTGGAAAGAGGCAGTACAAGTATAAGTAATTACAAAGGATCTAAACCAAGGATTCTTTTTTTTTTGTAAATAGTATTTATTTCTTCCAAGTACATGTAAATATAGTGTTCAACATTCAGTTTTGTAAGATTTTGAGTTCCAATTTTTCTCCCTCCCTCCTTCCTTTTTCCCTTTCCCAAGACGGCAAGTAATCTGAAATAGGTTATACATGTGCAATCATGGAAACATATTTCCATATTAGTCATATTGTGAAAGAAGAACCACAGATAGGTTTTTGGGAAAACCACAAAAAATGAAAATAATATGCTTTGATCTGCATGCAGACTCCACAGTTCTTTCTTCATATGTGGATAGCATTTTCTATCATGAGTCTCTTGGAATCATCTTGAATCATTGTATTGCTGAGAAGAACTAAGTCAATCATAGCTGATCGTTGCACAATGTTGCTGTTACTGTATACAATGTTCTCCTGGTTCTGCTCACTTCACTTAGCAAGACTTCCAAGTTTTTATGAAATCCATCTGCTCACATTTCTTACAGCACAATAGTATTCCATTACATTCACACACCACAGCATATTCAGTCATTCCCCAACTGATGGGCATTCCCTCAGTTTCTAATTCTTTGCCACCACAAAAAGGACTGCTATAAATATTTTTGTACGTGCAGGTCTTTTTCCCTTTTTTTTTTAACTTGTTTATTTTTTTATTTTTTGGTTTACGTCATTGATTTCCACAAGATTTTGAGTTACAAATTTTCTCCTCATCTTTCCCCTACCCACCACCCCAAAATAGTGATCCCACTGTATACCCCATCCACCAATTTGCTCCCTTCTATATCCTCCCCCATCACCCGTCTGACTTTCTGGTAGGGTAAGATGGATCTCCCTATCCCAGTGCCTGTATATCTTATTTCCCAGTTGCATGTAAATAATAATTATTAGTAGTAGTAGTAGTAGTAAATATATATCTATATCTATATCTATATCTATATCTATATATACACTTATCATTTGATTTAAATTCTGGATTCTTTCTATTTCTCCTTTGACACCCACCCCCACTGGAAAGTCAGGTAATTCAATACAGGCTGTACATGTGCAGTTACACAGAACATCTCCACAATGAACATATTGTGTAACACTGACTATATTTCCCTCCTTCCTATCCTACCCCCCCCACACACACCTTGTTCCATTCTCTACTTTGTCCCTGTCCCTTTACTGAAGTGTGTGCTTCTAACATGCCCTCCCCTCCATACTCTCTCCTCTTATCCCCATCCCCCCTACTCTCCTGTAGGACAAGATACCCACTTTAGAGTGTATGTCATTCCTTCCCTAAGCCAAATTCAATGAGAGTAAGGGTAACCCATTCCCTTTTGCCTCCCTGTTCTTCTCCTCCATTGTAACAGTTATCCCTTGCCTCTTCTTTATGAGATGATTAACTCCATTCTGTCTCTCCCTGTCTTCTCTCATTCTATTCCTCTCCCACCTCACAATTTCACCTTTTAAAGTATCATCCCTTCCTATTCAATTGATCCTGTGCTCTCTGTCTACATACACATTAATACCTGCACTCACATATGTATTCATATGTATATACACCCTCCTACATAGACATATGTGTATGTATACATATATATGTATACACACACACATTTATATTCCCTTCACTTATCCTCATACTGAGAAAAGTTTCACAAGTTACAATTCTCATTTTTCCATGTTGGCATGTAAATAGTTCAACTTTGATAAGTTCGTTATGATTTCTTTTGTATGTTTACCTTCTCATGCTTCTTGTGTTTGAATGTCAAATTTTCTGTTCAGTTCTGGGTTTTTCCTCAAGAATGCTTGGAAGTCCTCCACCTCATTGAATGACTGTATTTTCCCTTGAAACATTATACTCAGTTTTGCTGGGTAGGTGATTCTTGGTTTTAATCCTAGCTCCTTTGATCTCCAGAATATCATATTCCAGGCCCTTCGGTCACTTAATGTAGATGCTGCTAGATCCTGGGTTATCCTGATTGTGTTTCCACAGTATTCAAATTATTTCTTCTTGGCAGCTTGTAATATTTTCTCCTTGATCTGGGAACTCTGAAACCTGGCTATACCCTTTTTCCCTTTTTAATGATCTCTTTGGGATATAGATCTAATAGTGATATTATTGGATAAAAAGGTATGCACCATTTGATTGCACTTCAGTCATAGTTCCAAATTCCTCTCCAGAATGGTTGCATCAGTGCAACTCCACCAACAATGCACTAGTGTTCCAATTTTCCTACATCTCCAACACTTACCATTTTCCTTTTCTGTCAAGTTAACTAATCTGATAGATGTGAGGCAGCACCTCAGAGTTGTTTTAATTTGCATCTCTCTAATCAATAGTGATTGAGAGCATTTTTTTTTCATATGACTGTATAGAGCTTTAATTTCTTCATCTGAAAACTGCCTGTTCATATCCTTTGACCATCTATTAATTGGGGAATGACTTGTATTCTTATGAATTTGACTCAGTTCTCTATATATCTGAGAAATGAGGCCTTTACCAGAACACTTGCTATAAAAATTATTTTCCATTTTTCTACTTTCCTTCTAATCTTGGTTGTATTATAAACCAGGGATTCTTAACCTGCAGTCTTTGAAATTATTGTTTAAACTATTTTGATAATTGTTACAATATGGTTTGGGTTTTTGGTAATCACATGTATTTTATTTTATGCATATTAAAACATTATCATGAGAAGAGAACTATAAACTTCCCAGACTGCCAAAGAGAAGGATATTGAAAAATTAGAACACTAATACACTGTTGGTGGAACTGCAAATTGATCCATCAATTCTGAAGAGCAATCTGGAACTATGGCCAAAGAGTTCTAAAACTGTGTCTACCCTTTGGCCCAGCAATACCACTATTAGGTCTGCTTCCCAAGGTGATCAGGGAAAAAGGAAAAGAACCTATACATTCTAAAATATTTATAGCACCTTTCTTGGTGGTGGTAAAGAAATGGAAATTGAGGGGATGCCCATCGATTGGGGAATAGCTAAACAAGTTGTGGTGTATCATTGTGATAGAATACTACTATGCTGTAAGAAATGATAAACAGGTTGATTTTAGAAAAATGTGGAAAGATTTGCATGAAATAATGAAGGGTGAAATAAGCAGAACCAAGAGAATGTCACATGCAGTAACAGCAATATTGTTTGAAGAGTAACTGTAAATGACTAAGTTGTTCTCAGTATTATAAATACTCATATCAATTACATAAGACTTATGATGGAAGATACTATCCACTTCCAGAGAAAGAACTGATAAACAGAAGTATGCCTTGTATGGTTTTACACATATGTGTATGTACATGTATGTATATATGCATATGTGTGTGTTAAATGGTGGCCTTCTCTAGTGTGGTATGGGGGGGGGGAAAGGAAGGAGAAGACAATTCAAAACTTACAGTGTGACAAAAAATAAATAAAATAAATTTTTTTTTTAAGTAAAGAAGAAATCTTGATCTAAAGAATTAATTAATAGGACATTTGCATTCTACAAATCTGATCAAAAGAATAGATCTTACCACTCAATCAGCTAGATTTTGGTCCTAAACGATAAGGAAGAAACAATTACAAAAAAGAATAAATTTAACCAGTTCAATTGGAGACAAATATAAATGGTTCTATGGTCTCCAAGTCCTTGAGATTACTAGACATGTCATAGTCCTTGTTCCCATTGTAATATCTCAGTATCTCAACTAAGCAGCATGAACAGGAACCCTTAAATTTGGGATATCCTGCTTAGACCTTGGGTAGCAAAGCTAACCGGAGAAGAGGTAGCAATTTCTACTTAGTAGATGCCCACTGAAATGCAGGATGGGAATGAGAGAGGAAGAGGAAGTTATCTTCTAATGTCATTCTTGCAGTTGGGATGACTTGAAGCCCCTACCAAAGGCAAAAGAGGTATTGATACTGGAGTCTCAGGTAATTATACTTCCCAGAGTCAGGTCAGAAAATGGGAGTCATCTTTGATATAAGGCAAAGTAGAGAGGGTAGTTTACATGAGAAAATTGCTGTCTAAGAAGGGGGTGGTCACGGTAACAAATAATTTCTCCAAATACACTATACAAGGTCCACATGGGGAAGGTGGGTCTAGGCATAGTAAACATAGCTATGGCATAAGCAGTACTTGGATTGCTCTGAGGCAGATTATAAAATCTCAACTCCAGCCATTATAAGTTTCCTAAGCAATAACTGTCTAGGTCGACCCAGAAGGCACTAAATATTTTGCTTTGGTTGTTGTTGCTTCCCTAACAGGGAGGAAGGAAGGAGTTTCCACTGAAGATGAGAAGTTACTGGAGATCTTTAGCCAGGAATCTGTTGCCCCCAACCCATGTTTAGGAATTGTCCCATAGATCTCCTACCTAGCACTTTCGAACCATGTGGGTGAATTCACACATTTAATGAACAAGAGATACAAGCTTTATGAGAATAGATTCCCTGCTGGATAATAACAAGAGGTTCATTTGACCATCCCAATCACCAGTGGAATAGCATCGATTTTTGTTGTTTTTCTCAAGAAGTGAGTCAAGTTGTGCCCCTGTATCTACTTTTGAAAAGTCTATAAATGATATTAATTGATCTTTTTTATATCAACACTTCCAAATACATCCCTCCCTACTTCCTCACAGTTATCCTTCATAATGAAGAATTTTAAAAAGAGAGAAAGTCCACTCTGCATGATAAATCAACATATCAAACAAGTCTGCCAGTAAGTGTAGTGTTCCATATCCATAGTCCTCCACCTCTGCCAAAAAGGAAGGAAGACGCTTTTTTTCATCTCTTTTCTAGGGCCTAGCTGGTCATTACAATATCCACTTTCAGTTTTTTGTTGCTACATTTACATTATTGTACAGATAGGTCTCCATTCATGTGAATAATAAATTCCCTGAAACGGTCACACTTTTCAAAATTGTGCTGTATATATTTATTGATCTAGAACCAATGACCATATCTTACTTCAATTATAATTTCAAATAACATGAATTCAAACACATGTGACCACTTCAGGGGATTCCTTATTTGCATCTAGCTGTAGACACTATGTGTATGTTTTCCTGATTCTCTTTCAGGTTTACTCTCCCTCAGTTCAGGTGGTTTCCTGTACTTCTATAAATTCTTCAAATTTACTGCTTTTTTTATCTAGTATTATTCATTCCATTCATGAATAATGATATCATTTTTCCAGGAGGTTGCAAAGTACTTTACACCTTATCTCATTTGAATTGAGCCACAATTTCTTTATCCATTTCCCAATCAAAGGGAATTTTGCTTCCAGTTCTTTACTATTAGAAGATGTGCTGCTAAACTACATGCTCTCCTTCTTTTCCGTGTTTGGTTTCGTTTCTTCTTTCCCATTGTTCACGCCATTGGTTACAACCCTTCTTTACAACCACACTAATGTCCAATGTGAAAGTATTTGCAGATCCTATACTTGATTGCAAGCCACCATGGCGGGAAGGGAGAAGGGAGGGGAGAAAATTTGAAACTCAAGAGATTGTGGAACTGAATCTTGTAAACTAAAAGTAAATAAACAAATCAATTTAATTTAAAAAAAAAGATGTGCTGCTATAAATATTTTGTTCTATTTGCTACCTTTCTTCCTATCATTAACCTCCTAAGGAATATATTTCTAGTAGTAGGATCTCTGGGTCAATGAGTATAATCATTCTAGTTATTTAATTAGGATAATTCACAACTGTTTACCAAAATAGTTATACCAATTCAAAACTACAACAACAGGTCATTAATATGCGTGTCTTTCTGGAGCTTCTTCAGTGTTGATTATTCTCAACTGTTATCATCTCCAATTTGCTAAATGTGAGGAAAAACTTGAGAATTGTTTCCTTGGCATTTCTCCTATTATTAGTCATTTGAAACATTCTTTCATGTGGTTGTTAATATTTCTTCCAATTACTTCTTATGCCGAGATGAAATAACTTTTGTAACCACTACTATCTCCTGTTGATCTTAGATATTTTGGCTTGAGTCAGATACCTAACTATACCAAGCTAAACTTGGGAGGATCATCTGTTTTTTAGTAGATCAGGAGATGAGAAGAAGGTAGCCTTTCAGATCTAACTTATATAATATAAATGTGTTTATTCCCCTAGGGTATATACCTTAACAACATTTGATTAATAAAGTTTTATTATACTTTCTTGATTGACTAATTCAATATCATTCTGATTTTTTTCCCATGTTGTGAACAGGGACAGAGTTCAAGTTGTACTCACCTGGCTGCCTCACCACAACTTATATTGTAGCCGGAAAAGTATATTTTTCCATCATAAACAGGGATTTGTACTGGATCAAATAAATTATAAATGAATCCAAAGTATCCACAGGGTAGGGTTTACCAACTGGAATAAAGGTCTCACAACTTAGGGATTTAGTTAAGGGATGGCAGACTTTTATAAACAATGCTTTCTAAAGTTTTCAAGGTTATGGTTGACCCTTTCATGACTGTTAAGGATAGTGATCTTATACAAATAGGGCACTGAACCAGAGAGGGCCTTTTTGAAATTTACATGACTGTGCCCTTGCCATTACTTATAAACCTATTTTCCTTTCTTACATATAAATCCACTCCCATTCAATATAGATGCCTCAGGGTTCATTTTTTAAAAATTTTAATTTATTTATTTACTTTTAGGTTATAACAATCAGTTTCACAATTCCTTGAGTTCCAAATTTTCTCCCCCCCCCCCCGCCCCGTCCCCTTATGCCCCAAGGTGGCATGCAATCCAATATAGGTTCTACAAATACCTTCACATTAAACATTAGTTAAGTTGTATAGAAGAATTATAACCAATGGAGTGAACAATGAGAAAGAAGGAATGAAACAAAACAAAACACAAAAGAGAAAGAGCAAGTAGTTTGCTTCAATCTGCATTCAGACTGTAGTTTTCTCTGGATGTGAATATCCCTTTCCATCATGAGTCTTTTGGAGTTGTCTTCTAACCTTGCATTGCTGAGAAGAGACTGTCAAAGTTAGTCGTCACACATATGATGTGTCTGTAATTGTGTACAAAGTTCTCCTGGTTCTGCTCTCCTCACTCAGCATCAATGTATGTAAGTCCCTCCATGTTATTATGAAGTTTGTCTGCTCCTCATTTCTTACAGCACAATAGTATTCCATTACATTCATACACCACAACTTGTTTAGCCATTCCCCAATTGATGAGCATCCCTCAGGACTCATTTTTGACTTAGAGTCTGTCAGAAAAGGAAGAGAGAGTACAATCTGAGTTCATATACCCTGAGGTTACATATTCTTTCTGTCAATTGAATTCAGCACAAAAGAATCACTTTGTGATTGACAGGGTTTCCTATCAAGGCTGTAATGGGGATATGGTTGTACAACTATGAAGAAGCTAAGTTATGCACCCAGTCTTGGTCTTAATGGACCACAATAACTTAGTTTATTTCAGGGAGCTCAGTGCTTAGCACTGTCTGGCAAAAAGTAAACAATAAATGCTTGTTGACTGACTGACAGATCATATCAAAACATATTTTTGTTTTCTTTTCTCCAAGGAATTCACAAGAAACACTTGCTATCACAAAGATCTGATGTAAAGTTGTTATAAATCTTCCTGGGTATGTAGTAAAGTAGTAAGGAAACAGAAACAACCCAGCTGAAATTCATCAAGGAAGAGATCATAGTTCCATTGCCCTTTGAGAGGAAGCCTAGTGGAATCACTGTAAAAGGCATATGGGCCATCTAGTGGGAATCACACTCACCAGGTCTTGGGCCATAACAAGATGAATAGGCTACTTGGTGCAGTTAAAAATTCAAGGCACATACACAGTACCTAGTCATGGTTATATAATTGAGATCTGCTGCAAGAACATGGGTAGCACTTTGATAGAACCCTACACCCTTCACTGATTGGCTAAGCAGCAAGAAAGAGACATAGTCCTTCAGACCTAATTATTTCTGTGCTTCCCTGGTTGCATTTCAGTGGGAAACTGGGGAACTAGAGAACTGCATTCCTCAGTGTCTTTTGTTTCCTTACTGAATATGCATATGATGTTGTTATCTAGTAAAAGAGGTTAGGGGCTTAAGTCTTTTCTTCTCCATATGCTTCACTAACAAGCAATCAATAAACAACCATATTAAATTCACCAAATCCCAACCCTGTATTTGGGATCTGGCCTGAAACAGGAGGTGCGATCCAGAAATTTAATCTCACTGAATAACTGGTGACCTGATTGGGCATATATATTCAAGACTACAATTTGCGTTAACTCATGAAGATACTCCAGTATAAGAAATGGGGACTACTTACAGTCCTCATTGGCACCTCCTTGACCTTATATCCAGTGGAGCTTGATTTTAAGTGATTTACAAACTTTACTAGAAGCAGTTGATTTGTCAAGAAAGTTCCATTTGGTCATTTGTCCAAACCGGCTGTCTGCTGCACATATACTATTGGCATTTTTAAAAGGGGGCCATTTTAAAGGAACATGGGCTTTCCTTTCAAGTTGTCTCAGATAAGAGGCCTCCAGTTTACAGCCAAGTTCTGGCAAAGACTGAAAAAGGAATGAATAATTTGCTGTGCTCACCCCACAGCAAGGTTGACTTTGACTACCTGTGGGAGTCATTGTGGTACAATGAAAGAAACAAAACTCTGAATTGAGAGAGAGCCTCTGTTTAAATCTAGGCTGCTACTTACTACCTATATAACCTAAAGCAAATTACTTAACCTTTATGTATGTGATATGTCATCTGTAAAATGAGAAGATTGAACAAATGACCTCCAAGGCCGCTTCCAGCTCTAACTCTATTAATGCAATGAAACATGACCTAACTTCAAGGGTTTGAACAACTAGTTGCTCCAAGACAGAGCAGAAAGGGTGAGTAGAAAGGGGACATAATCATCATCATTCCCTGGAATAGCAGAGAATGGAGTAAGGCCTAACTAGGTCAGCACCATAGCCATGGAAAGTGTGTAGTCACTACATTCAAATACCATAATTTGTTCAGGCAGCTAAAACCGGTCTGCATTGTAATTCCATGATGTGTATGCAAAAGACATCCAGAGAGATTTAAGGTGAAAGGATGGTGTTGGCACTGTTGCCAATAGTTATTAGACTGGCTGCTATCATGGAGTTTTGTGGCAGACTTGTTTATGTGTAGAGAATGGTAGAAACCCAGGTGAGCCTCTAGGGCATGAGAAGTGCCTGCCTGGTTGCATTATTTGGAATTCCTAGGAGAAATTTCTGATGGCAGTGCTTCTATAGTTCTCCCCTGGTATGCTGACCCCTAGGGAAGAGGCCCAGGGAAATATGTGTGACATTTACATTTTAGTTCCCTCTGGACCTCTGTGTGCTGTGACTACCACTTAGTACATCCCTGGTGATTGCAATGTATCAGCCTTGAAGGGGAAAATCTGTGATAACAAAGCCTTTCTGAGATAAATTAGGCTGCCTTTCTGAGATGGAAACTCTCTGATACTGTCCTGGCAAACCTGAGAGTTGCAGATATGAATTCCCTGCCGTTTTCCTCCTTAGTTCTATTTGGTCCTTGCATGGGGAGAACTCTATACATAAGTGGCAACAGATGTCTACTTACATGGTGAAATTCTATGATGTGGAAGTTCCATTTTCAAAGGGGTGGGATCTAGGATAGTTTGCTACTATTACACACCACGCCAACTCTCTGAAGGAACTGAAAAGAAATTAACAGTTAGCTGTATGGTAGTAAGTCACTGTATGCAGAATTTAGAATGAATATTATATATTACTTGATTTCTCACTATGATTTCTGGAATGTTATCCCAAAAAGGTAGATAATTAAATGTTTTCTAATCTGGAAAAAGGGATAACAATTATAATAGGGCTATGGAGAGCAGTATGTTGCCCAGGATGCTGGGTGTTATAGGAGAAATATCTCCTCTCAGTTCATGTGATGGATAACTGCTGCCAAATATATATTTACTACAATGTAATAATTATAGAGGTAAAAATTTAGGTTTTATCATTATGGGTGAGCATAGTTTCTGGTCTCAAATAAAATCTGAACCTTTATTAGGATTTTCATAAGGTTTTTCATTGGAAAAATTATATCCAAGTGTTATGGGAATCTGAAGATCTTCTCTGCCCCTAGGCCCTTTGATAGGCTTAAGTGGCTCTGAGAACCTTCCCTGATTTGAAAATATATTCTGCCCCCTAATAGGCTGAATGTGGTCACATGGAGCCTGCGGCAGGAGGCTTGTTCTTCAGGAATGCCCATACCTTATTACTTTGTGATTGGGCAGTGGGTCAAGAGGGCTGTGACAGTCTCTGAGACTGTCAGGAGAAGGCTCTATATACCCTGATGTGAGGTTTTGCTTTGGGGCTCACTTTGAGAAAAATTGTGTGATTTGGCCAGATGAGACTCTGGGAAGCCATTGAGCCCCTGGCTTTGAAAACCCAGATGTTGGTGCTTCCCTCTGGTATGGATGTAATGGTCAGATGGTTGGAAGCCCATCTGCTGATCTGTTTCTTTGACTGCTTGTAACTTCTGCTTGTAACTCATGTTTTGTATTCTGTTTGTATTCTCTGAAGTTCAGGGTGCTGACTTTTTCCCCTGAACTAGGTAAATGATATACATTTGATTGATGAAAGTAAGATTGTTAACCTTTTTTGATTTGTTTTCCTTTAGAAGAGCAGATCTAAGAACCTGTGCTAGCAGCCACCCTGGGTATGCTAGGGTGCTTTCTGGTATACCAAGTGAGGAAGAAATAATTCATTTACATATTGCAATCTTACATATCCTTTTAGGCCATAAAAGTTAAAGACAGATCCATACTCCCATCCTTTCTTCAATGCTATAAAAGTTGAAAAAACTAGCTAAAAAGAATCATAACTTTATATATCACCTAAGAAAACAAACCTCTTCAAACAAACTCTATAGGTAAACTAAGTCAGGTTATAGATTAAACTATATTTAGAAAATTAACAATAGGCTGATTGAGAAAGAGAATTTATAGGTCACCAAGTAGTCAAGGAAAGTTGAGGTTCTTTCTCTGGCTTCTTATCTAAGGAATGCTAAGATTCTACAGTAAATTTTCACATCCCATTGGACAGGTTTTGGTCAGATGAGGTTAATATTAACCAAAAATTACAGGAGAAAAAAAAATTTAAAAATTCCCATAACATAGGAAATGGCCCCTAGGGAAAAGGCCATTGAAGGGTAGGAGGGGTGCTGAGGAGAAGCCTTTTGATAAAGGATAACAGATGACAATATTTTGCCTATGACCATTAGTACATATAAAAAGAAAAGATGCTGAATATTTCTCAGCTTCTAAAATTTTGAGCGTGAATCTCATTTCATGAGAAAGCTGCCTTGTTGCAGGGGATTTGGATGGGGAGGGGTAGTATCAAATGGTATTCAGGGAAGATATTTAGACATGAAAAACTTTCTTTTACATTTAGCTGAATATCATTATTAAATAGGTTGCACGGTATAAAGAGTACTGGGATGGAGTCTGAATACAAATCACAGCACACTATTTTCTCTCTCTTTTTCCCTTGTTTGTGTTTTTTTCCTTTCGTTATGATTCCTCCTTCACAACATGACTAGTGTGGAAATATGTCTAACAGGATGATATATATATAGTTTATATCAGATTGTAGGCCGTGTTGAGGAGAGGGAGGAGGGAAAAAAATTTGGAGCTCAAAATCTTATAAAATGAATGTAGAAAACTATCTTTATATGTAATTGGAAAAAATAAGATACTATTAAGTGGGCGGGGAAAAAAAGAACATTGGATTTAGGATCAGAAGACCTAGCTTCAAATTCTGGATCTGTGCCATATTGGAAAAGTCATTTCATTGATCTTGGTATGAGCAATTCTGAAAAGCTGTACTCAGGTAAATCAATGTGGAGTCCTCCATATCCTTTTTGAATATCTTTCCTTTACTATGACTGAGTAAGCCTCCTTTTGTTAACTGTTGAAAAGATCTATGTCTCATTTTGTTCCAATATCAGATTAAAACTACCTGAGTTAGGTCTACTCCATAACAAAGGATCAGCATTATTCTAGATTAAATGTCTCATTATCTTTGAAACAAAAATGTTTACAAAAATACAGGAAGCAGTTTAAGACTAGTGTCTGTCTCAGTACTCTAGTAGACTTATTTAGTATTTGGGGGAAGAGGAAAAAAGGTTTTAGGAACCAGAATTGAAACTGAACTCCTTGTTCTTAAGAATGAATAAATAGACAGAAAATGAAAATACTGATATTCTTCAAGGGTAATTATTAAAGGGCCAGTTGCTCAAAGATAAGCAAAGAAGTTTTGTGGAAGAAAGGTTAATGAGTCAGGCAGAAAACTGGGTGATTAAGAACAACAGCAAAAACCCCAGAGTAAAAGATGAAGATGTTAGTTTCAGGATTCAGAGCCCAGATAAAAAGGAAGTAAGAAAAGGAAGTGGCATATAGAACATGAGATTTAATCTTTTAAGTTTAAATTTTACTACTACTGATAAAACATGCAATAGTTATGAGTTTACAAATCTTAATCATAAGAAAAAATTGTTTTTTAAAAAATTTTTTTCAATTCCAACTATCTATTATTTGGAATGTGGTTTTTTTTTTTTAAATGCTCACCCAAGGTTTGTTTTTTTTTTTATTTTAACGTACAAAAGAAATGAAAAGCTGTCTCAAAGGTCTTATAAAGTAAACATACTCAGAGAGAGACAAGCTAAGCTTCTTTTCACTAGTCACTTATTTCTAGACTTCCAGATTTATTATTAATCTGTGATTTAACAACTGGTAACTTTTCTGTTTAATAGTATTAATAGGGTTCTTTAAAAAAAAAAACTTAAAATTAACCATGCTTTTGGTTCATCTGATTATAGTACCAATAATATTATCTTCCTTTCCAATTTACTTAAAATCTTTTATTTTGCCATAACCATAACTCCCTTTCCTTTAGGTCTTAGCCTTTGGGAAACACTAAAGATATTGTCTTCAGACAAAATAATCTCTAACAACAGTGAATTTATATTTTTTGCTATGCAGCTTCACAGAAGGAAGGAAGGAAGGAAGGAAGGAAGGAAAGGAGGAAGGAAAGAAGGGAGGGAGGAAGGAAGGAAGGGAGGGAGGAAGGAAGGAAGGGAGGCAGGGAAGGAGGGAAGAAGGAAGGAAGGAAGGAAGGAAGGAAAGAAGGAAGGGAGGAAGGGAGGGAGGGAGAGAGGGAGGGAAAAAAGGAGGGAGGGAGGGAGGAATGAAGGAACAAAGGAAAGAATGGCAGGAGGGAATGAGAGGGAGGGGGAGAAAGGAAAAAAAGGGAGGGAGAGAGGAAAAGAAAGAAGGAAGGGAGCACCACAGACAGGTAGGCCAGCTTTCAAAGTCAAAGGCTTTGATACATTTTTTAAAGGAAAAGTAAATTATACATAGTAGAGAGCTATAGCTTCATGTATAATCCTCTTTTTCTGCCCTACTATGTATACAGAAATGGACATTTTATTTGGCATTTGGTAAGTTCAGGTTAAAAAAATTAAAAATTTTTAAAGATTTTTAGAAATAAAGCAGGAGATTTAAAAATTGGCTTTTTAGCAATCATAGTGTGATTTATTTAGAGTAAAGGCATTACCTATACCACGGGATAAGAAAAACAGGGTCAAACAATGCCTGGGTACCAGACTTGGGCAAATACTAAACATAAAGTTAGTCTTGTAATTTCTCTTGATTTCTGTTTCCTCATCTATAAAATTAAGGGTTTGGGCAATGCAATGTAGGGAGAAACTATGAATCCGCTGGCCTGGGTTCTGTTTTTGCCTTGTCCATTGACAAGTTGTGTATCTTTGCCATTCTGAGCCTCACCTTCTTTATTTCTACAAGTAAGAGGTTGGATTAAATGATTTCTAATGTCCCTTCCAGTTATGAAATTCTACAAATACGTAGGTAATATTTAAGGTCTCTTACAGTTGTAAGATTCTATGATTCTATGCTGAGTATATAGTATGGAAGGAATTTTAGGTTTTACATATAGCTGTTTTTATTCTTTGACTATAAAGAATAAAAGATACCACATCCAGGAATAACCTACACAAAAGGAAAATATATATAAAACTGCATAAATATAAGTTCTGATATATAAAGATTTCATTTATCAGACTAATAAATCAAATCCACATCTAGTCTTCAAATGTTATTTTAGTCAATTAACTTCAAATTCTCTTACATCAAACTTTTTTTTGATGCCAGAGCAGATCATAAGTTACCAAACACAGTGGGGGTTTTTTGTTTATTTTTGGTTTTGCCTCCTTTTCATTACTATTTGTGAAGGGGATAAAGTATCCTGAAATAGCTTGTTGATGTTCTAGATTTAAAATGTATCATTATCATAGCATAGAGGTGCCATGGTGATGACCTCTCCATGGAATAGAATGAAAGTGAACAGAATAGAACAAAATAGAATAGAATAGAATTGGTCACCCACATGCTGTACTGAACAACTGGTTACACTTCTATCTGCCTTTTTCTTTCGTTTTCCTACTACAGCCCTTTAAGGTTTCCTTGATGGTCAGGATTTTGTGCTCTCTGAAAATTAGCAGACTAATATCTAAGTGATCAAAATAGGTAAACAATGGGTAATGAAGCCAATAGCTATTTATTATAAAAATCTACAAAGGCCTTCCATTGTGGCCCATTAGTTTTGTACTCTAGAACGGCTAACATTTGGAAGTTTACCACAGTTTCTGACAGTTCCCAAATACAGGAAACATGCTGCGGAGTATGGAATCTTTACAATGGGATCCAAGGTATATAGATTATAATATGTTACAAGTTTGGAATTCTAATAATGGTATTTTACCTGTAATTTTTATGGCACCAAGAAGAATAATATCAACAAGGGAGAACCTACAGAATATTGCTACTATTTTGAATGCTTAGATACATTCATAGAAATATTAATGACTAACATCCTGTAATACTTCAACAAGCTATGATTTTTTTCAGTGTGAGTACTTATTCTATCAATGGAGATTATAACCCTTCTATAACTTAATAGTCTTCAATAATTGCAATGTTCAAAAAACCTGTCATATGGTTATGTGTTTCTCTAAACTTACCTAAACTACTCAGAAAACAGACAAAATTCATCAGGAAATCTCCCTTTCTACTAGCTTGCTAAGATCTGCCAGCATTATTGTTTCACTGTCATTATATCATACCCTTGTAGGACCCATGGTTATGACCAATATTTATTGTTAATGCTATTTTTAAATGAAAAAATATTTTATTGATGATTGATAAGAATATTATTTTCTATTGGTCATGCTACAATTAATATAAAGGTGTTCAATTCAGTTCAATTTAGCTATACAAACATGCAAGAAATGTTTACTATATGCTGCACAGTTTCTAGGCACAGGCAGGTAGATTCCTCATTAGGCCCTGTCCATATGCCAAGGTGAGAAAGGAGAAGTTACCCTAGAATCTGGCTCTTGACTAGGTTATGGTTACTTAGCAGAATTTTTTTCTATATTAGTATGTCAGATACAAAAAGCCAAATGCAAAGATGCAGGAAGCTATAAAGACTTGTCTTGAACACATCTTCACTCTGTTATCAGTCATCCCCAATACAAAACTGAGTCGACGTTATGATTGTAAGAAGCCTCTCCTTGTGTTTTGGGTGAGCTATTTTCCCCTTCTATCATGTAAACATGCTTTGGCAAACTAATGTGTATTTGTACCAATCTACTCTACATAAAAGAGAGGCTCAATTAGTGGATTATACTAGATAACTTTTAATTTAAACTTGAACCATAAATAATAGTGATTTTTTTAACCTATCACTTTACATATCACTCTCCTCATTACAACTTTGTGATCATGGTAACCATATCCTCACTTACAACCAAGTAAACAAAGATTCCAGAGAGGTTACCTTGCTTGGACTCATGACTAGGACGTATCAGGCTAGGAATATTGCAAAGATCTTAAATCCATTGTACTTTCTACTGCACTCCATGGCCTACTTATTCTAGTCAGTTTGCCTCATTTACCATCGTGGGTGGAAAATTGATATTCCTGAATTGTTTAATAGATACATTTTTAGTTTTCCTGTTATTTTCCTAGTTAGGGCTAGAGACTGAACCTGTAATTTCACTGGAGTAGAGAACTCTCACATGAGGAACTCCTTCTACTAATACCGGTAGGCACCTGCTCTGTGACTTATCATCTTAAAGAGTTGCCAGGAACACTGAGTCATGAAGGGACTTGGTTAAAGTCATATGGCCAATACGTGTTACAGGCAGAATATGAACCCAGGTCTTACTGGGTTCAAGGCACTCTTTCTATTCACTTTGCCAGTGGTGTCAAATTAAAATAGAAATGGGGACCACTAAACCTTTAAGAATCCCTGTCACAAAAAAACCCAATATTAAAATTATCTATGTTTGTATATATATGTATATATATTATATTTCCCAATTAGATTTTATTCTGGTTCTGCTGATCTCTGGGGTGTTGCAGAATGCCATGTGTGATTTGGGTGGGATGGGGAGGAAAAAGGGAAGGAAAAAGGGAAGGAAAAGGGAAGGGTGATGACACCTCTGCACTATGCCATGCTTTCTCTTATTTTCCTGAGGTGGTGTTGTTTTTTTAAGTGTAACTTGTAACCCAACCAAAGGATTGTGAAAAAGTGGTGTGGAGAGTTGGTGTTGGTGTTGGTTTTTTTAAATTAACTTATATGACAATTCTCATCTCTATAGCAAGATTACCCATAACTATTTTCTCTTTGCCATTCTACTCCTGTGGCTGACCTACTTTCCAATACTAGAACCTCAGTAAGAAGAGTAGTTGGGTCAAAGAAAAAGGTTTGTCCCATTGCTAAATACCATTTAGAGTGTTCCAATATCAACTTTTAGAAGTAAAGAGGTTGATGAGGGTGGGAGGGGTGAGTCAAAAGGTGGCATGAAACTGATAGAATCTTCTCTACTTCATTGAATAGTACTAATAGCCTTAAGACATATCATGAACAAGAAGTAGGATCTTTTATAATCCTTTGCATCATTTTTATGTACTTTTTTTCTATTTTAATTATTTGTATAAAAGTTTGATCTTCTCAACTAGAATGTAAATGTGTTAAAGAAAAGGACCTGTGAGGGGCAGAGCCAAGATGGCGGGTAGGAGCAGCAATATATTGCAGCTCACACATAGCCACCTCAAAATACCCATAAAATATGGCTCTAAACAAATTCTAGAACTCCAAAATGCACACAAATATACTTTCCGCCAAAGGCAGCTCGGCTAGGAAGAAACATCTCAGCTCTGCAAGCCTAAACCAGCCAGCCTAAATCTGCGGCTTTACCCTGGAGGCGGCTGGATGAAACAAGCCGAGCCCCAGCTGCAGCTTCAGGAGAGTGGAACTGCGGTAGCTGTGGCAGTTTCCAGAATTATCAAGCCATAAAGGAAAAAAAAAAGGACCAAGTGAAAGGTTAGTGGAACTCGGCTAAATCGGGGGAGAAAAGTGGGTCCGGCCAAACCGCCTCCAGGGCAAGGAAGCCACAGAAGCGGAGGTCTTGCACCCGCCTCCACACTGCCACTTCAGCACTCCCGGCCTGCAGACTGCAAGGGAACAAGCGATTGTTCAGAGGCCAAGTGTTCTCGTGTTGAGCGGCCTGGATCCCGATGATGGTCTTGGACGGGGGTCCTGGGATGTCTTCTCAGTGAGCCGGAGTTGGGGAGGGACCCAGCAGCTTCCTGAAACCTCCAGCAGCTGGGAAAACTCCAGGATTTTGGGACACAGCTTTCCCCTCTGGAAGCAGAGTTCCACAGAGCTAAAAAAGAAAAAAATTCACTGACTGGCCAGCCATGAATAAGCATAGGAAGTAAAGTAAGAACAGTAACCAAACTCTGGATTCCTTTTTTGGGGAAAAGAGGGATCAAAGCAGGGAATGGGAGGGAGACAACACAGTCAGAATTCCTGCACCAAAAGCTTCCAAGAAACATGAAGATTGCCTAAAAGCTAGAGATCAGCTTTAAAAAGATTTTGAAAACTAAATGAGAGAAGTGGAAGAAAAACTGAGAAGAGAAATAAGAATGATGCAAGAAAATCATGAAAAGAGAGTCAACAACATGACTGAAGAAATTAACATCTTAAAAAACAGATCAACTCAAATGACAAAAGAGGCCCAAAAAGCCAATGAGGAGAAGAATGCCTTAAAAAGTCGCCTTTGCCAGATGGAAAAAGAATCTCAAAAGCATTCTGAAGAGAATAATTCCTTCAGAATTAGAGTGGAGCAAATGGAAGCAAATGACTGTATGAGAAATCAAGGTACTATCAAACAGATCCAAACAAATGAAAAAATAGAGGGCAATGTGAAATATCTCCTTGAAAAAACCACTGACCTGGAAAACAGATCCAGGAGAGACAATCTAAAAATTATTGGACTACCTGAAAGCCATGATTGAAAAAAGAACTTAGAAA
>CM053580.1:100522969-100544297 GCA_028627135.1 Pseudochirops cupreus | reverse complement strand
TTCCTTCTAATCTTGGTTGCATTGGTTTTGTTTGTGTTAAGGTTTTAAAATTTAATATAATTAAATTATCTATTTTACATTTTTAATGCTCTTTATGTCCTGTTTGGTCATGAATTCTTCCCTTCTACCAATTCTGAGAGGGGTCAGTTGAGGTCCCCGAGTAATATAGTTTTGCTGTCTGTTTTTTCCTGTAACTCACTTACTGTCTCCTTTAAGAATTTCGATGCTATGCAACTTGGTGCATATATGTTTAGTATTATTACTTCATTGTCTATGGTATCTTTTAGCAAGATGTCGTTTCCTTCCTTATCTCTTTTTTTTTTTTGCTTTTTCTTTGTCTGTAATCAGGATTGCTACCTCTGCCTTTTTATTTTTTACTTCAGCTAAAGTATAATAGATTCTGCTCTAGCCCCTTACTTTTATTCTGTGTCTCTGCTTCAGGTGTATTTCTTGTAAACAACATATGGTTTTTGATTCATTCTGCTATCCACTTTTGTTTTATGGGAGAGTTTATCTCATTCACATTCACAATTATGATTACTAACTTATACAGTTTCCTCCTTCTTATTTTTCCTCCTGTTTGTCCTCTCTCACCTTTCACCCTTTCCCTCCTCAACAGTGTTTTGCTTCTGTCTACTGCCTCCCCTAGTCTGCCCTCTCTTCAGTCAGTCCCCTCCTCCCTTCTTTTGCTTAATCTCTTCCTCTCCTATTTTCTTGTCAGGTAAGACAGACTTCTATATTCAGCTTATTGTGTATATTATTCCTTCTTTGAGCCAATACTGATGAGAGTAAGGTTCAAGTAATGCCCATTGCCCAGTCTCCCATCTTTCCCTCTGCTATAATAGGTTTTTCACTCTTCTTCCTGTGAAATAATTTACCCTCTTCTACCTCTCCCTTCCTTCTGCACTCATACTCTTCTTTCTCATCCCTTAAGTATGTTTTATGTCATTCTCTCAAATTCACCTTATACCCATACCCTCTGTCTATGTTCCTTCCAACTGTACTACTAGTGGTACAATTTTTAAGAACTGCAAGTATCATCTTCCCATGTAGGGTGTAGACAATTTAGCTCCATTGAATCCCTTATATTTTCTTTTCACCTTTTCCTTTTTTTTAGGCTCCCTTGGATGTTGATATTGAAGATCAAATTTTTTGTTCAATTCTGGTCTTCTTATGAAAGCTTGCAATCCTTTTATTTCATTGAAAATCCATTTTTCCCTTGAAGTATTGTGCTTAATTTCACCAGGCAAATGATTCTTGATTGTAGTCCTAGTTCTTTTGCCTGCTGGAATATCATGTTCCATGATCTCCAATCCTTTAATATTACAGCTACTAAGCCCTTTGTAATCCTGATGGTGACTCCCAAATATTTGAATTGTTTCTTTTTGGCCACTTGCAACATTTTTTCCTTGACTTGATAGATCTGTAATTTGGCTATAATATTCCTTGGAGTTTTTATTTTGGGATTTCTTTCCTGAGGCAATCAGTAGATTCTTTTAATGACAATTTTGTTTTCTGGTTCTAGGATACCAAGGCAGTTTCCCTTCATCACTTCTTGAAAGATGCTATCCAGGTACTCCTTTTGATTATGGCTTTTAGGTAGTCTAATGCTTCTGACGTTTTTCTGTCCTGGATCTATTTTCCAGGTCATTTTTTTTTCCAATGAGATACTTTTACATTTTCCACTATTTTTTCATTCTTTTGAATTTGCTTGATTAATTTTTGATGTTTCATAGAGTCCTTTGCTTCCACTTGCCCAGGTCAAACTTTTAAGGAGTTGTTTTCCTCAGTTAGGTTTTGTACTTCCATTTCCATTTGACTAATTGCAATTTTTAAGGCATTGTTTTCTTCAGTGGATTTTTGTATCTCTTTTTCCTTTTGGCCAATTCTTCTTTTTAAGGAGTTATTTCCTTTTTCTAAGTTGTTGAATCTTTTTTTAATCATTCTCTTGTATCACTATCATTCCTTTTCCCAATTTTTCTTCTTCCTGTGATTTTTAAGCTCCTTTTTGGGCTCTTCCATGAGTTCTTTCTGGGCTTGAGACCATTTATCATTTTTCTTTGGGATTTTGCTTATAGGTGTTTTGACGTTTTTGTTCTCTTCTGAGTTTGTGTCTTGATCTTCACAGTCACCATAATAACTTTCCATGGTCAGATTCTTTTTTTGTTATTTTTTGCTCATCTTTTTTTCCTTTCTTTTAAATTTGAACTCTGCTTCTGGGATGGAAAGGGCACTGTCTCAGGCTTTTTGGACCAGGGGTTGCAAGCCCTGACTATTTACCTGGTGCTGCGCTGATGTTGCCCTGAGGCCCATAGCAGGGGGAGGGGGAGGGTCCAAGGGCTCTCATGTCTGGTGCTGCACAGACATGGTGAGGTGGGAGGTATCTGGCAGCTTACTTGGTGCTGAGTCAGGTTAATGCAAAGAAGAATAAGACATGAAATTTATAATCTACTAGGAGAAAGAAGACATATTAAAATAAAAGAAATACAGAGTTTATATATTGAAAGTATAGAACTATAATAAATCCCCAGAAGTACTGAAAGTATGATTTAAAACAGAATAAGATTACCTTCAAAAGGTATCCACCTGAGAGCTAAGCTTTATTTGTTTGTTTTGCATTTTCCTAAATGGAGCAAAGTTGTTGATAATCTGGGAGAGACAATACTGGGGAGAAAAGGGTAGGATGGGAATGAAAGTAAAATGGAATTCCTGGAACATGCATAGTAGCTTGACAATGTGGAAATTTGCCCAACTAAAGATTTTTAAAAATTCCAGGAGTCAGTTAACTAGCCAATAATCATTTATTAAGTGCCTATTATATGCTGCACACTGTCAGATACTAGGACACAAAGACACCTCCCTGTGGTGTTTTGTTTATATATTGGAAGGTTAGGGCTGGTATTTAATGGACATTTGTTTGTAGTTCATGCAGTCATTGCTATCATAGGAACATTCATATATTTCTTTTACCTCTTTAGTTAAGGTTTTCCTAAAACAAGGATGTTTTGTGCAGAGGTCTTTGAGTGACTACAGTCAAAAAGAGAGTAGCTTAGATTGTGGGGACTGAGCTGAGAGACATCAGAGGAGAAAACACACACACAATTCACTACATTTGAGCATCTCTAGTCTTTCAACACATCAGTTCCTCAGTGATCATGATCACTGTTTCACAAAATCACATCCAAAACATCTTTCATTTCCCCTGGAAGCAACTTATCCATACCAGGTAATTTGAACTCAGAAGGCTGTTCAATGCCTTTTTTTTTTGAAACTGGGTTTCTCTGTCTTGACTATGAAGGAAATTCAGGGGCTACTCACAGCCAGCCTCAGCATTAATTAGCATGGAAGCTTTGACATGCCTTGTTTCCTACCTAGTTCAGTTTACTCCTTCTTAGGCAGCCTGGTAGCCCCCAGGAGGCTTCCCATATTGATTATATCATAAGGTAAAATTAGTACCAAATTCATGGAATATGGAAAGAATCATTTCAGCTCATTATGAAAAGGACTTTCTTAAGTCTAGAACCATCCAAACAATGAAGTAGAATGCTTTGGGAGGTAGTTAGCTCCCCATTACTGGAGGTATTTAAGCAAAGGTTGGATGATCATGTATTAGGCTGCTATAGAGGGGATTTCTGTATATTTTAGAAAATTGGACTAGATGGTTCTCTCCAACTTTTAATTCTAAAATATAATTATGTGCCAAGTACCCTATCAAAGTCCACCTTAAATGCCAATGTCTAAAGGTCAATTCAATTACAAACTAATTTCAGTAGTGCAGGTCCATTCAAGGATGACACAAGAAAAATTGTACTCATTCCAGAGGATCTATGAGAAGAAAAAAGAGTTCTAAGTGTTTGTTAACCAAATTTATATCAGTATGCTTTTGGTACGCTATTCTGAAAATAAAATGTTTTGTCATTTTGACAATTAAATTGGCCCTTGTAAGATAAGTCAAATGTCAGAAACATTAATGATTTTTGTCTAAAAAAGGTTAAATTATTCATGATAAAAAAGGAAAGATTTTTTTTTAATAAGTAATTTTAAAAATAGTATTCTTAGGGTTTATACAATGAATTGCTAATCAATCAACAAGCACTTATTAAGGATCTACTCCATGTTAAGCACTGGATATATGAAAAAAAAAGTTAGTCACTACATTCTCAAGGAGTTTATGTTCTAACAGAGGAGATAGAAAATGTTGATTGAATTTAGTATTGAAGGAAAAGAGGAAATCTGAGATGGAAGTGAGGAAGGAATACATTGTAGGCAGAGGATATCGTCAGTGCGAAGGCATGGAAATAGGAGGCATAGTGCTTTTGTGTGTGGAAGAGAGAGGCCAGTTTGGCAGGATCACAGAGTACAAGATAGAGAGTAATATCCAATAAGATTGAAAGATAGATTGAGATCTGCTTGGATAAGGCTTTAAAAGCCAAATACGATTTACATTTGATCCTAGAGACTATAAGAAGCTGCTGGAATTGATTGAATAGGGAAATGACATACTCATATCTAAACTTCAAATCAGTATGGCAGCAGAGTGAAGGATAGAATGGGGTGGGGGAGACCTGAGGCAAGGAAATGACAAATGAAGAGTAGGTATCAGATGATAGAGATGGTAAAAAAAAAAAAAAAGCAAAAACTGTAAGTTTTAGAAATTGATTGGATATGCAGAGTGAGTGAGGATAAGTGAGGAATTGAGGATAGAATGGAATTATAAATTTGGGGGACTTGAAGAATGGTGGTGCCCTGGACAGACATAGGGAATTTTGGAAGACAAGTGAGTTTGGAGGAAAAGATGATACATTCTGTTTTGGACTCTGGGATACCTGATTTGAAATGTCCAATAGGCAATTGGTTATTTGAGATTAGAGCTCAGAAGAGAGAAAAATGATGCTACTGTGCTATAAGAAATGATGAGCAGAATGCCCTCAGACAAATGCACAAAGAGTTACATGAACTGATGTGAAGTAAAATGAGTAGAACCAGGAGAACTTGTACACAGTAAGAATCATGTTGTATGATGATTAACTATGAGTGACTTAGCTATTCTCCGCAATACCAAAGGACTTAATGATGAAAAAAATGCTACCCATCTACAGAGAAAGTACTGATGGTGTCTAAATGAAGATCAAAGCATGAATTGGGAAGATTTTGATGCAAAGTGAAGTGAGTAGAACCAGTAGAACATTGTTCATGGTAATGGTAATATAGTAACGTTGATCAATTGTGAAAGATTTGGCTGCTTTGATCAAAACAGTGATCCAAGACAATTCCAAAGGACCCATGATGAAAATTGCTATCCATCTATAGAGAGAGAATATATGAACTCTGAGTGCAGATTGGAGTATTCTTTTTCACTTTCTTTATGTTTCTTGCATCCTTATTGGGTTTTTTCCAACATGGCTAATAAGGAAATGTGTTTTACATGACTTATCATACATAACTGATATACTATTGCTTGCCTTCTCAATGTGTAGGGGAGGGGTGAGAGGCAGGGAAAGAATTTAGAATTTAATAATAATCATAATAATAATTAGGTGGGGGTTTTTTTAAGTTGAGCTCATCAACTCTTATAGGAGAGTAAAAATTTTTATTAAACATATAAAGACTACTTATTTTCTTTAGGAGCAGAAGCTTTGTACAGAGGAATCTTCTCAATGTTTTATCAACTTTTTTTTCATGTATGAGGAAAGTTCAAATTTATTATTTTTGTCAGCACTGGGAATTCAAGATATGGAAAATAGTGATGTGAATGAGTAATTCCTTAGGAATTTATAATTTTAGAGTGTTTCCTGGAGACACTAGGAAGTTAAGAAATGTGCTCATGGTTGCTTACCTAATATGTCAGGGATAAGACTTGAATCCAGGGTCACCTGACTCCAATTCTTTACCCACTGTGCCATGCTATATCTTCTAAAGAGTACAATTAATATAGTAATATAATGTACTACTTTCCAAATAACTCTAAATTTGTGTGTTTGATGACAGCAGAATGATGAAAGAAAAATCCTCTTTGCTTGTCTAAAGGGTTCATCCTGAATTGAGTAAAAAACTACTACAGGGGTGGTTAGGTGGCACAGTGAATAGAGCACTGGCCCTGGAATCAGGAGGACCAAAAAAAACTACTATATAACTTTCACCTATTTTTGATGAATTTTTCCATCTCAAGAATTGAGTCTATAATTCTCTTGGTTTCTAAAATACATGAATGGGATCTACTTATGTTCCTTCCTTAGCAAGCCAACATTGAGTTGATAAGTTGCAAGAAAGAAAACAGATGATTCCATGGACACTCAATAAATGCCCTTTGATTTGACAAAAAAAACCATGTGATAGAAGAAACTGAATTTTGCAATGTTAAACAAACTCTGTTACACTTAAAGTGGAACAAAGCATTGAATATAATTGGTATTAGTGTGAAGAAATTATTTAAAATGTAGTTAAACATCTCAATTTCCACTTTAGGTCCTAGAGTATACAATAATTTGATCACAGATTTAGAAGCCAAGTGTATGGGTCAAACTGGGGAAAAGCCCTAAAAAACAATAATGAGTAAAAAGTCACAAAAACTTAAATTCAGTGAAAGGTGGAAGCCTTAACATGATGACCTGTTTAAATTATATTTTGTACACTGAGTCAAAATTCAAGATACTATGACCTATGAAAGCCATAATAAGAATGCTGTGACTCACATGCTCTATATACAAACTTACTTTTGGGCATAACATTGGCTTAACTCCAAAGTTCATTACTAAGCAGGAAAAAAATATATATCCACCAATCAGTAGTGATGCACTCTCTAGCTCCTCCTGCCTTTGTTTTCTATAATTACCACAGGGATTTGGGGGATTTGGGAGCAAGGATTCATAGAACTGTCTGGTTGCTGTCTCAGATCAAAAGTTGCCCCTGTTTGTAAATATTTATAATGATTGATTAAATTACTACCTATAATCAATCTAAAACTCCATGGCCTCTTCCTTTGCTATAAAAGGAACACCCTTTTGTTATGGGGAAGGTACAGAGTATCCAAGTCAGACCTTACACCAATGAAATATACTTTTGATAATATTTCTTAATTTTCTCTTTGAATTATCCTTTTACCTGGTTTGAGGAGAGAATTGCTTACATAACAGAATTTATTCCATAGACAAAGTGTCAAGAAAGCAGACTTCAACCTATGTATAGGTTAAAGTGGTCATATCTACCACAATAATAGAGGTACCAGGAGCTTGGAAACTAATACTCAAGTTCAAGGGGAATACTGATCTGTAGCCACAGTCATTTTTTCTTATTTGCTGCCTCCTATCAGTGATTAGAAGTAAAAATGTAAGAGACTACATCAGAATTATGTCTATGTTTATGAACATTAAATGTGATTCACAATTCTTCTGGGCATGGGTGAAAGAGCATTGCATTTGGAATTTGGGTTCAAATCCAAACTTTGTCACTTGCCACCTACATAATATTGTTCAAGTCAATTTCAACTTCCCTGCCTCATCTATAAAATAAGAAAAATTAACTAGATGACATAGAAGATCCCTTATAATTCTTCACCGTATGGTGAATGAGGATGATAACTTCTCATTTGTCCAAAAACTCAGAATTATAACTTCATGCAAAGGCAATATCAGGTTTTCATGATAGTATCAGATTACCTTGATCATACTATGTGGATCGCTGTTATTTCTGTGTAAATCAAATCATTGGAGGGTGTTTTTTCATTGATTCACCAGACAATGCAAAAGGGTTGAAGAAAGATATAGGAGAAAAATAGAGAAAAAAATGGGGGTTGGGTCAGGGACAATCCCTGTTTTTTCTGTTGTTGGCCTATAGGAGTAAGCTGGATATGTGATCTGGGTCAGTTATAACCACTAAAGGAAATTTCCATAATGATACATGCATAGGACCTCCAGCTTTGCTGATTAGAAAAAAATTGATTAATGTCTACTTGAAAGGTTTTCTTCACAAGAAAGTAGAGTAAATAACTAGAAAGGAAGCAGTCCCTGACACATTGGAAAACAGCTTCCAAATCCAACTATTTAGGCACTTAATAACATATCAGATATTATATATGTAATGTGGTTTGAGCATTCCTGAAGTACCTATGGTATTGTCCACCCAAGTGGAAGTCACTAGAGGAACTGCCTATGGATGACTAGAGGACTGGAGCATATATACATATATTCTGAACTGATCTACCATGAGGTATGGAGTAACCTTTTTCCACTAGCTGCATGGCCCAAGTTGTTGGCATCTTTAAATTTAACTGACTCAGTGAGAATGTAGGCTTTTTCTGGCATTCCTGTCAGAGGTTGAAAATTACTCCATCCACAGCTGATAAAATCATGAAGCTTGAGGAAATGATTCAAAGGGACACCTCTCTTTCCCTTCTATTCCCACTTCATGTCATATGGCCCAAAAATCAACAGATGCTGGGTTGGGGCCTTTTTGGTCATTTTTTTGTTCTAGATGCAGGGAATGAAGTCTCCAATTTAGCTGAGAGGGAGCTTGAGTCAAGAGGATCCAAGAGTCCAGGAACCCAGTCTGGGTGTATTCAACCAGTCAGTAAAACTCTGAGGAGCAAGGGACTCTAACCACACTGGACTTTAGACTGGAACTTGGTTGGACTCATGATGTATAAGAACTGAGCTAAACTATGAGTCTAATCTCCCTTTTAGCCTCAGAGATTGAGGTGGTTTGGAGGTGGGGGGGGGGGGGGAGCTTTATGTACCAGAGGTGTTGAGGGAAACGTGTGTTTATTATTGCTATATCTTAGAAGTAAATAGTCCTTTGTAAAAATTAACCTAATGTTAAGTGGTCAAATGGACATTAGGTGCTAGTTACTGTACCCCTAAAATGGGTATAATACAATTGATTAGAGAATAGGAGTGTAAAATGTAACAGGCCTGGCCCTCAGTGAGTAGGAGCAAATGATGTCACATATATTCAGAATATCAGGGGTAAATTCTAAAAATGGAATAATGTGGCAAACATGGCTGGAGGTCTACTTTATATTTCATTGGACATATCTTCTCTAGGATTTTGGGAGGCTAACAGTTCTTCAGGTTTTTCACTGGGGCAAATGTGCAATATATGGGCTTCTCTGGTGAAGGTACTTTTCCAAGATGAAGAGTGGAGGAAAGATGAACACAATAAGTCTCTCTCCATTTCTGGCTTTTTCTCTATGCCTAGTGAAGGAACTTCACCTTGCACTGGCAGAGAAGTCAGCGGGTATAAGCACCTAAGAGCAAGAAGGTTCACATCTAACATAGCTAATAGGCATGTAGCATATAGAGGCAATGGGGGTGGGATCTTAGTTCTTGAAGCTCTTAGAATAGAAACCAAGAAATCTAGCTTTGGACTGGTGCTGTGAGTGAATAGATAGATGAGAGTTTTCTTTTCTTTATGGTGAGAGGTGGAAGTTTTGTGAATAGATGCTGATTCTCTAACAATTTGTGACCCAGGTCTCTGTGTAGGCAGTGGCAAATATGTGTGCCTGTGTGTGTGTGTGTGTGTGTGTGTGTGTGTGTGTGTGTGTGTGTGTCGGGGGGGGGGGGAGGAGATAAGGGCACAAAGACACCTCCCTGTGGTGTTCTGTTTATATATTAGAAGGTTAGAGCTGGTATTTAATGGACATTTGTTTGTAGTTCATGCAGTCACTGCTATCACAGGAACATTCATATATTTCTTTTACCTCTTTGGTTAAGGTTTTTCCAAAACAAGGATGTTTTGTGCAGAGGTCTTTGAGTGACTACAGTGAAAAAGGGAGTAGCTTAGATTGTGAGGACTGAGCTGAGAGACATCAGAGGAGAAAACACACACACAATTCACTACATTTGAGCATCTCTAGTCTTTCAACACATCAGTTCCTCAGTGATCATGGTCACTATTTCACAAAATCACATCTGGAGCATCTTTCATTTCCCCTGGAAGCAACTTATCCATACCAGGTAACTTGAACTCAGAAGGCCATTCAATGCCTTTTTTTTTTTTTGAAACTGGGTTTCTCTATCTTGACTATGAAGGAAGTTCAGGGGCTACTCACAGCCAACCTCAGCATTGATTAGCATGGAAGCTTTGACATGCCCTGTTTCCTACCTAGTTCAGTTTACTCCTTCTTAGGCAGCCTGGTAGCCCCCAGGGGGCTAACCATATTGATAAAGGGTTCAAAGGCTATAGACAATATTGTTTACACATTTTAAAAACCTAATCATATCTTTTGGTTGATTGATTGGGTGGGGATGTTTAAACCCCTCTCGTATTTCTATCTTTATATTTTCAAAATTCTATAATGTCTAGATGCCATTGTACCCTTGTTGAACAGTCTTTGTTTTAATTGAAGGCATATACAATTAATTACCTTGAAAAGCAATTCCTAGTGATCCCTTAAGAAAACTTCCTGAAGGTGGCTAGTATCTAGCTCCTCTCTCCATACACCATTTCAGTGTTCAAAATGTTGGCAGTGTACAGAGTTAAAATCCATCCCTAGAATACTATAGATCAATTATACTGATCAAAATCAGCAGATGCTCCCCTACCCCCCAAAATAACAACATTATAAATAACTAAGGACAGGGGTAGAGTAAAGGTCCTCCTTCCTATTTTTGCTTCTGAGATATTCTGACTTACACCTTCTTTAGTTGAAAGTCTACTATGCTGAATTCTGAATTGTCTTTAGTGCATTGTTTTGCCCCCCCTCCACAGCATATCTATCTGGCTTCCTTGAAATTGTCTAGCACCTTGCCCTATATCTTCTGTATGTGTGTTTGTGTGCTCTATCCAAAGCTTGGAAATTGATCATAGGTCTTGGATAAGTTGTCTTTTCTGCATCTCTAGGGACCTGTGATTTTTGTGTGTGTGTGGAGCCCATTGGAAAAAAAATTACTTATTTTTATAACTATAGCAGGTAGGTCAGCTATTAGATTACCTTCAGTGGGGAAAACATAGGTGCCAATGGATGAAGTTTGTGTTACAGACTGGTGACTCAGATTGCGGCTTACTTGATCTATTAAGACCTGGAGTGTAGGACCACTAAGACACATTCATTCATTCATTTAACAAATATTTATTGAATACCCATTGTTGTCAACTCAGAGTTTATACAGCTGATGATAGAGGCAACCCTATGACAGAAATGCAATGGAGCTCAAGAGTACTGAAACCTGGCAGAATATAAATAGGCCTTCACCCACTAAGATAAAACCATTCCCATCAATTAGTTACTTTCCAATGGTCTCACCTTCACTATTGAAAAATACCAGGGGCACCAAAGCACAGGTGCATAGCAAGCTGAAAGTATCATGAATATAGCATAGATGGACCCGATGTTTCCTAAATGAATCCTATATTTAAATGCATTACTTTTGCATGTGAAAATAATGCTACTAAATAATCCATCAGTTAATGAACTCTTGATTTATATGATTGCATGAGCTTTTTCATTGTTCTACCTTTGTGCTGATAACACTTTTCAGTTGCCTTGGAACCAGTAACATACATCTATCTAGATGACAGAAAGTGACAGAAGAATCCAAATCCATGTTTTCTGGTTCCAAATCTAGCATTCTTTCCACTCCACCACACTGCTCTTTGGGTCACTATAATTGGAGTTGGGACAATTAATATGAGCCAATCAGGTCGCTGGGAGGTCATGGTCATTGATAAGAACTTACTCAAGGCTAGTTTAATTAGAATTGAGTCTGACAGTGAAGTTCCCTTTCTTAAATTACCCCCTATTTACTTAGTCATATCCTGAAGAACAAGTGCTAAGGAAAGAGCCAGTAACATCTTATCTAATGTGTAAGATTATAAGCTAGGTAAAGTCAGTGCTCTTTTAGCACTGTTTGGAGTACTAAGTAGAGCTAGTAATCACAAAGATAAGAAATTTGTCCAGAAAATTAATTGACAAATACTTATTTTACTTAGTTCTTAGGACTGGGATTGTATTTCATTGGTAAAAGGAACTTCTGAATGAGAAGACACCATTTACCAAAGCAAATTGGCATCTTCTCTGCAAGGTATAGTCAGAGTTTCCTAAGGAAAAGAGTGATTGGGAGTCAGAATGTTGGTGCTAAATGGCAGTCTTTGAATAAAAATGTACTATCTCTGTCCTGCCCAAATATTATGCTCCTAGGATGACACAAATCATACAACCAATCAGTAATAGGTATTTCTACTTAGCATAAATTACTAGTTATTTTGATTAAGCAGGAGAATAAGCTACTTGCAGAAGTTTTGCCAGCAATCTGGAGCTGTTTGTGGTCCTGATTTAACAAGGGCAAAGGTATCTCTCTCTGAAGAGAATCTAGAACCAAATATCTCCTCTCTTGAAGTTAGCAGCCAGAAGAACAAGCATCTCTGCTCACCTAGGCTCTTACCATCTACACCCTTCATGCAGACCTAGGCCATTGAATAATCTCTATCAATAAGAAGAGTCTTTGGGAAGACTCCACAGCAGAGAAAGGACTGTAAGGGCCATCAGTATCAGAGAAATGAGTAGCCTAGGTCACATGTGCTAACCACATGTTTGCCTCACTACCATTGTACTTAAAATTTTTGCCCATTCTCCATGGACAATGCGGGAGAGTAAACCCTAGAATTTTGAAGGATATTGTGCTATATCTACCTTCCTTATCATTCTTATTCTTTATTATTTACTTAGCAAAGTAAATGCCTTTTCTTTAGACTAATTTTGTCTACTGACTGAGTATTAAAGAGAAAAACATCAGTAGGGTTGATGATCTGTGTAACTTATAGGACCCAAGACCCACAAAATACCCTAGAATCTAAGGCAGCTGTTATCCTAGGAATCCAAACTACAAGTGAAAGTGAAATTTGGGAGAATATTTCATAATGTGATTACATCAGCCCTTACTAGCCGCTGTACCTTGACCAATCTTCGTATTTTCCAATTCACTCAGTGAGTGAGTAATATTACCAGTAGGTTTTTCAATAAGGTAGACATTACCTACATTTTTTTCCTTGTGTATTAAGTCTGTTGTTGGTTGTTTCCACTGATTTTTTTTTCAGATTTCATATTATAATCCAGCATTGGTGAATTTCCCCCCATTTTTCCTTCCTATATTTTAAAAAGCATCTTTTAATTCTTGTTCTTTTTGGCCAATAATTTTTTTATTTCTATAAGTTCTTTGATTCATTTTTATGATATCCTTACCAGTTGTAATTCTTGCTTAAATTATTTAAATATGTTAATTGTATATTTGATGATCTTTTGGAGATATTTTATGATGTTTCTTTTTGAATTTGTGATGCTTTCTGGCTTCCAAAAATATACATAGACCCTCTGATTCATTTCGCTAATTTGCCATAGAGTAAATTTCATTGTTGAGGGCCTTGGCCAGGCCTTGTTGTAAGACCTGATTGCTGTACATAAATCTAGTGTGAGGGAGTATCCTTGTGTGGTTCATATAGTCATAATTTAACTAAGTGTAAGCAGAAAAACAAAGCTGTAGGGGATGCAATCCAGGGGAAAAAAAGTTTTTATAAAGTAGGGGTAAGAGGAAAAAGTCCAGAGACTAATCCCAAGTCATATAGACCCTGTTTTGACAACTGTCTAAGTACACACCCAGGATGATGCAAAATTCATATTTTAGTGATAAATATAATGAAGTAGAATAGTTATTGCACTTTTGACCTGTTGAAAAAATCTCACTTTGAGTGGGCTGCTCTTATACCACCCTGTAGCAAAACTTACTGTCAGAGACAGAGGGTGGCATTAGGAATCAGTCATCAATTATGTCTTATTTTATATCATATATACTTGATTTCTATATCTTCTCATGATTACCAGTAAAAGTTGAAGTAATACTATTGTCTTTGAAAGTATTCATTCCGAGAATGTGGAACCTAAGGCTTTGCACTGCTAGTTCATTATTTTGATTTTTTTTTTTGCCTCTTTCCTTGGTGTTTATATCCCCACCACCACCAGAAGTATACGAGTACACTAACTCCCTTGCAATCTTCATCTTTTTAGCCTAGTGTTCATTTTCTAAATATTGCTTTTTCTTTTGTAGTCCCCACTTCAAATGACAGTAATGACAATATCACCATGACCCTAAAATGTTTATTTTTTGCTCATAAGTTTATGATCTCAACTGTATTTTTTTTTAATTTTGTCTTGATGGGTTTTTCTCTTTTATTTTTTCACAATTGCATATAAGTTTAAGATTCATTTTTTAAAATTTTGAGTTCCAAATCATTTCTCTCCTTTCCTCCTTCCCTACTCTTTCCTTGAAAAGGTGAGCAATTTGATATATTCACGTGTAATTATCAAAACATTTGCGTTTTAACCATGTTGCAAAAGAAAACAGAGACAAAAAAGAAAGTTAAAGAAAAGTATGCTTCAATCTGCATTCAGACATCATCAGCTCTGTCTCTGGAAGCGAACAGCATTTATCATAAGTCCTTTGGAATTGTCTTGGATCATTGTATTGCTGAAAATAGCTAAGTCATTCACAGTTGATTGCCATACAATATTTCTGATACATTGTACAAAGTTGTTGGTTCTATTTACTTCACTTTGCATCAGTTTATGTAAGTCTTCCCAAATTTTTATGAAACCATATTGCTCATCATGCTCATATTGTCATGCTCATCATGACACATTAGTATTCCAACCATATTGCTTTATCATTTCTGATGACACATTAGTCTTCCATCACAATCATATATCACAACTTGTTCAGCTGTTCCCCAATTGATTGACATCCTCAATTTCCAATTCTTTGTCACCACAAAAAGAGCTACAGTAAACATTTTTGTACATATAAGTCCTTTTCCTTTTTAAAAAAAAATGTCTTTGGGATACAGACCTAGTATTGGTGTTGCTGGGTCAAAGTATATGCACAGTTTTATAACCTTTGGGCATAGTTCTAAATTGCTTTCCAGAATGGCTAGATCAGTTCACAACTCCAACAGCAATACACTAGTGTCCCAATTTTTCCACATTCTCTCTAGTATTTTTCATTCTCCTTTTCTGTCACATTAGCCAATCTGATGGGTATGAGATGGTACCTCAGAGGTGTTTTAATTTGCATTTTTCTAGTCAATATTGATTTAAAGCATTTTTTATTTGGCTATATATAGTTTTTATGTATTTTTTTATTTTGAAAATTGTTCATATCCTTAAACCATTTATCAGTTGGGAATGACTCATATTCTTAAAAATTTGACTCAGTTCTCTAGATATTTGAGAAATGAGGCCTTTTTTCAGAGAAACTTGCTGTAAAATTGTCCCCCAAGTTTTCTGCTTTCTTTCTAATCTTGGCTGCATTGGTTTTGTAGGTACAAAACCTTTTTAATATAGTGTAATTAAAATTATCCATTTTATATTCTGTAATGCTCTCTATCTCTTCTTTGATCATAAATACTTCCCTTATACATCCCTTAATTCGCTTATGATTTCACCCATTATGTCTAAATCATGTACACAGTTTGACCTTATATTGGTATATGGTGTAAGTTGCTGGTCTACACCCAGTTTCTGCCAAACTGCTTTTCCAGATTTCCCAGCAATTGTTGTCAAATAGTGAATTCTTATCCTCAAATTTCTTAACCAGTAGCAGATTGTTTTGATGATAACCACTTTGTAACATAGTTTGAGATCTGATATTGCTAGACCACCTTCAGTTTTTTTTTATTGATTCCTTGAAATGTTATACCTCTTGTTCTTCCAGATGAATTTTTTAATGTTTTTTTCTAGCTCTATAAAATAATTTTTTGGTAATTTGATTAGTGTGGCACTGAAGAAGTAAATTAGTTCATGTAAAATTGTCATTTTTATTGTATTGGCTTGGCCTACCTATAAGAAATTAGTATTTTTTCAATTGTTTATATCTGACTTTATTTACATGGAAATGTTTTATAATTGTGTTATATAGTTCCTGGGTTTGTCTTGGCTAGTAGACTCTAAAGTATTTTATATTATCTTCAGTTACTTTAATTGGAATTTCTCTTTCTGTTTCTTCCTGCCAGGTTTTTTTTTTTGAAATATATAGAAATGCTGATGACTTATATGTGTTTATTTTATATCCTGCAACTTTGCTAAAATTGTTAATTATTTCTATTAGTTTTTTTAGTTGATACTCTTGCATTCCCTTAGTGTACCATTATATCATCTGGAAAGAATGATAGTTTTGTTTCCTCATTGCCTAGTCTAATTCCTCCAATTTCTTTTTCTTCTTTTATTGCCATAGCTAGCATTTCTTGTACAATATTGAATAATAGTAGTGATAATGGACAGCTATGCTTCACCTCTGATCTTATTGGGAAGTCCTACCTTATTGCTATTTCAAATAATGCTTGCTGATGGCTTTAGATAGATACTGATTATCATTTTAAGAAAAGCTTTATTTATCCCTATGCTTTCCAGTGTTCCTAATAGGAATGAGTATTATATTTTGTCACAAACTTTTTTCTGCCACTATTGAGATAATTGTATGATTTTTTTTTATTGATATAGTCAATTATGTTGTTAGTTTTTAACAACAAACTCTACTCCCAAAACTTTACCTCCAAATAGGCTGAATGTAATCACATGGAGCCTGGGATGGGAGGAGTTTGCTGAAGGATAGAACTTCCACAAGAAGCTGGGAGTCAGAGCTAGCTAGACTAGGAGGAAGAGAGCACATGTCTCAGGGAGTCAGTCAGACTTGTGAGTAAAAATATTGGTTTGCGGGAAGGCTAAAGGATGCTTTGGCTCTCTGTGCTGTTATTAACTTCTCTATTACTATGATGGAATTGGCTTGCTGGTTTGGGGGTTTGGTTTTCTGGTGTCTGAATAAATGTTTCATTTCTGTCTTCCGTTTGGAGAGTCTGTTATATTTTGCAATTGAGCACCATGATTGTGGGCACTGTGAATATTGCATTGGTGCTACACTTTCCCTTATGCCTTAAGGGTTGGGTGTAATTCCTGGTTTGAGCATAGGTTTCCTCTTCATCTGCTGCCATCTAAGCAACATCAGCCAAAGTAGGGACAGGGGTTGCAACATTCAAATATAGCTTAGAGATTTTGGGTAGTGACTGCAAGTATGCCTGAGGATGTAACTTCAAGAGCAGGTTAGTCCCAATCCTCCTTACTACTCTTTGAGCAGCCCCATGTGATTTGTTCTGCCAGACTGGTATAGTGGAATCTGTTTTCATTTCTGATATCACAGCAGGCTCCCATCTGACCAGGCTTCCTCATGTTAGGCCATCTTTGGGAATAGCAGGTTTCCCTCACTCATAGCTCCTCTTCCCTAAGTCACCTGGATGTGGTCTGCCTGGCCCAGCCACTCCTGAATAGGTTATTCTTTTGGGGGGAGGTATTTTTTTTTATAAATTTATTTATTTTTAGTTTTCAACATTCACGTCCACAAGATTTTGAGTTTCAAATTTTCTTCCCACCTCTCCCTTTCCCCCACCCCAAAATGGCTTGCATTCTGATTTCCCCTTCCCTCAATCTGCCGTCCCTTCTATCACCCCTCTCCTTACTCACTTTTCTTATTCACTTGCCTTCTATTTTCATGTAGGGCAAAATAGATTTCTATACCCCATTGTCTGTATATCTCATTTCCCAGTTGCACTGCGTAGGTTATTCTTAATTGAAATCCTAGCTCCTTTACCCTCCAGAATATCATCTCCCGATTCCTCTGATCCTTTAATGTGGAAGCTGCTAAATCTTGTGTTATCCTAACTATAGGTCCAAAATGTCTGAATTGTTTCTTTCTAGCTGCTTATAATATTTTCTCCTTGACCTGGAATTTCTGGAATTTTGCCATGATATTCCAGGGAGTTTTCATTTTGGTATCTCTTTCAGATGATGATTGGTGGGTTCTTTCAATTTCTCTTCTATCCTCTGATTCTGGTATATCAGGGCAGCTTTCCTTGAAAATTTCTTGAAATATGATATCTAGGCTTTTTATTTGATTATGGCATTCAGGTAGTCCAATAATTCTTAAATTATCTCTGCAATCTGTTTTCCAGGTCTGTTGTTTTTACAATGAAATATTTCACATTTTCTTCTATTTTTTCATTCTTTTGACTTTGATTGTTTCTTGATGTCTCATGAAGTCATTAGTTTCCACTTGCCCAGTCCTAATTTTTAAGGAATTCTTTTCTTTAGTAAGTTCCTGTACTTCTTTTTCCATTTGATCAGTTCTGTTTTTAAGTAGTTCTTTTCTTCAGTGAGTTTTTGTATATCCTTTTGCATTTAACAATTCTGTATATTAAGGTATTATGTTTTTCAGTATTTTTTGTGCCTCTTTTACCAAGCTGTTGATTCTCTTTTCATAATTTTCTTGCATCATTCTCATTTCTTTTTTTCATTTTTTTCCTCTACCTCTCTTATTTGATTTTATAAACCCCTTTTGGGTGCTTCCAAGAATTTTTGTTGTGTTTGTGTCCAATTCACGTTTTTCTTTGGGGCTTTGTTTACAGCTGTTTGGCCTTCACTGTCTTCTTCTGAGTTTATGTCTTGAGCTTCCCTGTCACCATAGTAGCTTTTTATGGTCAGGTTCTTTTTCAAATTGTTTGCTCATTTTCCAGTCTATTTCTTGACTTTTAACTTTAAGTTAAAGTTGGCCTCTGCTCCTGGGGTAGAGGAGGCACTGTTCCAAGCTTCAGGGTTTTTGTGTTTCTTGTTTTCAGAGTTAATTCCGGGATTCAGTAAGTTTTTGGTGCTTTCAAGGTGGTATGATCTAAGTAAAGGTGTGGTCACTGCTCTCTTGACCTGTGCTCTGGTTTTTGTGCAGGAAAAGACCTTGTTCCCCTGTAGCCACAAGTGCTGGTGCTCCTGTTGGCCCTGGAACTGTGACCAGGTCCCTGCTCTCCTGTAACCACAAGGGTTAATCTTCCTTTCTCTCTTGAAACTTCCTTGGGAATGATCACAAGCACTCTTCTCTGCCCTGGAAGTATGACTTAGGACCCCTACTTCTCTGTGGCCACAAGTACACTAGTGATCCTTTTTGCCCTGGGACTGCAACCCAGAACTGCATTATGGGCAATACAACAGAACCATGAACTCAGTACCAGCAAAGAGTCTCCTATAATTATTTTGTGATTAGTTGTCCTGCATGTGAACAAGTGGACACTGCCCTGTGGTTAAGTCCTTCTCCCCACATCCCTGATTAACCAACCTACTACTAATTTGTACCTTTTACCCAGTTACCTTCTTTCCTGATTTGCTGCAAACTCTCTTCCTACAGGTCTATCTGTGCCCTCCCACTTCCCCAGCTTCTAATTACCACTAGAAATTCTAACTCTCCCCTCCTCAAGGTAGAACGAGTAGTCTTTTTAAGGGCCAAATCTCTCAGATCACACCAAGCACAAAGTTCCCATATCCATTCATAGACTATCTCTCTTGATCTTTAACATTCATCAGTGGAACCCCCTCTTAACACCAAAACAAGGCCTTGTTCTTTCCCTTCCCTCACTTCACAGTACTTTACCTCTCCTTCTCACCCACTCCTCTTCAGGATCTTCTCTTCTTGAGAGGCCACAAAAGTTACCTTCTCCTCATTGCTAGCATTTGATGTGACCCATGGACAAAACATATACCCTTGGTCCCCTTGTTCCTTTCCCCCTTCATTCATCCTCCCATTTTATAATGTAGTCCTACAGAAAAGAAAATTCACCTCTAGGTAGGGTATCAAAGCTCCTTTCCATAAAGCCCCAAGGCCATCTCTTCAATGTTTAATCCACCTGACTTATGCCTTTGCCTTTGTCTCCCTGTGTACACTTAGAAAAATCTCTGTTATGGTATTTAGATTTTGTTTTGGTGTCTTTTCTTTTTATTTGTCATCCTCTTCCAGGAGATCAAAATTCCTTAGTTTGTCTCTATGCATCCTGTCTTTGAAATCAGTATGTTTTACTTGGATAGAGAGCATATTTTTAATGTTATCTTTTTTTGCTTTTCTTCTTTTAGATTGTCCTTCACTTTTGTGTATTTGCTTTCCCAATCTATTATTCTCTTTTTTGTTTCTTTGGTGAAACTTGCCATCACATATTCTTGTTTTCTATGCTGTTCATTATTTTTGCTTTGCATGCCAACAATTCTGCTCTCATAATTCTCATTTTTTTTCTTTTACACCACTTAAGAATAGAATGCTACACTTTCATGTTCTCAGATTTGAAAGAATCTTCTGTCTCATCAATTGTTGAATAATTTTCTTTTATTTATAAATGCCTGAACTCATTTACTAGATATTGATGTTATATTCCCTTCTATTATTAACATTTTCCCTGTTGGCTTGTCAGTTTATGTTTGAGGTCTTTGAGTTTTCTTTCTCCCAAGATTTTTGGTAATTTCAGTCTTTCAGTTTTTCCCCTTTATTTCCCCCTATTATTCACTTTCTGACTCCTCCTCTCTGAGTCTGGAGACTAGTTTTCAAAGCAATCAGCCTCTTCCCACACTGGGAAATTCACAATTCACTAGTCTAGGCCTCTGCCCTCTGACTTTTTGAGGTGATAGAATCAGTCCCAGTTTGATTCTGAATTCTTTCCCTTAGGTTTGGTGGAGTGCCAGAGAGCCTTACCTCACACACACACACACACACACACACACACACACACACACACACACAGAATTACCTTGGTCCCTTAGTTCTCTGGCCTGGCAGTTCAACATGATGCCACAATGATGCCACTGCAATTGGAGGAGATTTCTGTTATTTGGATTTTGAATCTCCAAGGCTTTGAGATGAAGAGAGAGAGCACAGGGAGTTGGAGTATAAGGATGAGCTTTATTTCAAGCCTAGACATGTATCCTCCCCCTTTCCCTATTCCTCTACTCTCTTGTAGAAATCTTTTGCAGCACAGAATGCTACCACACTGGCCACCAAAACCCTAGCTCTCAGCCTAGAGACCAGATCTCCAGGGCACTTGAAAGAAAGAAGGAAGACCAGGATGTAGGTTTGAGTTTTGTTATAAGTCCATGGGTCAGATGCTTGGGTCCACTACTGCAACCCCACTGCCTGTTATGTGGTAGTGAGGGTGGGGGTGCCATGCATGCTTAAAGATGGCATGAGTTCATGGACTGTTATTTTTCTAAAAATTTTTTGTCTCAAGAGGGTTCTATGCATACTAAATCATGAAGTCTGAAGTTGCTTTATCTTTGACATAATTTCTGGTGAGGTTTGAGAATTTGTGACGATCATAGAAAATATCTAGTATTCCATCTTGTTGGTCACACAACTGTATCAGCAATGCAGTATTCACAATGCCTACAGTAACTATAAATATGCTGATATAGTTATTAATCACAAAATGGAACAGGCTCTCTACATAAGAAATATAGATAGTGCATTCATTTAAATACCAGAAAACTGAGTCC
>CM053580.1:100505273-100522469 GCA_028627135.1 Pseudochirops cupreus | reverse complement strand
AGAGGCCCAAAAAGCCAATGAGGAGAAGAATGCCTTAAAAAGTTGACTTTGCCAGTTGGAAAAAGAATCTCAAAAGCTCCCTGAAGAGAATAACTCCTTCAGAATTAGAGTGGATCAAATGGAAGCAAATGACTTTATGAGAAATCAAGATACTATCAAACAGATCCAAACAAATGAAAAGTAGAAGGCAATGTGAAATATCACCTTGAAAAAACCACTGACCTGGAAAATAGATACAGGAGAGACAATTTACAAATTATTGGACTACCTGAAAGCCATGATCAAAAACAGAAATTAGAAAGCATCCTTCAAGAAATTCTCAAGGAAAATTGCTGTGATATTTTAGAATCAGAGGGCATAGAACTTTGAAAGAATTCACCAATCAGCTCTTGAAAAAGATCCCCAAAAGAAAACTCCTAGGAATGTTATAGCCAGGCTCTGGAATCCCCAGATCAAGGAGAAAATATTACAAGCTGCCAAGAAGAAAGAATTTGGATACTGTGGAAACACAGGATAACCCAGGATCAAGCACCTTCTACATTAAGGGATTGAGGGCCTGGAATATGATATTCTGGAGATCAAGGGAGCTAGGATTAAAACCAAGAATCACCTACCCAGCAAAACTGAGTATAATGTTCTAGGAGAAAATATGGTCATTCAGTGAAATGGAGGACTTTCAAACATTCTTGCTGAAAAAACCAGAACTGAAAAGAAAATTTGACATTCAAATACAAGGAGCATGAGAAGGTAAACATAGAAAAGAAATCATAAGGAACTTATCAAAGCTGAACTATTTATATGCCAACATGGAAAGGCTATAATTGTAACTTATGAAACTTTTCTTAATATGAGGATAGGTGAAGGGAATACAAATGTATATATACATATACATACACATATGTCCATATAGGAGGGTTTATATATGTGTACAAACACATATCTGAGTATGTGTATATATGAGTACATGGAGGGCACAAGATCCATTGAATAGGAAGGGACAATACTCTAAAAGATGAAATTCTGAGGTGGGAGAGGAATAGAATGAGAGGAGACAGGGAAAGACAGAATGGGATTAATCATCTCATATAGAAGAAACAAAGGATAATTGTTACAATGGAGGGCAAGAACAGGAAGGCAAAAGGAAAAGGGTCAACCTTACTGTCATTGAATTTGGCTTAGGGAAAGAATGACATAAACTCTAAACTGTGTATTTTGCCACACAGGAGAGTAGGGGGGATGGGGATGAGAGGTGGGATAATGGAGGCTAGGGCAGAGTGGGGAGGAGGGTTGCTGGAAGTACAGACTTCTGTAAAGGGACAGGGACAGGGACAGGGTAGACAATAGAACAAGGGGGGAGGGATAGGAAAGAGGGACATATAATCAGTCTCTCACAATATGCCCACTGTGGTAATTACACATGTACAGCCTGTATTGAATTGCTTGTCCTTCTAGTGGGGGTGGGTGACAAGGAAGGGAAAGAATCTAGAATTTAAAGTTCTATAATCAAATGTTAAAATATATATATAACTATTATTAACTACATCCAAATGGAAATTAAGATACACAGGCACTGTGGGAGGGAGATCCATCCTGCCCTATTGGAAAGTCAGAGGGGTGAGGGGGAGGACATAGGAGAGAGCAGATTGGGGGAGGGGTTATACAGTGGGATGACTGTTTTGAGGTGTTGGGTAGGGGAAAGATGGGGAGAAAATTTGAAACTCAAAATCTCATGGAAATGAATGATGTAAACAAGAAAATAAATAAATTAATTTATTTTTAAAAAGAATCATGTATTCTAGAATTAACAAACTAGTTACATTAAGTGACAAAGAAAATATAGTTTGAAAACAGGAAGTTAAAAAAAATCTCAAATCAGGCAGTGTGGACATTGTAATACATTTTATGTTAATAAGAAATTAATTGAAAAAGGCTGGCATCTGTTCTCTAGCCCTTAGTTGTTTCAGAAACTTGACTCTTGTTGCCCTGCCAAAACAAACAGGTTACAAGACCTGAAAACACAAGAAAATCTTAAATTCACTAAAATGTACTGAACTTTTCAAAGTTACACTATTCATACATATTACTGACTAGAAGTTGTAGAGTTTGCAAGAAAGGGGGGGGGGTAGTATAGTGTATTATTTCCAGGTCACCCATAGTATAGTTGCATCCTTTTATATTTGTCACAGGAAGATGATGAAACCTGTACCAGTTCATTAAGAGTCAGTCTTCCCTCCCACCCCTGCCCAATATGCTCTGGGAAGACTATATCATTTGTAAGATTCTAAGTTCTATAAGGACCTGAGACATCATTTAGTATTACTCCATTTTATAGATGAGAAAACTAGGGCTCAGAATGTCAACAGATTTGTCAAGAGTACTTAGGAAATCAATGGTACAGGTAAAATTAGAAACCAGGCCTGACTTCAAATGAACAGCTCTTTCCATTATACCACTTGTTTTTCTTAGTACAACATCATGAACTACTCAAAATGAACTAACACATTTTCCTTTCCTTTGATGCCTCTAAATGCATGCTGATTTTTATATTTCACCGTAACTCACTATAGTTTGTGTGTGTGTGTATACACACACATATATAAACATCCATTTACATCTATATGTGTAATGCACACACACAAAGATAAAAGCAAAATAGTTCCTGGCCTGTGGGAGCTTAGCGGCAGCTAGGTGATGCAATCGATAGAGAGCTTGGAATAGGAAGATAGGGCTTGGAATCAGGAAGACACATCTTCATGAGTTCAAACATGGCCATAGACACTTACTAGCTGTGGGCAAGTCACATAACCCTGTTTGCCTCAGTTTCCTCATCTGTAAAGTAAACCAGAGACAGAAATGGCAAATCATTCCAGTGTCTTTGCTAAGAAACTTTGGGATCGCAAAGAGTTGGACACAATTGAACAACAAAAAAAGAGCTTAGATTCTAAGTTAGTTCAAAGAAATCCATAGATAAATAAATTCACAATAACGGGGAAAGCATTAACTACACAATGAATCAAGAAAGGTCTCTTGAAGTATATGCACTTGAATAGAACACCAAAGGGAGCTAGAGCTAGAGCTAGAATTTCTCTGAGATAGAGTTGAAGAGGGGGAGCATTCCAGGCTTGGAGAACACACTGTGAAAAGGTGTGGAGGCGGAAGACAGAATGCCATGTGTAGGGGAAAAAACAACAACCCAGAAGTAGTCAGTTTGTTTAGAACAAAGAAACTCTGAGGAGGACTAATACATAATGAATCTGCTTTGAAAAAATGGAAGAGGCAGGTTATAAATGCTACAAAGATGACTTTATATTTTATCGCAGAGACAATTAGAGATAATGAATCCTTTTGAGCATGGGAATAATATGGTAAGATGTATGTCTTAGGGATATTGTTTTTGGCAGCTATGTGGAGGATGGACTGGCAAGGAAGATCCTATATACAGAGAAATCAGTTGGGGGTCTACTGCAATGGTATAGGCAGCAACGTGTCACAGTGCATAGAGCATCGGCCATGGAGTGAGGAAGTTCTGATTTTAAATCCTCCTTCATACTTACTTGCTGTTGGATTCTGGGCAAGTCACTTAACCTTATGCCTTGGTTCCCATATATGTAAAATGAAGATAATAATAGCACCTTTCTTCCAAGGTTGTTGTGATGATGATGAGACGGCATCTGAAAAGTTCTGTACAAATCTTAAAATGATATATAAATGCTAGCCATTATTGTTATCCTTATTATTATCCAAGTACTTATGGTTTTTAGTAGAGAGGAGATCGATGCAAAAAATGTTGTAGAGGTTGAATTGACAAGACAAGACAAATGAATGGAATGGATATGAGTGATAGACAAGAGTGAAGAGTTGAGGAAAATTCCTAGGTTGTAAAGCTGGATAACTGGGGAAATGGTGGTTCCCATGACAGAGGTGCTGGGCATACACAGACAAAAATGAAAAACAGTCCCTGACCTTCAGGAGGTCGTAGTTTACTGAAATTTCTTTTGAAGTAATGTTTTATAAAGTCCACCCTAAAATTCCAGTAAAGAAAATGAATTTTAATGATATTTGAAGTCTGTTGTAATTAGATTCAAAGTGTACCTTCATATATAATATTGTTATTGTATAGGTTAAAATACTGTTAGAATTTTCAGTTAAATATTTGAAAATAAGGAGCACTTAATTTTGCCTATTTTTCATTCTATAAAATTCATCACAAACATGAAAAGTAATTTTTTTTGCTATAATTTACCCTTTTTTATACAGTGTATAGTTATGAACTACAAAATGGCTTTTAAAAAAAAGATTAATTTTTTTCCATGACTAATCCTTTCAAGTTTAGTGTCACAAGTCCAAATACAACACTTAAAATATTTTTATATGCTACCATTACATTTAGAATCTTCTTAAAGAAATAATTCTAAATGAAAGGAATGGTGCCTAAGTGAGGACAAAATATCAAATGTGTAGTTTATTGGAATTGAGAGATGTTTTGAAGTGTTCTGCACGAAACAGGTATAAGCCCAAAATTATCAGAACTTCAAAAGTCATGTTGATGATTTTCCTGCTGCCTCCTACAACACATTTTTCTTTTATTTGAAAGCAATTTGTCGGAATTGACAATCTACAATGTAGTTGTTGTTTTTTTTAATAGCCCTTAGAATGACTATTGTCGGTCACTGGAGGGTAACTTGAAGCCCTTCCTCCACTTCACATAACAGGGCATGTTTCTTGTTCACTGTTCGTAGCTACTAAGTTGAAGTATTCTAGTTTGCTTTTTAAATGCTATGATAAACTATCGTATAAAATGGACATTCAATTCAACAGTTATTTATTGAGGGCCTACTATGCGCCAGGAGCTGTGCTAGGTAGATAAATCTGTAACTGATTCAACATAGATCACCTTTCTAAGTGTACTTGAACATTTGATAGTATCCTGTTTGTTGTGTATGTATTCGTCCAGCCCTTGTTACAGTATTAAAGTTTCTCACCAAATGAAATAACATTAACTTCAGCGTTTCTTTAGCTTAGCACAGTTCATGGCATATAGTGTTTGACAAATGCTCTGTCTCTACCTACTTACTTACCTAATCTGACTCTTTATACATTGTAGCTTTTGTCACTTTGTACTTAGTATATCAGTGTTGATGAACTATTATGTAATCTTAAGTGGAGAGATAGATAGCCACATTACTGAATTGTAACAATGTATATATAATGAGACACCAAGATTTTAGAAATGTGAGCAAGAGGGTTTGTTGTAATGTCAAATGACTTTAAAGGCACACACTGCGTGCAGACTAGTCATGATATGATCATATGATCACAGATTAGAAAACTCTCGGGAGTAGGCCTGATCTCAAGAACAACCAAAAAAGATTAAAAAGCAGTGTTCGTTGTATCACTACATAGAGGGAAATCATTCCTAAACCCATTCTCTGGCATTCTATCTGTTCAGTTTACTCCACTACTCCTATGTACTCATGCTCTTTCTCTCAGTGCAAAGAGACATGGGCCCATACATGCACACACATATTTAAACAGGAGCCTGAAAGATAATAAAGCTAAGATGGCAGCACTGTGATTGCTGCTCCAACAGTTTTCATTGGGTTAGGAAAAATTAAAGCAAAGCAGTCTGCATCCTGCCATTTCCCACCTTTTCTGAAGTAATAGCAATCAGTGTACACAGTGGTCAGGCATGCGGGAGCAACAGCAGCATCAAGAGCTGGGGGACGGGAGAGGGGGAGAGGAAGGTTTGGTTGGTAGATGTAACCGAGACATTACCAGAAACACACCCCTAGACTGCAGCAGCTGCAGTCTGGAACATACAGGGATACTCCCTGCAGCGTCAGCTGTCTCTTGCCCTAGGAGCACTCGGGTGCGTGGCCCCTGATTCTTCCGACCCTCGGATGTCCCTTAGGAAGGAGGGTGTGGGGTGTGACACAGATCATTCTCGTTCTCTCTCTCTCTCTCTCTCTCTCTCTCTCTCTCTCTCTCTCTCTCTCTCTCTCTCTGTCTCTTTCTCTCTCTCTCTCTCTTTCCTTTCTTCCCTCCCTCCCTCTCTCCTCCCTCTCCCTCTCTTCTCCCTCCCTCTTTTTCTCTCTTATATTTGAACGGTTCTCTCGCACCTCTTCGTCTTTCCCGGTGGGAAGTCTTTCAAGGTGCCCTGCTGCTACGGTTATAACTGAAAGCAAGAGAATTGCGGGGGCAGGAAGAGGAGGAGGGAAGAAAAGGCTGCATTGGCTTGCAGTTTACATCAACTACTGCCGCTGCTGTAGTATGAAACCTTGCCAACCGCAACACGGACCAGGCGGATGCCCAGCAAAGGGAGCATGTGTGCTAGGGTGCACGCATGCTCAGGAAGGCCTCCCACGGCCCAGCGGTTTTCGCTGGGATAACTACACTTACCAGGTTTTAGTTGCATGCAGAAGACTCAAAAAAGCACCCGTCAGTGACTGAAGTGGCGATTTAAATAAGAAAAAAAAAAGAGGCAAGAAGCAAGGAGGGTTGGGTTAAATGTCTCTGGTCTTCATTAGTCTTCACCTGAGTCTTGTAACAGGCCAACCTTCATCCCTGGGATGGGCAGTTTGCTGACACATGCATGTCACTACCCTGAGTCCACAGACAATCTTATCCACTCCTTCGGTTTCAGTTAGCACTTCCATTCAAGAGATCGGCGCAGTTTCATTAGGAGACCAGTACCTGGCACAAAGTAGGCGCTTAACGTTTATTGATTGATTGGAATAATCTTCCTCACTTCCTTCTCTCTCATCCTCCCGCATGCAGTCAAGTCCGTTCTAGCCAGTCTTTCAAAGCGCCCTTCTCTCCATCCCCTCTTTTCCAGTTTTATTGTCACCATCCAGGGACCAAATGCTAATTATTCTGACCTGGATTATCGAAAGAGCTTTCTAACTAGTCTGCCTGATCTGCAGTCCAACTAGACTACTTCTTGTGTCCAGATTTTACCTTTCTGTCCTTTCCTATCTCCCTGTTTTTGTGTACAACAACCCCCAACACTGCCTCTGGAACAGACTCAACCTTCCTCAATCTTTGCACATTTACTTTCTTGTCATTCAAGGAGCACTGAAAATGTTACCTTTTATCTTGGTCTCCCTTGTCTAACTAAAAAGTAATCCCTTATCTTCCCTGAAGGGAAACTTTTTTGGGCTCTCCTATGCATTTAACCATTTTCTAACTTGCAATATCCTGTTATCTGTGTTCATTTCTTATCCTTCTGGTTTACTGCAATGTCTTTGAGGGCAGGCACTGTATTGTTTTTCATCTTTGAACTCAGCATCTAGCATGGGCAGCTAGGTAGTGAATCAGATAGAGCTGGGTCTGGAGTTAGGAAAACTCATCTTCCTAAATTTCAAATCTGGCTTCAGACAATTACTAGCTGTGTGATCCTGGGCAAGTCACTTAACTCTGTCTGCCTCAGTTTCTCATCTGTAAGATGAGCTAGAGAAGGAAATGGCAAATCACTACAATATCTGTGCCAACAAAACTCTAAATGGGGTCACTAAGAGTCTGACACAACTGAAACAATGCAATAGCTAGTATACTATGTTGAACAACAACAGCATCTAGCACAATGTTTTGTATCTTGTAGGTGCTTGATATTGAACAAATACACATGACTCCTGAGCCCCTGGAAGAATTATATCTTGTAGTTCCCACCAAAAACTTAGCTTCTATCTCCAGAATTTAGGTCTACATGAGTGGATATAAGCCCTCACCCCAATCTTTGAGTTGAGCATTCAGTCTTAGAATAAATGAATTTGTTCACTTCTCCATACGCACTACATGCTCATTCCTCACAGATACATGTGCATATATATTTCATCTCAAATAACTAAAGATGTTGAAAATTTATAAAAAGTTAACAAATTTCTAACTGGTGAGCACACAAATGACAAGAACAAAGTCTCCCATTAATATGGAGATTAATAAAGCCCCCTTGAGGGAAGGTGCCATTTTGTAGATCTCCTCCAGCACAGAACACAGCACTTTGCATATAGTAAACACTTAATAAATGCTTGTTGAATTAATGAAGTCAAAACAATTCACAAATTGGCATGTCTACTTATTCTTCATAAAACTTAGAGCACTGTCTTTCAAAAAGAATTTATTTATTTATTAGAATTTATTTTATCTTTTCAGTTGTATACTGTCAAATACGCTTCTGTAATCTATCTATGAAGAAACATACCCACTGTTTTGTGTGTGGGTTGCTTAGACCTACTGCATTATTTGTGGTACTTTCTTTCCGGTCATGCCAGAGGCCTGCCTAGTGGTTGCTTTCATACAAATGCAAACCCTCCTTTCTAATTTTATTTTTATTTTTCCTTTTTGGAGGGGGGAGGGCAGGGCAGTTGGAGTTAATCGACTTGCCCAAGGTCACACAGCTAGTGTTAAATGTCCGAGGCTGAATTTGATCTTCACCACCTAGCTGCCCCACTCCTTTCTAATTTTAATGGAAAAAATAAGACAGGAGAGCCTTTTCTTACCTTGCCCCCTGAGCAAAGCTATACCCATTTAAAACAAAGATGAAAACAGATCTTAGATCCTGAGTGATTTAATCTTCAATATAAACTCACAGAGATCTTGTCAAAAGAACACATGCCAGTAAAAAGAAGGAACATTTCTCTCTTCCTATCAAAAAAGCAGAAATAAGAGGGATGTTTAGTAGGAAGCCAGGAAATAATTGTAGCAAAAGCTGATGGTTGTAAATAAGTCAGGTAAGAAATAACCATGACAATTAGAGGGTAAAGTATGAGTATTTTTATCAAAATCACAGATGGAATAATTCAGTACAGAGTTGATATCTTCAAATGTCCAAAATTCCTTGCTTTATTATTATTGAATTGACATGATTCACAGTCTTTGACTTGGGTCCTTTCTCTGATCTTAACCCACCATTCTAGCCTTATTTATCCATTTTTGTTGTTGTTCAGTCATGTCTGATTCCTTGTGCCCCCATCTGAGATTGTCTTGGCAAAGATAATGTGGTTTGCCATTTCCTTCTCCAGCTCATTTTACAGATAAGGAAACCGAGGCAAACAGGGTGAAGCAGCTTGCCCAGGGTCACATATAGTTAGTTAAGTATCTAAGGTCTTAATTTTAACTCAGGTCTTCCTGACTCCAGGTGGGGTGCTCTATCCACATCATCACCTAGCTGCCCCTTATCTATTCAATATAGGGAAATAAATGAAGTGTCCTGTAGGGACTGTTGTTTACCCTTAAATTCTTTTAGCTATGATTTCCATAGCTAGGACCATGGGTGAAAGAGGATATACTTTTGATTATGGAAAGAGGATCAATCATCAGTTTAACTGATCTCTTAACTATAGGACACTGTCTTACAGGTGAGATAATTAAATACATAGAAGACAGATGACATGGTTGTAGGATTTAGAGCTGGAAAGAACCTCAGAGATTATTTAACTGTCATATTTTAAAGATCATGAAACTGAGGCTCAAATAAGTTGTTATGCCCTAAGTCATATAGGTAGGTAGTTGGAGACTTTAACCCAGGTTCTCTAACTCCTAGTCTTCAAAGAATCTAACAAGATCCAAATTAGAGAACATACTAAAGAACATTTCCAAAGCCAGATACTCCTATGCAAACTTATGCAGTGTGAACAGGTTGGGTAGTAAGGGGTTAATTTAAACACAGATTTAAAAGGAATGATTGAAATGAGGTGGAGTTAATAATCGAAGTCTTCTTGAAAGAGATGAGATTGTCCTAGTCTTAAACTAAGCGAGGGACAGTGATTCACTATGAGAGGGAGAATATTTGCAGTGAGGGAACAGAGATTTATCTAGAAGGTTTCCCACAAAAGATGCCAAGCATGTAGCTTGATCAAAATGGAGAATGCAAGTTAGGGACTAATAAGAAATGGGGTGAGAGAGATAAGGGCATGGGATAGGGGCAGGAAGGCAGTTGATAGGAAGCCTTGAAGGTGAGGTAGATCAGTGTGGACCAAAAAAAAACCAAACCAACCTTCTATGTGTTCGTGTTGTGTATGTTTGTGTATATATGTATGTATATGTGTGTATATACACACATACACATTCAGAGACTAAAACCAATAAATTCCAAAGCTTTCGGAAGACAAAACCTAATCTGGCATAACATGGTGCAATGAAAAAAGGACTGGACTGGTTGTCAAGAGACCTGAGCTCCAGTTGATCCTACTCTGTCCCCCAACTCATTCTTGACTTTGAGTTGCAAAGGTCCTATTCAACTTTGTGGGCCCCACATCGCCTGTAAAATGACAGCAATCAATGAGATTTAAAAATTTTTCCAGCTATGACAATATTTGAAGCTCAAACAGGCTTTCAGATGGTCTCCAGTCTATAGTAAAGTCTTTGTATAGTATAGTCTTTGGACCTAAAGTGGAATTAACACATTTGATATTTGTTCAATTAAATGCGGCACACATTATTTGCAAAGCACAAAGCTGCTCAAGGAGCTGGCGAGATGGTCACCTTCTCCTTTGCGTCTCCCAGCCTTTGGCGCCTCCACCCCTTTCCCCATGCTAACACTGACAGCTAACCCTTCCGTGGTTCGCCGGCACTTTCCATATTCTCGTCCACGAGCTGCCTCTAAAACCCGGAGAAGCGGATTCCTTTCGTAGCCACCGAGCTCCATGCTCCCTGCACAGAGGAAGGGAGAGTAGACGCGTTAGTGTTACTGAGCATGTGCGAAGGCCTTGCGCATGCTCCTGGCATCGAACTGCTTCCCGATGCGGGCAGTGGCAGCGGCAGCGCCAGTAGCAGCAACAGCAGCAGCAGCAGCAGCAGCAGGCGCGGTAGCAGTTGCTCCCAGCCACGGCCGGGGTGGCAGCGGTTGTAGCAGAAGCAGGCAGAGCAGCGGTGCCTCCTCCTCTCACTCCCCGGCGCGGCGGGGTTAGATGAGCGGCTCCGGTAGTGGCGACGGAGGCGCGGGGGGGAGGAGGAGAAGGAGGAGGAGGAGGAGAAGGTCGTCGTCGTTGTCTCGGTCTCTCTCTGGCAGGGAGTGAAGAGGCCGCGGTTAGAGCCCTCGCCAGAGCAGCCGCCGCCACTGTCGTTGGGCAAGGACTGCGTGTGCGTGTGCTCGCCTGTGCAGGGGCACCCGGGTCCCGGCGGGCCTCGGCCGTCGAGGCGGGGAGGAGGCGGCGGCGGCTGAGGCGGGGAAGAGCAGGAGGAGGAGGAGGAGGAGAAGGCGGAGGAGGAGGATGATGTGTGCAGCGACCGCCTCCCCAGCCGCCGCCGCCTCCTCGGGTCTCGGCGTGGAGGGAGGCTTCTTCCCCGTGTCCTGCCCGGCGCCGGGGGCGCTGCTGATGTCGGGCCCCGAGGGCTCCGCGGCAGCTGCCGCTGCAGCCGCCGCCGCGCTGGGACTCGGGCTCTCGCTTTCGGACTCACGGAGCCATTACCAGCTGCTGCTCTCGGGCCGGGCCCTGGCCGACCGCTACCGGAGGATCTACACTGCGGCGCTCAGCGATCGCGAGCAGGGAGGCAGCGGCGCGGGGCACCCGGGCTCTAGGTACGGGGCCCCCTCCCTGCGCCTGTGCGCCGTGTGTGCGCGTGTGTGTATGGGTGTGTGTGCATGTGTGGCGTTTGCATGCATGCGTGTACATGTGCATGTATGTCCCCGCGTGTATGCATGAGTGCATATGTGCGTGTGTGCGCGCGCGTGTGTTATCTCCACCCCCCGCTGAGAATTAGCGCTTTCTTGAAGGGCGCTTTCTCCCGCGTAGGTAAACTTGAACCTTGGAGATGCTGCGTGGTGCACTGTTAGACCGTTTTATGTTGGAGGTGGAGGGCGTCTCCTGGGGAGGGGAGGGTGCAGTGGCTGCAGTTCCTCCCCCTCAGTGATGGATGGGGGAAGAAAGAGGGGAAGAAGAGAAATTAAAGCCTGGATGGGGCCAACGGTTGGGGTGGGTGCATATATCACATGTTCATGCTTCCTTTAGAAAAAGAAAGAAAAACTGGTTTTGGTCTTCGGCAAAGGGAGAGGATCGGGTCGGGAACGGTCTGGTAATGTTTATGCGGAGGTAAGGCACGAAGTCTAGAATTGACAAGTCGGAGGAAGGGGGTGGGGGTGGGAGAGGCACTTCTGAGGTGGCAGGTTTTGTTCTTGCAAACCAGCAGAGCCTCGTCTTTTCTCTTCTCCCTCGCCTCTCTTTCTGTCATCTTCATTGAATGGATTCGACTAACCATCCTTTTTTTCCTTGTGCCGTTCTGTAGCAGAGCAGAGGGGCAGGGATTGGAATAATGTGATATTTTAAGCTAGAGCTAGTAGCAAGGTTGGAGTATAAAGCATATTTAAAAGAATAACAGGTAGCGTTTGGAGAGGATTAGAAACAGAAAGATGAGGGCAGAAAGTGATCTAAGTGTGTGGAACACCTTAAAAAGATTTAGAGGTAAATGTGAATGTTGATGGTCTTAGGGCTTGTTTTTTCCTGGACCAGAAGTGTTTTGTTCCAGCTGCTCTTGTGTTTTGACAGCAGCAGCTGCTGCTACTACTACTACTGCCGCGCCTTTTCCATCTTCTACTGTACTCCTCTCTGTGGTGCTATTAGGCAGATAGAGTGGAGGGTGACTCTCTCAGAGAAAGTGAAAATTGGATGTAAGTGCCAAAAAATGTGACAACTGGATTTGAGGGTGGCTGGTGGGTATTTCTCCGGCATCTGCTACCTTCTAGATCTTCCTCTGATCCTTGTCCAGTTTCTGTGTTCTGAAGCTTCCATGTTGCCTTGAGGGTTAAGTTACTTTCATTTTCTCTCTTTCTTTTTTAAACTAAGGCCTTTCTTTGCTAAGGAGTCTGCCATTGTTTTTCTTCTCCAAGTCCCTACATCCACCTTTGAAAGAGTGACAGTTTGTTTCACTGATTTTCATGGGATTGAAAACTGTAACTGGGAATAGACCTTTTCGCTTTAAGGGTATTTTGTTTTGAGGTAACCCTGTACAGAGGTAAAGGTTACAGGAAAACATTTTGTTTAAATGAACTACCATAAGAAGGTGGCCAATTTTATATATTTAATATTTGTGCATGCCTCTGTCAAATAAGTGGAGTGGAGCTAAATTGAATGGAAGGTTTCATTGTGGTTTCTTGTGTCTAATTTGAGTGTACAAGTACTGTTATTTTTCTTCAGACTATACCAGCTTTTTTTTCTTATTTATTGTGTTGAAGATCAGGGGCATTTGACTTTGACATGTCATGATTTTGTGTATGAGTAGCACCCTATGCTATCTAGAACAACAGGGCAGGACCAATTCTTGAATAAGTAGCATTCAAAACAGAGAAACATACCCCCCTTCTATAGAGCAATGGCATTTTTTCCGGAAGCTAGTATAATTTCAACCTGATATTTATAATTAGCATGTATATAGCACTTCAAACTTTGCAAATTTTGCAAAGCCCTTTACATGTTAACTCATTTAATCTTTATAAGAACCTAGTGAGATAGTTGCAGTTTTCATCTCTGTTTTACAGATTAGATAACTGAGACACAGAAATTAAGTAATTTGCACAGGGTCACACAGCTAGTGTTTAACCAAGATAATTGGAATAGTTTACTGTACTGCAGGTATCTTGCACCTTTGAGAAAGCCTTTGTCACATTGTCTAAACTGCATGAATATGTTGGCTCAGAGTCCTTCAATGATTGGTGACTGGTTCGTGTTTTTTTTAAAAAAATTTAAACTAAAAGTTAAAACAGTCTATTTAAAATGTTTCCTATAGAATTCAAAGACCTGAGATAGAATTGGTTGGAATCAGCAGATTGCCATGAAGCAGTTTTATGAAGTACTTTAGCTAAAAGAAATTAATCACCTGATGGCTAATCTGTTAATGAACTTTTCCAGATATAGCTGGTCTATACTGAAGTAGGTTGCCATATGAAACAGTTTCAGAAAGCACGTTAGCTTAAAAAAATTACCTGGTAGCCAATTTGTTGATGCACTTTTCCAGATTTAGCTAGTTTTGTCCAGCAGATGTAATCCATTGTCTGCCCTCTCCTTTTCTGTCTTTAATGCTTCTTCAGCTTGCTGAAGACTTGCAGTGTTCTACTGAAATAGTGTTTGAGAAGCTAGGGTCAGTCATCTTCATTTTACAGTGAGGCAAGAGGACAACTTTGCATCAAAGATGAACTGTTGAGTTTCATAGGCATACTATAGAAAAGATTCATATTGAGGTTGAACTTGAGGACCTCAGAATTTCTTCCAGTTCTGAGATTTGGTGAAAAATAACTTTTTCATTATTAAAATTTGTATAAAGCTACAATTACATTAACAGTTTTATCTCAAAGTAATCATAATTAGTATATGATCCACTTGTCTTTAATTTGTGGTCATTTTTTTTTGTGCCAGCTGTTAGCCAAAATTAATGCAGGAATGATCTCAGATGTTGAATGATATATTTAATGAAAGGTCTTAAACCAAAGTTAAATACTGCCATATCACTTCCTGAAGTTTGATAAGTTTTTGTATGTTGGCTTTTCAACTGCATTATACTGATAATGGTTAAAGCATTAGTTTTTTTAACTAATACTCTTAATTTTAGGTAATTTAGATAATTTAGATAATTTTAGAATAGTGGAAATTACAAATTTTCATCATCTCTTAATTGTGTAAATATCAAATTGTTATTGGCACTTTGCTATAAAAGTAGTCTTGTTATATTTTTAGAATCTTCTATTGATAAAATGAGAGCTGATTCTACTAGTTTAAGAGAGCCTGGGCTTATATTACTTTTTAGAGATTATTTTTTCTACTTCTAGGCCTAGTGATTGAGGAATTGAAAAATTATATAAAATATATATTCAAGATAAGGCCCTAGTTTCAGTTATTTGTCATATCCGTCAGTAGATGGGCTTATTTATCATTCTGCCTGATAGAAATAGACTTGCAAGAATGTCAAAGAAAGATCTTTACTTGTGGGACATAGACAGTAGGAGTAAGATAAACTTGGGGGGACCCAACATAGAGTGTCCAGGGAACTGAAGTAGGTATATCAGACCTGAAGAAGACTAGAGGGGGATGGTTCAGAAATGAAAAGTGATGGGGGAGAAGATGTTTTGATACCAGGTACATCAGATTCTTTTGGACTCAGATGTTCAAATATCTACTTGTAGATATTCATATAGAGGCAAATAGATAAATGTGTAGATGTAAATAATGACATATATTGATTTGCACAATAGAGAATACCATAATTCTTTCTTCGTAATGTGATTTATTTCCAATCTTTAAAGAGAAAAAGCTATGACTTTGTAGGAGAGGAGAACCCAGAACCATCACCACTGCAGGCAGTAAGAAATAGAACATGCAGCATTTTGGAAAGATACATTGTCATAATGCAGGATAGGGAAGGAAATGGTAAAAAACAGCAGTATGAAATTTGAAAACAAGTTCATAGACATGAGATAAAATTAATTTGTTACTTCAGAATAGACTGTGGAAAAAATTCTCATCTGCAAATCATTGATCATTATTCATATCTAAAGTGCTTTTAAAATAGGTTATCTTGATTTGGGCTCATCTAGTTCAAAGAAATTCCATTTTAATTGTACATGTTGCAAGATGACATTGTGATGACTTTTGAACAGATTCAAGTGTTTTGCACATAAATATGCACCAAATAAATGTTGAGTGAATGAAAGTCATGAAATTGGGTAATACAAACTTGGTTTTGGCACATGAGTGCCATTTTGTGTGGAGAAAATGCAAAGAACTTTGGTCAAAATAACTTCTAGTAGTCACTGTCCCAGTCTTTCTCTGTCATGCAACAGCAGTACAGTGGACCTCAAACTACCAGTTCAAATACAAAATGAATGACTATAAGAGAAGTACTGGGACAGAAACAAATGGGGACTTTTGTTTGCTATAAGGTTGTTAGGATGGGGGAGGGGGAAAAGATCTTATCAATTTGACAAAGGTGACAGGAGTACCTGCAGTCCTCAAATAGTGATTACTCTGCTCCCATCTGTAGGTTCTTAAGTCATAAAACCATAGGATTTAGAGCTAGATGGCTCCTTGGAAAATATCTGATCTTACCCTCTCATTTTCAGATTGGGAAACTGAGGCCCAGAGAGGTTTAGTGTGAAGGTAGTAAGAAGTAGAACCAGAATTTGATTCCAGGCTCTTTGACTCCAAATCTAATGCCCTTTTGCCTCTACATTTTTATTTCCATATGTATCTGCTCTTAATAACTCAGATAATCAGTCTGCCCTGGGGTAGAAACATCTATTGTACTTTTTTATGGTATTAACTTTCTTAACTTCTTTCAGGAACAGGGTTGGGTGTGGCATCCTGTATTAGTAATAATTTCTGGTGTATAACAGGGTATTTTGCATTTTTTCTTTCAACTTGATAAAAAAAAAGTTTTCAGTGCATTCTCAAGCTGATTTCCTGTGCTTTGAAAATTAATATATTAGACTTAATAAGCCATAAATTTTTTAATTTCTTCCGCTCTATAGATGGATTTTTAAAAATCTCTGACTACGTCTTTAATGTCAATCATATAATTTGTTTTTTTTTCAGAATGAAGAAAACCTTTATTTTCCTTCTAACTTCCTTCTAACTTTATTTTCTAACTTCCATAGGTTTCTTCTACGTTCACTGAATATATTCATTTATGACCATAACTATTACAAGCAGATATGTAAAAATGCCATTCATATGTTTTAATTCCTTTGATACTTGTCTTAAGCATTAATTTTTAAAAGTTTCCTTTCTAGAATTTAAAACATATTGCAGAGGGACTGCAGCTTCCATTTTAAGATGCTGTTCATTTATTTTATTTTATTTTATTTTAGATTGGAATATACTATTTTCTTTTTTTAAATTTTTTTAAATTTTTTAAATTGTTTTATATTTTATTTTATTTATTTTAGTTTACATCATTCATTTCCATGAGATGTTGAGTTACAGATTTTCTCCACATCTTTCCCCTACCCCACCCAAAACAGCCATCCCCTTGTATAACCCCTCCCCCAATCTAATCTCTCCTATGTCCTCCCCCATCACTCCTCTAACTTTCCGAAAGGGCAGGATGGATCTCCCTTCCACAGTGCCTGTAAGTTCCAGTTGGATGTAGTTAATAATGATAGTAATAATAACTGTATATATATATGTGTGTGTGTGTGTGTGTGTGTGTGTATATATATATATATATACACACACATATATATTTTTAACATTTGATTATAGAGCTTTAAAT
>CM053580.1:100443939-100504773 GCA_028627135.1 Pseudochirops cupreus | reverse complement strand
CTGTGGGGCTCTGCTTCCAGAAGGGAAAGCTCTGTCCCAAATCGCTGGGGTCCTCCCGGCTGCCGTAGCTCTTAGAAAGAGGCTGGGAACTCTTCCTATTTACTTCCGGCTGACTGGATAGCGAGGACTCCAAGACCGGGGCCCAAGACGGCGATCCGGATCCAGGCCGCTCAACCCGAGAGCTCTGGCCTGAGAGCAATCGCTCAGTCCCCCTGCTGCCTGCAGGCCGCGGGTGGGAAGCTGCAACGCCGAGGCGGGTGCAAAACCTCTGCCTTTTGCTTTTCCGCTCTGGAGGCCTTTCAGCCGGACTGCTTATCTCCCCCTTTCACAATTCCCACTCGGAGCTGCCGCTAATCCGCTCACCTGAGAGGCTCCTCCACTCCTCCCGTCCAGCCGCCCCCGGGGCACAGCTGTGGCTGCAGGCCAGGCTGGTTTCGGTTCGCAATGCTTATATGGTTCCTTGTAGCTGAGCTGACTTTAGTGGGAAGTATCTTTGTGTGCGTTTTGGAGTTCTAGGATTGGTTAAGAGTCCTGCTTTATGGGTATTTTGGGGTGGCTATGTGAGAGCTGTGATATGTTGCTGCTGCTACGCCGCCATCTTGGCTCCACCCCCCCCCCCAGAATACATTTTCAAGATAAATTTTTTTTTCTGAGAAAATTAAATTTTTTAATAACCAAGAACAGCCGTTTCCCCAAACGCTTATATTGAAAAAGACTGCTTACAGAATTGCTTAATTGGTGGTACTTCCTACTATCAATACAGTTTAAACAATGCTTGGTGAATCATATGCAAAGCAGATTTGAATGATTTCCAATTGGAGTTAATACTGTGGGAAAGAGAGTTCTCTATGTGTTTATTTGCTCATTTCATTGCAGATTTATTACTTTGCAAACCTATTTATAGTAATGACAAGAGAGAAAAAATTTCTAAATATAATTGGTGGACTTTTAAATGAAAATAATATAATGTAGAAGAATTGAATTAGAATATGCATTGGGCAGCCCAGTTGATGTCAGGCAGCAGGTACTATTTTTTTTTAATGATACATTTTTTAAAAAATTTTCTTGTTCACATCACTCATTTTCACGAGATTTTGAGTTACATATTTTCTCCCTATCTTTCCCCTACCCATCACCTCAAAACAGCCATCCCACTGTATTGCCCCTCCCCCAATCTGCTCTCTCCTATGTCCTCCCCCATTGCCCCTCTGACTTTCTGGTAGGGCAGGATGGGTCTCCCTACCCCAGTGCCCAGCAGGTACTATTTTAAAATGTGGTCCTTTGTTCAATTTGAACAGATTGCATGCTTTTATAGTCACTTGTGTCAGTAAGTATGAATGAGGAGTTACATATAGAAGTTTTAAAGATGTTATAAGAATGATCAGTTTTATTTTTTTAAAAATAGCCCTTTTTAGAAGGAAAGCTCTTTGAAAAATTATGAAATACAATGACTTCCAGAGCTCTCACCCCACAGATGGTAAGGGGGTCAGGCAACTGATTAGAAAGAGATTACAAGGTTCCCTTTGTTGGCACTGAGTGTACAACTCTGTTGCATTTCCTGTATATAGATCTAGGTCATAGGCCTGGTCTCAGTCCCAGGGCAAGGAGGAACACTAGTACACTAGGGCTTGAAGCCACAGTGGAGAGAGGACCCTTGTAACAGTTCTAGGGAAGAAAAAAATACTTATGGTCACTTACAGACCAGAGGATAGACCCAAAGAGATATAAACATAGCTCTCCTTCGATCTTACCACCGTGGAGGAACAGAAAATTCACAGATCCACCTCTCCTCCTCCAAACCCCCCCCCAAAAATAAAACCACCATAGCTTTGAAAATAGCTGGGGTGGAAAAACCTGAAGCTTAAGACAATGCCCTCTCCACCCCAGGAGCAGAGCACAACTTTAACATAAAGTTAAAAGTCAAGGAATAGTCTAGAAAAATGAGCAAACAACAACAAAAAAAGAACCTGACCATAGAAAGTTACTGTGGTGACAAGATCAAAACACAAACTCAGAAGGAGACAACAAAGCCAAAACTGCTACATTCAAAGCCTCAAAGAAAAATGTGTGTCATGCCCAACAAGAATTCCTAGAAGAACTCAAAAAGAATTTTAAAAATTAAATAAGAGAGATAGAAGAAAAATTGGGGAAAGAAATTAGAGTGATGCAAGAAAATTATGAAAAAAGAGCCAACAGTTTGGTAAAGGAGGCTCAAAAAATACTGAAGAAAATAACTTCAAAAACAGAATAGGCCAAATGGTAAAAGAGGCAAAAAAAACCTACTGAAGTGAATTACTTAAAAAGCAGAATTGGTCAAATGGAAAAATATGTACAAAAATTCATTAAAGGATTCCTTAAGAAGTAGAATTGACCAAATGGAAAATGAAATGCAAAAGCTTACTGAAAAAAAAATTACTTAAAAATTATAATTGGGCAAGTGGAAGCTAACAACTTTATGAGATATCAAGAAACAATAAAAAGTCAAAAGAATGAAAAAAATAGAAGAAAATGTGAAATATCTCTTTGGAAAAACAACTTACCTGGAAAAGAGATCCAGTAGAGATCATGTAAGAACTGAGATGAATAAAAAGTCCAAGAGACAGAGTTTCTTTGTAATTAATAATCAATTTATTAATTAGACTAGCTGATAATCAGTACATTTATGGTCAGTGGTTTCTCTTGGTAACCAAAAACAAACCTGTGAAGATGAGTGAGTGCTTAAGTATCTTTGGAAAAGGAGTGCCCCTGACAGGTGAAAATCAACCCTAATTGGTGAACACTTAGTGAAGGAATGGACTTTCAAATGAGGATGTAGGCTGAAAACCTTCAGCTCTTCCTGCTGAGAATGTGGCTTGATTGTCAGACTCAGCCTTTTCTAGCATTCTGAACAAAGAAATCCATTTCTATCCAGACCACTCTGATTGGTTTTCTCCTTTATGATCTGGATCACCCTAAACTCCAGTGGAGGGATATAGGGCATAGACTTGATGCTTTGGGGCTGTAATTCACCTAGATTAGATTCTGTTTACATTCTAAATAGAAGTAAGATCTCCTAGTTAGGTGGGGTCCTGGTCAAGATTGCCATAGAGCATATTCCTGGAAGATTTAGGCAAATCTCATACAGGAACTGGAACCTGAATGAGGAATAAAAATCCTGTATCCTAATTAATAATGTATTATTATATAGTAACATAACATAATTTGTTATATAATAAAAATGATAATTTCTCCCAGAATTATTGGACTACCTAAAAGCCATGATGGGAAAAAAAAGCCTAAGAAATCATCTTTCAAGAAATTATCAAGGAAAACTGCCCTGATAACTTAGAACTAAGGGTAAAATAGAAATTGAAAGAACCCACCAAAAAGTTCCCTAAATGAATACTTCTAGGAATATTATAGCCAAATTCCAGGGCTCCCAGACAAAGGAGAACATACTGCAAGCAGCCAGAAAAAAATCAGTTCTTGTATCGTGGATCCATGGCAGTCGAGATTTAGTCAGGATTTAGCAGCTTCTGCATTAAAGAATCAGAAGGTTTGGAATATATTCCAGAAAGCACAGGAGCTAGGATTACAACCAAGAATCTCCTGCCCAGTGAAACAGAGTATAATCGTTCTGGGGGAAAATGGATGTTCAGTGAAATAGAGGACTTTCAAGCATTCCTGATGGAAAGACCAGAGGTGGATAGAAAATTTCGTTTTCAAATACAAGACTGAAGAGAAGCGTAAGATGGTAAACAAGAAAGAGAAAATATAAGGTTTAACTGTTTACATGCTTATGCTGGATGATGATACCTTTAACTCTTAAAAACTTACCAGTATTAGAGCAGTTATGAGTATACATAGAGAGTGTATGGCAATAGACGATGATAAGATATCTAAAAAATAAATAAAATTAAGGGATGAAAAAGAGGAATACACTGGGAGAAGGGGGAAATGATAGGTAAAATAGGGTAAATTATTTCACATAATAGATGTGTGAAAGAACTGTTATAGTGGAGGGAAAGATGAGTGAAGTAGGGGGGAGAGAGGAGTGCTTAAACTTTACTCTCTTTGGAATTGGCTAAAAGAGAGAATAACATATAGTTGGGTATAGAAATTTATCTTACCATGCATAAAAGTAGGAGGGGAGAGGATAAGAGAAGAGGGGAAAGACTGATAGAAGGGAGGGAAGATTGGAGGAAGGGGTAGTCAGAAGTAGAACACTTTTGAGGAAGGACAGGGATAGAGAGAAAGAGAGGGGGGAGGGAATGAGAGAGAGAGAAATGGGGGGAAATAGGATAGAAGGAAATACACAGTCATCAGAACTGTGGAAAAAACCCAGCAGGTTTTTCTGATAAAGGCCTTATTTCTCAAATATATAGGAAAACTGAGTCAAACTTTTAAGAATACAGGTCATTCCCCAATTGATAGGGGGTCAGAGACCATGAACAGGCAGTTTTCAGATGAAGTAATCAAAGCTATCTATAGGCATATGAAAAAATACTCTAAATCACTATTGATGGAAGACAAAATTAAAACAACTCTTGAGGTTCCACCCTACACCTATTAGATTCGTCATTTTCTTTTTCTTTTGTATTAGCCAGTGTTGGAGAGGGTGGGGGTACATTGAGACACTAATGTGCTTTTGGTGGAGTTGTGAACTGCTTCAGCCATTCTGGAAACCAATTTGGAACTATGCCTAAAGGGCTATAAAATCTTGCCTTTAGGCATCTATCCGAAAGAGATTTTTTTTTAAGGGTCCTGTAAGTACAAAAATACTTATAGCATCTCTCTTTTTTTTTTAAGTTTTGAATGACTCTTTATTACTCTATTCATCTTTTAAAATATATGGTTAAACTCCAATTTGTAGAGTAGATCACCTTGAGTTACATCTTGAGCTCCATTGCTCTGGAACACATCATTCCATTTCCTCCAGTATTTTCTGGTGTTATTCAAATCTCTTTTCCTTTGTGTTTAAAATTCTTTTCCTGGTCACTTGCAGAATTCATTGTTTCTTTATGAAATTGTTAAATTTAACCAGTATGTGTCTTAGAGCTTACAACCTTGTGGGTTTTTTGTCTTTCTCAGAGAGGAGGCAATCTATGGATTCTTCCACCTGGTACTTGTTTTCTATGTTCAGAAGTTCTGGGTAATTTTTTGTATTATTTCTTGCGTTATGGTGTGAGAAATATGCTTTTAGGGTTCACAGGGTTTCCCAGGCAGGGTCAGGGAAGTAGACTGGATGAGCTTCCAGGTCTACTGCTCCCTTGGGGGCCCGAGGAAGATCCATGTGGTATACCCCTCAACACAGATGTGGGGATCACAGGTCTTCCAGGTGGGGTCAGGGAGTTACCCTAGGGTGAACTTCTGTTGCCCACTACTTCCCTTTTGGGGACCCTTAGAAAGATCCACATGATGTAACCCTTGAAACAACAAATCTCTTCTCACTGAAAGAACTTAGAAACAGTGTGCAGAGGAAGATGTTTATTTGAACTTCCAGCAAGGAAGTGGGTGTGGTGTTCACTAGGGACACACCCACCAGTATCTCTTTATCTAGTGACAAAGAATTGGAAATTGAGGGGATATGCATCAATTAGGAAATGGCTGAACAAGTTGTGGTGGTGATATAAGAAATGATGAGCAGGATGCTTTCAGAAAAACCTGGAAAGATTTAAGTAAATTGATGCAAAGTGAAATGAGCAGAAGCAGGAGAACATTGTACACTGTCACAGCAGCATTGTGTGATCAACTATGAGTGACTTAGCTTTTCTCAGCAATACAGTGATGTGAAACAAATCTGAAGTGCTTATGATGAAAAATACTATCCACCTTTAGAGAAAGAACTGATGATATCTGCATACAGATTGAAGCATATTTTTAAAAACTTTCTTTTTTTTTCTTTATATTTTCTTCTGCATTTTCTTTCACAACACAATTAATATGGAAATAAGTTTTGTACTACTGCACAAGTATTGCCTATTTCAAATTGCTTCCCTTCTCAATGATGGGAGCAGAGAGAAGGGAGAAAGAAATAGTACTCAAAATTTTTTAAAATGAATGTTAAAAATATTTTTATGTGTAATTGGGAAAAATAAAATATTAAATAAAATTATACAAAATTAAATATTTAATAGAAATTTAACATCAGATGTCAGTACTGGCAACCAAAAAATGAGAAAAATTATGAAATAATATGTGAGCAGAACATAGGGCACTTACATATTGTTGTGAGCCATTAATATAGGACTTTCTCCTGCCAAAGTACTTCAATTGGCATTTAAGGTAAAAGGAGAAATTACCATTTTTCTTAGTGATAATGTGGAATATGAAACATTCGTTTTATAAAAAAAATTTCCTCTTGAACCTTGAATGTTTGGTTGATATTTTTGAAATACTAAAATAATTTAAAGAACTTACATTCATACTCTGCTCCAGAAAGGCAGTGACTGAATTTATGAAGGAGTTGAAGCCATAGATAATAAATATCCTAAATAACATTTTTCTTGTTTTCCAGTTTTAAAAAACTTGTACTGAAAACCTATTCTGAAAACCTTTCTTTTAATGACATGCTTATTAATTACTAAGCTCATCTATAGAAGTGTTCTCATTTTAAATACCTAGATTTTCTGAATGCATCATCGTTGTCGTAGCTAATATTTATATACTATTTTAGGTACACAAAACACTTTACAAATATTAACTCATTTGATTTTTACAACAGTCTTGAAAATTAGGTCCTGTTATTATTATATATATATATAACATATATTATATATATATATAGGTGGCAAAGAATTGGAAATCAAGGGGATGCCCATCAGTTGGGGAATGGCTGGACAAGTTGTGGTATATGAATGTAATGGAATATTATTGTGCTATAAGAAATGAGGAGCAGACAGACTTCATAGTAACCTGGAGAGACTTACGTAAACTGATGCTGAGTGAGGAGAGCAGAACCAGGAGAACATTGTGCACAATTACAGACACATCATGTGTGATGACTAATTCTGATATACTGGGTCCCTCTCAGCAGTGCAAGGTTAGAAGACAACTCCAAAAGACTCATGATGGAAAGGATATCCACATCCAGAGAAAGGACTACAGAGACTGAATGCAGATTGAAGCAAACCGCTTGCTCTCTCTCTTTTTCTTGTTTTGTTTTTTCTTCTTTCTCATTGTTCACTCCACGGGTTATAATCCTTCATTACAACTTGACTGATGTTTAATGTGAAGGTTTTTGTAGATCCTATATTTGATTGCATGCTGCCATGGTGGGGGCAAGGAGAGGGAAGGGGAGAAAATTTGAAACCCAAGGGATTGTGGAACTGAATGCTGTAAACCAAAAGTAAATAAATAAATAAGAGAGCCCTGGCCTAAGAGGCAGGAACCTTGGGTTCTGGTCCTAGCTCTTCCTCTAGCTTACTGTGTGACCTTACACAGGTCATTTCTTCTCTTTGAGCCTCAGTTTTCCCACTTGTAAAATAAATGATATGTAGACTAAAAAAGAAAACAAAGTCCTTGTCAGTCTTTGTCAGTGTCCTATGAAATATGTTTTAGGAACATGTACAGTGAAGGAAGAGGATAGCAAAAGACAAAAGGAATAATGTGGGATAATCTGTGTCACACTAGTTATGGAATGAGACCACCCAGAATATAATCATAGCTCCACCACTCACCCACTTTACTGCTCCTCATCGACAGTCCTCCTTGTCCCACCCCCTGACTTCAAGTGTATCCCCAGGATGCATGGGCCCCCCTCCTCTAACTCTGCACTCTCTTGGTGATGATCTCATCAGCTTCTGTGGATTCCGTTATCATCTCTATTTCCCTGGCCCTATTTTCTCTCCTGAACTTGAGTCCTGCATCTCCAGTATCCAGAACCACAACTTACTGCCTTTTCCCCAGAACTCTTCCTCCTTCTTAACTTTCCTTGAGCTGTTGAGGGCACCATCTGGTTAACAACCTCAGACTCAGAAAGCCTGGCACATTTTGTTGTTGCTGTTGTTGCTATTCAGGTTGTTTCAGTCGTGTCCTGCTCTTCGTGACCCCATTTGTTGTTTTCTTGGCAAAGAGACTGGAGTGGTTCACCATTTCTTTCTCTAGCTCATTTTACAGATGAGGAAACTGAGGAAAAAAGGGGGAAGTGACTTGCTCAGGGTCGGTCATACAGCTAGCAGGTGTCTGAGGCTAGACTTGGACTCAGGAAAGGAGTCTTGCTGACTATACTTAATAAATGCTTTTTGGTTGCTTAAAAAAAATCATTTTGCTGGTGTCAGGAGATAAATTAAGCATCTATATAGTATGACTTTCTATGACATATTAAGAAATGCTCTCTGCATTGCTACACGCAGAACATAGAAAGGCTGGCCTTCAGAATAAACTAATCCATTGTATATTGGGGTATTTTATAGCAAGATTTTTTTTTCCTATACACCTTTCCTAGACTTGCAAAAACAAAACAATACTTTAGGAGTTTCTGAGGTAGAGTTTTTCCCATTTGTGTCTTATTCAATACCTACTGCTTTTTCATTTTTCTTTTTATTGGGCATCAATTGATACAAAAATAATATAATTTTATTTTGAAATAAGAATTTTGATCCTCCTATCATAATTTTCTTTTCTTTATGAATAAAAAAGATGCACTGCATCAACTAATGCTACTTGGTCCTTTGAATTATTCTTAAATTCTGGTCCTTTTAGTGTTAAACAAGATTAAAAACAGCAGTTGTCCCTACTTGAGCTCTGATAATATGAACATTTTTGTTATTTCAGATGTCTCTTGGGTGGCTATAATGAAAATAAAATATTTTAGAGATTCCAGGAAAGTGTGAAAATGGGACATCTGTCAATTTTGAAAGCTTGTGCCAAGTTCCTATTGCCATCTTGTCTTTCTCTTTTTGAAAGTTCTTACCTACTGTCTTCACTAGCCTTTTTCATTTTCCGTTTCTAGTATACCACTTTTGAAAGGTTGCTGCTCCCTTCTTTAAAAAATATATGTTGATTTGAGGAGAAAAAAGACAAGAGACCTCAGGTCTGATAACATCCAAAGATCAGGTTCTTTTCTACCTTTTGTAATGAACTAGAAACCAAGAGACCTGGTTTTTGATCTTTTTTTCTCCTACATGCTGTGATATTGGTCAAGTTGCTTAACTCATCTGGGCATCAGCTTCCTCATCTGTAAAACAGAGTGACTCCATTCATCATCTGGAAGGCCGCTTGTGACTCTAAAGATGTATAATTATCTGAGTATATTTTTTTACAATGTTGAAGACAAAATATTCTCTCTGTTTCATTCAGTATTGATCTTTCTCTGGTTCTACATTATTTGTCTCTGAGACTCTGCCTTCCTCTTTTCTTTCCTGTGCTTCTGTGTTTTACTCTTTCTTCTATTCCCATGTCTATCCCCATTAAACTCTGGCAGGTCTTTCCAAGGTGGAAAGATTTTAAATACAGGCCTAGCAGTAGATGTGTGGAAGGATCAGATTACCTGGGTTAGGAGGGAGTCATTGACATGTTGTCTGTCTTTTGTTTATATATGTGTACACACACATATATATATACATCTCACAACATTCTTGTCCCCGGGCTTTTCTTATTTTCAGTTTATTTCTCTTTTTCACTCTGTTTCATTGCTGATTTTGTGTCATTTGTCTTCCTTGTAGGATTCACATATTGTGTTTAAGGGCATTCTGAAATTGATAAACCAGATAATACTAGTTGGTATGTTCATGGGGTAAAACATGCTAAAAGTAGACATTAAATTTGTTTAATTTCGCATTACAGACTTATCTTAAATTGTTCGTTTGCTTGTATTTTATTTAGCAAGATATGCAACATCGTTTCTGAGAGAAAAGAAATATTTTCTAAAATCTACCACAAAAATTCACACACCTTCCTATTTATTGAATCTGTGGTTTCACTTATGTGAAATAACTCTCTCAGGGGCAGCTAGGTGGCACAATAAATAGAGCACCAGCCCTGGAGTCAGGAAGACCTGGGTTCAAATCCAGCCTCAGACATTTAATGTTTACTAGCCATGTGACCTTGGGCAAGTTACTTAACCCCAATTGCCCTCCAAAAAGAAAAGAAAAGAAATAATTTTCTCTGCCAATATGCATTGGCATCAGAAGCTTGGGGTTTTAGAGAATTATTTGGAGCACTTAGAGGCTAATGACTGTGTAGAGTCACCCCTCTGGTCTGTTAGAGGCAGGACTTAAAGGTAGGGCTTCCTAATTCTAAGCCTAGCTTTTTATCCCCTACAGCAGAGGTGTACAACTTGCCCCTGTGGCTAAAATGTTATTGGGAAGTGTTTAACAGAAGGAATAAAAACACAGTACAACATAGATAATATTAATTTGTAGTTTTCTAAATCAATGTACAGTGTACAGAGATTCATTATTTGAGTTTGACACCATAGCCCTCCTCCATGCTGCCTCTACCATATTAAGTATTGTGGGTACTGAGCTATTTGGAGAGCTAATAGTCAGTTTTTTTTAATGGCAACTGAAAATGAGTCATTTGTAAAAAATTGAAGAACATTTTCTTTGTATTTCAGTCTGAGAACTTGGAGAATGCAGTTATCATACCAGATATCAAGCTGCATAGCAATCCATCTGCTTTCAATGTTTATTGCAATGTGCGCCATTGTGTTCTGGAGTGGCAAAAGAAGGAAACATCTTTGGCTGCTGCATCGAAGAGTTCTGTGCAGAGTGGTGACTCGGACAGTGATGAAGAAGAAGAATCTAGAGAGCCACCTGTCAAGCTTCCCAAGGTAAGCAACCTTAATCATTCTTCAAAAACATACCTGATTTACCATAATATGTCTGAGTTTATTTAGTTTCAGTAAAGTTAGCTTTCACTTTTATAAGGGATATAGCCTTGAATTAGAAGCTAGTTAATGGATGAGATGGAATCAATAAGTTGTGAGAAATTATTTCCTTTAGAAATTAATTAGGTATCCTTATTTTCTTCATCTGAGCTCCTGATAGCATTAGTATCTTTAACAGAATAGACTAAGTAAAGGTTTGGATTCCTGGGGATAAACAGGAAAGTCAGATAATTATCACACAGAAATTAGACATGTGTGGTTATGCTTTTCAAGTAAAAGTATCAGGCAAACTGTAATGCAAAGCAGTAGAAATGTAGAAATTGAAGCTTTCTGGAAATGGTGACTATAATCATAATGCATGTTTAATTTTATATGGTATGGAATACTGCTGGTGACACTGAAGAAGACTAATTAGGCCAGGTTGTGAATGGCTTTAATGCCAAATAGGACTTTATATTTGATCCTGGGCATCATTATGAGCCATTTGAGTTTATTGAGCAAGGAAATGTCTTAATCAGAGCAGTGCTTTAGGAAGGTCACTTTGGAAGGGGATGGATTTGAGTAAGAACAGATCCAGGGCAGAGAGATTCATTACACAAGGCTCTTCTAATAGTCAAAGTAAGAGGTATGGATGCCCTGAAGTAGAGCGATGGCTGGGCAAGTGGAGAAAAAGGCAAGAGAAATAAAGAGAAAGAAATTTAACCATCTGACAACTAATTGGATGTATGGTGGCGGCATATGAGGAATCCAGGATGACAGCAAGATTGTGAGCTTGGGTGATTGGAAGAATAGTGGTGATATTTTTGGGAGATTCACTTTGAAATATCCGACAGGTAGTTGGTAATGGGGGACTGCAAATTGGGAGGCAGACTAGGGCTGTATAGATGAAAATCATTTGTACAAAGATAATTTAACGCATGGAAGTTGATGACATCATCAAGGGACAGAGTATAGAGAGGAAAGAGAAGAGGGGCCAAGAGAGAGCTTTAGGGGATGTCATGGATAAAGATCCAGGAAAATAGACTCACAAGGAGCAGTTAAATAGGTAGGAGGAGAACCAGAAGAGAGCAGAGTCACAAAAAACCCAGAGAGGAGAGAGCATTCAAAAGAAGAAAGTGATCAGCCATGTAAAATGCTGCGAAGAAGTCAGGAAGGATGAGGCCAGTTCAATTTGACAATGATCTTGGTAGCTTTAGAGAAGATAGTTACAGCTGAGTGATGAGGTCCAAAGTCTGCTTACGGAGACCAAAAGGAGAAGTCAGAACACTATTTGTAGATAGTTTCCCACCACCATCACCCCCAAGGAATTTAGCTGAAAAAAAGAGGGGAGAGAAAGGATATTATTTTATTTGTCTTACCTGGTACAGGATGGAAGTTTTGGCCATGCTTCTAGTGACAAGGAAAGAGCAAATAATTAGGGAGAGGTAAAAGAGAGTTGGGGGATGGAGGAATGTGATAGAGGTACTACTGCTGGCAAACATGGGAAGAGATGAGACCATGGAAGCATATAGAGATGTTGGTCTTGTCAGGCAGATGGCTTCACCTCATCAGAGACTAGAGTGAAAGAAGAAATAATGGAGGATGATCTCACAAAGATAGGACAGGAAGAGGTAAGAAGGAGAAACTGTCAGGAATTGACCTTACTTTTGGGAGGGGGGTAAAGAATGAATAAAGTCCTCAGTAGAGAGGGTTGAAGGTGCTGTGGTACAGGTGGATTAAGGAGAAAGTGAAAGTTTGGAAGAACAGCTTTAGCAAGTGGGATATAAAAAGTGAATTAGACAGGAGTAGTAGGATTGCCTGGTTGTGAGGGCCCAGTTGAGATTAGATAGCATAAATTTGAAGTGTACAGAGTCAGCTGTTTTGTGATTTCTTCCAGATCTGTTGGAGGAACATGTGAGGAATAGTGAAAGTGACGGATTATAGGGAGTATTCTAGGATTAGAGTTTGGCAAGTCATGGTAAAAGAAGGAGTTCAAGAGAAGAGGATGGTATAGAGTTGAAGTAATTCATCAGTGATCAGGATTTGAAAGGGGATTAAGTATAACCAGAACAAGGTCAATAGCATGAGATAATAATACTCAGGGAGAGAGATTGGAAGATATGATGAGTATGAAGAGTTTGAGGAATGAGACTAGGGAGAGAGGAAAAGATAAAATAAAAGACTAGGATGAGATAGAGTCAGAAAGACCTGAGTTCAAATCCATCCTCAGGCACTTATTGACTGTGTGACCCTGGGCAAGTAATTTAACTTCTGCCTCAGTTTCCTCAACTGTAAAATTGGGATCATAACAACTACCTTGCAAGATTATTGTGTGATCAAATAAGAAGATATTTGTAAAATGCTTAGGACAGTACCTGAAACACAGTAGATGCTTAATAAATGTTATTTTGGGGTGGCTGGGTGGCACAGTGAATAGAGCACTGGCCCTGGAGTCAGGAGACCTGGATTCAAATCCAACCTTAGACACTTAACACTTACTAGCCGTGTGACCTTGGGCAAGTCACTTAACCCCAATTGCCATACCTTTCCCCCTCCAAAAGGCCAAAAATAAAAAAATAAATGAACACTTTATTTCTTTCACTTCTCAGACAGAGAAAATTAAAAGTTCTTGAATTTGAACACGTGGGTATAGCAGGATCAAGGTGATGTCCATCCCTTTGTGTAGCTGAGGTGGAGTGGAAGAATAGGTGATGGGAGATGAGTAGACTAAAGAAGTTAAGAGAGTTAGAAATAGTACCCAAATTATCTGATGCCTATTTTAGCATTTCACCTACTATCCTGCTTATTGTCTTTTTCATCTGGAGAATATCCTTAGAGGTTTTCTACTCTGTTAAATTCTCATGTATATTTTCCTATTGTGTATGAGGAAATTAATTATTTTTTCTCATTAATTAATTTATTTTTTGTTTTCAACCATTCACTTCCGCAAGATTTTGTGTTCCAAATTTTCTTCCTGTCTCCCCTCCTCCCACCCCAAGATAGTGTGCGTTCTGATTACCACTTCTCCCAATCTGCCCTCCCTCCTTTCACACACACACCCTCCCCTTATTCCCTTCACTCCTGTTTTCCTGTAGGGCAAGATAGATTTCTATACTCCCATCACCTGTACATCTTTCCCAGTTGCATGTAAATACAATTTTTAACATTTATTTTTAAAATTTTGAATTCCACATTCTCTCCCTTCCTCCCTCCCCACCCACCCTTTTTGAGATGGCAAGCAGTTCAATATAGGTTATTCACCTATAGTCATGCAAAACACTTCTGTAACAGTCATGTTGTGAGAGACTAACTGTATCCAGTGATCGATCCCAAGCTTGTTTCTAGAGTTTATTTAAAGTGTTTGTTCCCTCCTCATCTCCATGTCTTAGAATCTTTATTTCTTTAAAGATCAACTCAGGTTTAGGTTCTGTGTACTCTGTGAAGCTTTTGTTGTCCCTGGTTGTTGATACGGTTCTCTCTCTCTCTCTCTCTCTCTCTCTCTCTTTCTCTCTCTCTCTCCCTCCTCTCTTGCTCTTGCTCTCACTTTCTCTTTACTTCTTTCCCTCTTCCATCTTTAAATCTAGAGTATCTATCTTAATTCCTGTGAATCAGTTTCCTTTTGCAGAGGTGTAGACTCCCTCACACATCCCAGCCAGCTTGCCATTTGCTCTGCCTTTGCGCTGCTTCTCCTTACTTGAAATAGCAACCTGGGACCAGATTGCCAGAAAAATGTCCCCAGTTTCTGGGAAACTTAATCTACTCATCTTCAAAACTCCCATCCTACCCCAAGCCTTCTTAATTGCTGAGTGAATGAGCTAGCTAGTGCAAACTCTACTAACCCACTATACCAGCTGGCCCCAGACCACCAAAGCATGCTTCACATCCCATCTACCCACATATGTTTCTTCACCCCTCTTGATTTCTACCTCTTTTTCTGGGCTCAGTAATAAAATCAGTACTACCATACTACCAGTGTTCCTGGAAAGGTTGTGGGAGCTAACTGCTCTGTCATTCAACATACCATCTTTGGCACTCCTTAGCCTTTCCCTTTCTTGACCATCACACGTATATGTTTTGTCTCCCTCTCTTAGTGATACAACGTAGGAAAAGATGGAGTAATAGCTCTCCTCCCTTTCTAGCTAGATGGTGATCAAGTGTTTTACTCAGGGGTATCCATGGCCATCCTACTAGATCCTCTCCCTTTTGCCTCCCCACTTTCCTTCTAAATATCCAGTCAGTTGTTGCCCATTCTTGTTACTTTTATCTTCATAATATCTCTTAAAACTGTCCCCTTCTCTTCATTCCCAGACAGCACCCTGATTCAGGCTCTTCTTATTCTTCCCTAGTACTGTTAAAAGTAGCTTCCTAACTGTTTTCCCTGCCTCATTTCTACTCACTTCAGTTCATTCTCCATACACTGACAAAAAAAATGACTTCCCTAAAGTATGTCTGACCATCTCTAGGATAATATCTTAGCTCCTATTTGACATTTAAAACTCTTCATGATTTGATCCTGTCTAACCTTTCCACCCTTATTGTATGCTGTTCTCCTTCATACACTATATAGTCCAATCAAACTGGCCTTCCTGCTGTTCCTGACATGGCTCTGCACACCTCTGTGTCTTTGCACTGTATTTTCTAAGTCTGGAATATACTCTTTCTTGTCCACCTCTCAGAATCCCTGGTTTCTTTTAAGATTCCACTCAAATGCCATCTTTTACATGAAGTCTTTTCTGGTCTTTTTAACTACTAATGCCTTTCCTCTAAGGTTATTTTGTATGTGTTTTATATGTGCTTATATACGTATATGTTATACCCATTTTTTTGTTATAATGTCAACTACTTAAGGGTTTAATTTTTGTTTTTGCATCTGCAGTTACTTGGCATATCATAGGTTCTTAGTAAATGCTTATTGATTGCTTGATTTTTGATTCTTTACCCTGTTTCACACCAGTGTCTTATCACTTGCTCCATTTCTTGCATTCTGCCACCATGACATCTCTGCATTTCTCTTCTCTTATTCAGAGAGAGTACTTTAGTTTAGGATCTTTATACCTCTTATCTCCATTGTTGTAATATTTTCTTTAGTAGTTGCACTGCTTCTCCACTTCTCAATTTATTCTTCACTTAGCTGCTAAAATAATCTCCCCAAGGATTTATCATTCCTTTGCTTTAAAGCTTTTAATGGCTTCCTTTTGCCTCTAGGATAAAACACAAACTCTTTAGCCTAGCAGGACTCACCACAGTGCCTTACACATAGTAGATACTGAATAAGTACTAGTTGACTGGCATTTACCAATGCAATGATAGAAGAATGAGGATTTGATTTCCGTTATGTTTAGAGAGCCTAGGGACTTTTTTAGTGAACTGAAATTAAAGTATTGTCCGTGTTTCTGCCAGTGATATATAACAAAAAGTATAAAAGGTGAAAGTGGAGTAACATTTTTCTACTTAAAGTTAATAAGAATGAAGTTTCCTAATAGAATAGAAGTACTTCAGCAAGAAAATTAAGAATAAAAATAATCCAGAGAGGAACGCAGTAATGTTAACTTCAGTCAGGAGGATGAAAGATAGAAGATGGGCCCATTTAATATTTGGTGTTCCTTAAGATATTTGATGAGCAGCTGAGTGTCACAGTGGATAGAGTGCTGGACCTGGGAGTCAGTCTGACTCATCTTTCTGGGTTCAAATCTGCCCTCAGACACTTACTAGCTATGTGACCCTGGTCAAGTCACTTAACCTTGTTTGCCTCAGTTTCCATATCTGTAAAATGAGCTGGAGAAGGGAATGGCAAACTACTCTGGTATCTCTGCCAAGAAAACCCCAAATGGAGTCATGATGATCAGACACAACTGAAAAAAAAGTTTGGGCCTTTTTTCCCTAGGACCAGGTTTCTTAATCATTTTTGCTTACTGAACATATTTGACAGTCTTGTAATACTTATTAATGCCTTCTCAGAATATTGTAATAGATTTACAAAGTAAACCAATTATATTGAAATACTGTTATCAAAAGTATTTTTTTTTAAAGTTTACAGACTCCAGGTTAGAAACTTCTGCCTTAAAAAGTAGAAAGTTTGAAGGACAGCCTCTAAGGAAGGAGTTTATTATGACACAGCTGGGTGGTACCATGTTAGGCCTGGAGACAGGAAGACCTCTGAGTTCACACGTGGTGCTAGGCATGTAACTTTGGGGAGGTCACATAATCTCTGCCTTCCTTAGTTTCCTTAACTATAAAATGATAGATAATAATCATGCCTATCCCTCAGGGTTGTTGTGCAGGTAGAATGAAATAATATGTGCAAAGCACTTAGCACAGCGCCCAGTACGTATTAGGTGCTTAATAATCCTTGTCTTCCTTTTCTTCCCTTCCCTTTCTCTCCCTTCTCGTCATTCTGCTTCAAGTTATAATGATGTTGTTCTAAAGGTACTATCAGAAGAAAGGTCATGCAGTAATTGAGGCAGAAGAGATTGATGAGTAGTAATGGTTGGTTATTCTTTGTTAAGGGTATAAAAGTAACCGTTTGTCATTCTAACAAAAGGATTTTAGAGTTGTATTGTCTTTCCATGGAATATGTGAATGCATGCAGGCATGAGTGAGGGAATGAAAAAGCATTAACTAAGTACTCTTTGCTGGACAATATACTAAGTGCTAAAGGTACAAATACAAAAGTGAGACATTTCTTGACCTCAAGGAGCTTAGATTCCAGCAGGGTGAAACCAGCAGAGAATGGCCAAAGAAGGGAATTTTTGTCAAAGGGATGGTAAGCAGATTCATAGGTAGTTAGTTGGATTTCAGGTATCAGATGACAAGAGGTAAAAAGGAGAGGAGAGGAGAGGAAAGGAAGCTAAGAGAGTAATAGAGTATCAACAGAAAAGACAGGTAATTTATGGGAGATAGACTTGAAGAAAAGATCCAGCAACAAAACCTATGTCTCCAACTGTCTCGACACAAGTACACCAAGTACAGGTAATCCAAGTGTATGGAATATCTTACTACAAGGTATCAAATTCAACCTGATGGGTCCTCCTGGGTTTGTTAGGAGGGAAATATATGTTATGAATGAAATATAGCTACAGAAAGAATAGGTTTATTTTATAGAAGGAAATAGAATAGACAAAATGGGAGCAAAAGTGTAGAATTGCATATTAATAAGATAGATTCATGTGAGAAAACACATGAAACAAAGATTCAGTGCAGGCAAGAATGATGCAGGAAACCATAGGTTCCCAAAAGTGTGATACCTCACACTGGAGAAACAGTGGAACCAATTCAGGGGGGTGATAATAGCCTTGGGTGCAGCTGGGGAGCATTGAATAAAAATAAGGGGGTGGTGGAAGTATAAGAAAGAAGAGAAAAAAATTTTGAGAAACCGTTCATTCGTGTTTCATCTGTTGTGTAAAAGAATTAGTCATAGTGATTACATTATTTTCCAAGTAAACACACAAAATGCAAGTTCTAACTGATCAGTGGTCAAGTCTGCTGACAGGTCTTAACAAGTGAGTGTTGGCAGGCATACATGTCGCTCATTGTCAGGAAGTACAGCATACATCAGCAGGAATAAGTGCTTGTTATGACTTGCTTACAGTACGATCCTATATGGTTACATGATGCAATATTGCATCATCAAAATTTCAGTGCAGGGAAAAAAAATCACAAATTTACAGTAAGCTGTTAAATTTAACATGTCATTTTAAAATATATATATATACACATACATACATATATTATTTTTTTTAAGTGATGCAAATTAAAAAAAAACAATTATTAAAGGGTTAAAGAAAGTAGATTTCCAGGGAGGCACTGATTAATTTTTTTTTAGTGGGATAGTAGTTCCAAATAAGTTTGGGAAGCTGTGGTCTGGACCAGTGTAGGGAGAAACCAACAATATTGTCAAGGATCTATAATTATAGATTGTCTTGACAAAAGAAGGAAATAGATAAGGAGTACAAAACGTGTGTCAAACCTGGTATTAACTGTAGTAGTAATGGGCCACTTGAATTATCTGGGCAGACTTGCAATCAGTGCTTCTGCTTCCTTTCATCTTACTTTCTTCTACTTTTTGGAAGTTGGCTTCTAACTCATCATTCAAATGAAACTGCTCTCTCCAAAGTTATCTAATGATCTCTTAATTCCCAGATCAAATGACCTTTTCTCAGTACTTCTTGACCTCTCTGAAATCTTTGTTACAACCAGCCACTCTCTTCTTCGTGACACTCTAGGTTTTCATGGCGCTGCTTTGTTCTAGTTCTCTTCCTTCCTGTCACCACTGCTTCTCAGTCTGCTTTGTTGAATCTTCAGCTAGGTCACCTCCACCAACTGTGATTGGCCCCTAAGGCTCCATACTTGTATCTTCCCTATATACATTCTCACTTGGTGATCAGATCTGCTTCCATTGTTTCATTTCTTATTTCTGTGTTGATTCTCAGATCTTCTTATTCAGTTCTGACCTCTCTTTTGACCTCCATTCTTATATTTCTAACAGCTGAACTCATCTTTTCCCTCGAATTTCTCCCTTTTTCTAAAATACCTTATTACTGTCAGGGGCACCACCATCTTCCCAATTGCATAGGCACCCCTACATGTCATCCTCATTTCCTCACTCTCACTCCTCTCCCATCCAATCACCTGTTCAGCCATGTCATTTCTGCCTTCATAAGGACTACACCGTGCTGCCTCCAAGTACCTCCATGTATTAGGAGCAGCATCCAAAATATGTATATTTTAGGGAGGGTATTTGCTTCTTATTCTGTATCCATGTTTTTTTCCCCCCATCTCCATAGAACTGTGGAGAATCCTTTATTGATTTATCAGAGATGGGTAACAGATAAATTTTTTTTAAGAGATAGAAAATATTGCTGAGGGATTGTTAGTTGGAACTGGTTTTATTTCATATTTCATGAATAAATTCTGGGTGAGAGAATACATATTGAAGTTTTTAAATTAGCAAATTACCCTGAAATCTTTTAGGCAGTGAAATCCCAAAGTAACAGAATGAAACTACAGGAAGATCTCATGAGGCAGAACAAAAGGAAGATTGGCTTCAAGTAGGCAGGTAAAAGATTACCTCATTCCTTTCCTACCCAAAAAATAAATTTAAAAAGGCATTGGGCATCACTGCAAACAAATTCTACAAAAACTAGTTCATTCTCACCTTGAACACTTGATGCAGCCTTGATCCTTGCACATCAAGGAAAGCATTGAAAAAAATCAAGAGAAAGGCTGCTAAAAATATTAGAGACATATTAGCATAGACATTAAAGATTAGTACTAAATGAGCATAATATTGAAGTCTGTAAAATTCATGAACAATATGAATAGAGTGATTGTTATCTTGCTTACCAAATCCTTCAATAAGGATTGTTGAAACCCCAAAGGAGTAATTTTAGGTAGAAAACTTGAAGAATTTGTTTCCTCCAAGAAATGGAACAGGAAAAAAATATATGAGTTTATAGAACTACAGTGTTATTAAAGGAAGCAAAGATGTTAGCTATGTCTTTCTCTTTTGAGTTTGTAACTAAGAGTATGTGCTCTTAAAAATAATACTGCTTCATGAAACTACTGTCAGAAGCAACCAAATGATAGTTTGCTGTCATGACTACTAAATCTACTATTCTTTGATACTAGGATTTGTGGCCTTGGAACAACGTTATAGTTCTTATGGATTAAATGTGTAGTTTCAGATGAATTGCCACAGAACCACTGGAAATACTTTTCTAATTAATAGTCAGTATCATAACTTTTCTCTAGTATAGCACTTTTCAGTAATATAGTTTGAATGCAATTTTTAGACAGAAAATAGAGGAAATTAAAATGAGGATTATTGTTTTTCATGTTATTATAGGACCACTATATTTGGTTTTTAAGGTTGTGACCTCCTTTGTAGGTAGCATGGCAGAGTAGGACATGCTCTGAACTTGAAATCAGGAAACACCTGGGTTCGAGTCCTAATTCTGTTGCTTAATAAGTGCATGACTCATGGCATGTCACCCTTTTGAATCTCAGTTCCTTCATCTGTAAACTGGGCATATGGTACCTGTATCACCTACCTTAAAGGTTGCTGCACAGGAGTGCTTGGTAAATATATATTATTTAAATCACTGTGCAAATATATATTCTTTTTGTTGTACAGAAGCAATTTTGGAGGCATAAGAATTGTCAAATAATAATGATCCCAGCCTATTCATACATATCCTCATTAATATTAAAATATGAAGTAGATTTGCCCAAGTCTCAAAAATGAATGACTGATTGTAATAAAATTCCCATGGAATATTCAGATGAACATTTTCTGAAGTAGAATCATGATAGTCCTTCATCCTTAAAGAATTATCATGGGAGAGCTGCCAAAGGTGATTCCTAGTTATTTTTTCACTCTCTCTCTATACACATATTCACATATATATATATATATATATATATATATATATATATATATACACACACATATACACACACACATATACTTACATACGCACACACACATGCACACACATAGTGATATGTATATGAGTGTAAATATACATACATAATCTGTCTCTATATAGCCTTGGGTTTTGGTCTCAACTGGTAATTAGTAGCATTATCACTTGTTATTATTGCATTGTAGGTAAGAATGATAAAGTACAGCCCACAAATTTAAGAAAAAATTGATGGATAAATGAAATTTTTGTAAGAAAATCATGACAGTTATTGTGAGCAGCTTCTTTGTTTGGCTCCTCCCATACAATGAAAGTGAGAGATTTCCTCAGTCTTGAAATTAAGTTACTGCTTTTTATTGGTCTTAATACCTTGCCACCAGATATTCTGTTAAGGAAATGCTTATGCCAAGAAAATTGTTCAGGAAATATTTTATTTGCAGGCATATTCTAACTTTATGTACCTTATGTATATTTTTATCTCAATTAGATCATTGAAGTTGGACTTTGTGAAGTTTTTGAATTGATCAAAGAGACACGGTTTTCTCATCCATCCCTGTGTCTTAGGAGTCTGCAAGCTCTGCTTAATGTGTTGCAGGGTCAACAGCCAGAAGGCCTCCAGTCAGAACCACCTGAGGTTCTTGGTAAGATCTCATACTTGTTGATGAATGATTTATTTAACCAAGTATTTGCTCTAAATAAATGTACAAAATAGTGTGAAATGTCATCTCTGATTAATGTGATAAAACAGATAAAAAGAAGGCTTAAAGACTTTGTTCTTTCATCACTGTCACATGAGTGGTATTTAGAAGCCACAATTTAGGTATAGAAAATGTTTCTTTATAGTGATAGTGGTTGATAAAAATAACATAAATATCCACATATAACTCAGAAAACATGTCTTGGTTTTTAATGTTTAAACTTTTCTCATCAAAAAATTTTTTTTCTTTTTTTAAAATTAACTTTTGTTTATTTTTAGTTTACATCATTCATTTCCAGAAGATTTTGAGTTACAAATTTTCTTCCTGTCATTCCCCTGCCCACCACCCCAAAACAGCAATCCCACTGTATGCTCTCTCCCCCATTCTGCTCTCTCCTATATCCTCCCCCATCACCCCTCTGATTTCCCTTAGGGCAAGATGGATCTCCCTACCCTAGTGCCTGTATATCTTATTTCCCATTTACATGTACATAATAGTAATAATAATAATAATAATATATAACATATATATGTTTTAAACATTTGATTTTAAAATTTTAAATTCTAGATTCTTTCTCTTCCTCTCTCATCCCCCACTCCCACTGGGAAGACAAGCAATTCAATACAGGCCGTATATGTGTAGTTATGCAAAACATCTCCACAATAGACATGCTGTGAAAGACTGACTATATTTCTCTCCATCCTATCCTGCCCCCCATTTGTTCTATTATCTACTTTGTCCCTGTCCCTTTATGAAAGTGTGTGCTTCTAACAGCCCTCCCCTTCATCATCCACCCTTTCATCCCCTTCGTCCCCTACTGTCCTGTAGGGCAAGATACCCAATTTAGAGTGTATGTCATCCCCTCCCTAAGCCAAATTCAATGAGAGTAAGGTTGACCCTTTCTCTTTCCCTTCCTGTTCTTCCCCTCCACTGTAACAGTTATCCCTTGCCTCTTCTATATGTGAGAATTAACCCCATTCTGTCTCTCCCTGTCTCCTCTCATTATATTCCTCTCCCACCTCTCAGTTTCATCTTTGAAATATCATCCCTTCCTATTCAGCTGATCCTGTGCCCTCTGTCTATGTATACCTGTGCACATATATACACACACTCACATTTGTATTCATACACATATATACCCTCCCATATAGACATATGTGTATGTATACATATATACACATTTATATTCCCTTCACCTGTCCTCATACTGAGAAAAGTTTCATAACTTACAATTATTGTTTTTCCACGTAGGCTTGTAAATAGTTCAACTTTGATAAATTCCTTATGATTTCTTTTCCCTGTTTACCTTCTCATGCTTTTTGTATTTGAATGTCGTACTTTCTATACAGCTCTGGTTTTTTTTATCAAGAATGCTTGAAAGTCCTCCATCTCATTGAATGACCATATTTTCCCCTGAAATCTTATACTCAGTTTTGCTGGGTAGGTGATTCTTGGTTTTAATCCTAACTCCTTTGATCTCTGGAATATCATATTCCAGGCCCTTCAATTCCTTAAAGTAGAAGCTGCTAGATCCTGTGTTATCCTGATTGTGTTTCCACAACATTCAAATTGTTTCTTCTTGGCAGTTTGTAATATTTTCTCCTTGATATGGGAACTCTGGAACCTGGCTATAACATTCTTAGGAATTTTCTTTTTGGGATCTTTTTCAAGAGGTGATTGGTGAATTCTTTCAATTTCTATTTTTCCCTCTGCTTCTAAAACATCAGGGCAGTTTTCCTTGAGAATTTCTTGAAGGATGATTTCTAGGTTCTTTTTTTGATCATGGCTTTCAGGTAGTCCAATAATTTTTAAATTATCCTTCCTGGATCTATTTTCCAGGTTGGTGGTTTTTCCAGTGAGATATTTCACTCTCATCTATTTTTTCATTTCTTTGGATCTGTTTAATAGTATCTTGATTTCTCATAAAGTCATGAGCTTCCATTTGCTTCAATCTAATTCTAAAGGAATTGTTCTCTTCAGTGAGCTTCTGGAATTCCTTTTCCATCTGGCAAAATTGGCTTTTGAAGGCATGCTTCTCCTCATTGGCTTTTTGGGCTTCTTTTGCCATTTGAGTTAGTCTATTTTTTAAGGTGTTATTGTCTTCAGTCAGGTTGTTGACTCTTTTCATGATTTTCTTGCATCATTCTCATCTCTTCCCAATTTTTCCTCCACTTCTCTCATTTGATTTTCAAAATCCTTCTTAAGCTCCTCTATGTTCTGTAAGCAATTCGTATTTTTCTTGGTAGCTTTTGGTACAGGGGTTCTGACTGTGCTGTCTTCCTCCCATTCCATGCTTTGATCCTTTTTGTCCCTAAAAAAGGAATCTAAAGTTGGATTGCTGAGCTTGCTTTGTTTCCTTTGCCTGTTCGTGTTGCCAGTCACTTAACTTGACTTTTGAGCCACAGTAGAACTCTGCTTCCAGAGGAGAGACCTTTGTCCCAAATTGCTGGGCTTTTCCCAGCTGTCGGAGTTATTGGGAGGCCACCATCTCTATAGCCCCCACCTGCTTTGGCTCACTGGTCACACACCTCAGGACCACCACCCATGACCGCGATCTGGATCCAGGCAGGTTAAGGCAAGAGCAATGGTTGCTTGGCCCCCTGCAATCAGCCACGTGGAGGCAGCTGCCGGGGCCACTTCTGCCACTTCTGGCTCTTGGGGTAGGGGCTGGACCCACTTCTCCATCTCCCCCAAATTCAGCCGAGTTCTGCTGACCTTTCACTTTGTTTTTGGCATTTATGGGTTGATAATTCTGGAAACTGCCACAGCTGCCGGTGATTGTCCTGAATCCTCCAACTGTGGGTGGTCCTGGCCGCCGTGGGGCTAAAACCGAGCTGGTCTTGGCTCCCAGCACACTGCAATCAACCCTTCCTGTCCACATGCTGGGCTGCCTTCAGCGGGAGATTTGTTTTTCTGTTACGTTACTTTGTGGATTCTGGAGCTCTAAAATTTTTTAGAGTCATATTTTATAGGTATTTGAGGTGGTTATGGGGAAGCTCACTGAGTTTTCCTGCTTCTAGACTGCCATTTTGACTCCCCCCCCCAATTTTTTTTAACTAGAACTATTAACAATAATAAAATAGGATGAATGCAAAATTTGAGTCCTCCCCTCCCTACCTCTCTGCTCTGGCTGCCACTAGTGTAATGGAGTAAAATGATTCTTAAAAATGGAAAGAGAAAGTAGAGTGAGGGACTAAAATTATCCACAAATTAATGATCACATAGAGACAGTATTGAATTTGGAGTCAGAAGACCCAGATTCAAATTCTATCTCTATCACTTGTTATCTTTGTGACCCTAGGCAAATCTAAGAATTCTTAGCTTCCACTGAGACTCAGTTCAATTGTCCTCTTGTACCCAAGGCCTGTCCAAGTCCCCTGAGTTGCTGGTGCTTTTCTACCCTGAAATAATTGTGTGTGCATTTAATTTTTACTTACCTATACGCATGTTTTTCTCTTGGTAGAATGTAAGCCACTCAAGGTCAGGGACTGCTTTGCTTTTGTTTTGTGTCCCCAATATTCAGAACACAGTAGACATTTAATTAATGCTGATTGAATGAATAAATGAATTAATAGCACTTAAACTAAGTTTATCATCTGTAAAATGAAAAGAAAGGACTAGATAACTTCCTAAGTCTCTTCCCAGTGCCAAATCAAATCTGTAATCCTGTGATTTTATACCAAAGAATCAGTCTGTAGACGTTTTCTGTAATCAAGACTAAAACGTTTTGGTAGCCATAAAGAATGAAAGCATAAACAGGAAAACACCTTCTGAATGGATGGTTTTCCCCTGCTGTTGACGTTGTCAGTCACTCATTATGTGCAAGACATAAAATATAAGTGTTATAGAGAGAGAAGCATGAGGTCTTGAAAAAAATAGTTCACTGTTAGCATGTTTAATAAAGTTAATTGCACTGAGTAATGTTTCACTCATGTTGTAAATTCTGTTCACCCTTTGCCTAGATCCGGTTCGTCTTGGACTCCTCTCCTTTTCCAAACTTTCCTCATCCCTTCAGTTATACGTGTCCACCTGCCAGTACACTTCACTTGCTGCTGTCCCTTTCTTTCCCCACTACAGCCTTTGTAATTTACTGCCGCATGCCTGAACTTCAAACCTCACTTCAGTAGTCTCTTCCTCTAGGGTTATTTCCCTTTACTGTGAGAAGGCAGCATGATTTAGGGGACAGAATATAAAATTTGGAGTCCAGAAGACCCAGGTTCAGATCTTGCTTCTAACACTGACTAACTCTCTAAACTTTAGTGTTTTCATCTATAAGACTGGTGTCAAAACAACTATAGTACCTACCTCTCAGGGATGCTTTGAAGGTCAAATGAAATAACATATAAAGCATTTTGAAGATTTTAGAGCACTGTGTAAATCCAAGTTGTTACTGTTGTCTTCCTTTTCTACAGATCCGATCAGGTTATTCTGCTTCCTCAAACCTTTGAATGACTTCGTGTTGCCCAACAAATAAATTCTGAATTCCTTAAGTCTAGCATTCAAGTCCCTCCACAACCTATCTCCAGCTACCTTTGCAACATTATCTTATATTAGTGTTCTTTGTGTATTTTACTTTCCAGCCAAATTGGACCTCTTGGCATTCACTGCTCTCTTTTCTTTGGCTCACGTTGTTCCTTATACTTTCCTATCACAAATCTAACTTAAAATCTGTATGTCTTTTGACCCAGATGCCACCTTCTGAATGAAGGCTTCCCAGATCTCCACTATAATCTTTACCCCAGGACCCAAGATAGAAATGAGCCTTCTTTCTTTGAAACTCTCATAGTATTTTGCAACTTTCTTTTATCTAAAGCCTTTTATTGTTCCAGTTATTTATATGTCTTACCGACAAGGTTTTAAGCTGAAGGAGGGACAGGCTTTCAATTGTGTCTTCCTTAGCAGCTGATGCAATATTTTACATATATCAGGCATTACGTGTTGATTAAATAAATGAATGTAATCCTTTCTCCATCACTGCTCCTTCCTTCTTTGACTAAACATTATATATACAAGTTAGTTATAAAAGAACAGTCTTTTTTCTTCTAGTCTAGATGATTTAGCAGAGTATGTATTTTATTAGCTGTTCATCTTGTTACGTGTGGGACAGATATCTTGATATTTAAATTATGCATACCACAGAAAAATAAACTATTTTTGAAAAATAATTTTTATATTACCAGAAGGATCTAAAAGGATTGAAATGTGTTGTTTTAAGAACGTAGTTAATAGGATATTATTGCCTGCCAAGTGACTTAATTTCAAATAATAGTTATAGAAAAGAGCAGTAATAAAAAGACAACTGTTTTTCATTAATAACTTGATTTCTTACCTTCTGATATCTGGCAGAGTTGCAGCATGATGCAGTAGAGAGCTGACCTCAGAGTTAGGAAAACTGAGATTCTAGTCCACCCTCTAACATGTAAATGGCTACATGATTCTATCCAAGTCACTCAACGTCTTAGTGCCCCAGGCATCTTGCTAATATTATAACTTGTAGAGCAATTGCTGTTCAGCCTTCATAGAGGAATTTTCAATGGGACTTACCTATTCCAGTGGAATCACAGACCAGGACCAAGAAAAAACTCCTCAAATCCATTTCACATACTTATAAGTTTGCTGCATTGGTAGATTTTATTAAGTTTTTTAAAATTTTCAGGCTCTTTAATCAATGTTTTCTTTTTGACTTATTTTTCCTCTTTCCTGAGTTGTTCAGCACCAGTTCCTTCATTGTTCAGTAATTTTATTATGCTTTTCATTAGTAGGTAACCATAATACCTATTCCAAACCATTGGATTGCAACCACCACCACCACCCCCAAGAACAGTATTTGCTCTATTAGAAATTAAAAGATCTTATTATGTAAATAATTTTGACCTTATGAACCCCCTGAAAGGGACTTGAGGATTCCAAGGGGTTCTTAGATCACACTTTGAGAACTACAACACTGGGTGAACAAATGACATTTTGTTATTTACCAGTAGATACTGTAGTACTGAGGTCTGCATCTACCTACAGCAGTCTGTAGTTATTTTTTTAAGTTAATTTATTTATTTTTAGTTTTCAACATTCACTTCCATAAGTTTTAAATTTTCTCTACCTCCTTCCTTTTCCTTCTCCCCAGGACAACATGCATTCTGATATAGGCTCTCTATATACATTCCTGTTAAACATATTTTCACATTAGTTGTGTTGTATAGAAGAATTAGAAGGAATGGAAGGAACCATGAGAAAGAAAGAAAAACAAAACAACAACAAAAAAAGAAAATAGTCCATTTCATTCTTCATTCAAACTCCATAGTTCTTTCCCTGGATATGGATGGCACTTTCCATCATGAGTCCTTTGGAATTGTTTTAGGCTCTTGCATTACTGAGAAGGGCTAAGTCTTTAAAAGTCAGTCATCATACACTGTGGCTGTTACTGTGCACAATATTCTTCTGGTTCTGCTCACATCACTCAGCATCAGTTCATATAAGTCTTTTCAGGTTTTTCTGAAGTCTACCTACTCGTCATTTCTTACAGCACATTAGTATTCCATTACATTCATAGATCACAACTTGTTTAGCCATTACCCCAATAGATGGGCATCCCCCAAAAGACTGCTATGAATATTTTTTTACATGTGGGTTCTTTTCCCATTTTTATGATCTCTTTGGGATATAGCCCTAGAAGCGGTATTGCTGGGTCAAAGGCTATGCACATTTTTATAGCCATTTGGGCATAGTTCCAAATTGCTCTCTAGAATGATTGCATCAGCTCACAGATCCACTAACAATGAATTAGTGTTCCAGCTTCTCCACATCTTCTCCAACATTTATCATTTTCCTGTTTAGTCATGTTAGTCAATCTGATAGGTGAGATGTAACTCAGAGTGGTTTTGATTTGCATCTCTAATCAATAATGATTTAGAGCATTTTTTCATATAATTATAGATAGCTTTAATTTCTTCCTCTGAAAACTGTCTCTTCATATTCTTTGATCATTTATCAGTTGGGGAAATGACATATATTCTTGTAAATTTGACTCATTTCTCTGTATATTTTAGAAATGAAGCCTTTATCAGAGACACTTCTTTCCCAGTTTTCTGCTTCCCTCCTAATCTTGGTTGTATTGGCTTTGTTTGTTCAAAACCTTTTCAATTTAATGTAATCAAATTATCCATTTTGCATTTCATAATGTTCTCTACCTCTCATTTGGTCATAAATTCCTCCATTCTCCATAAATCTGACAGATAAACTATTCCTTGCTCCCTTAATTTGTTTATAGTATCAGCCTTTATGCCTTGATCATGTACCCATTTGGACTTTATTCTGGTATACAGTGTCAGAGGTTGGTCTGTGCCTAGTTTCTGCTGGACTATTTTCTAATTTTCATAGGAGTTTTTGTCAAATAATGAGTCTTATCCCAGAAGCCGGGTATAATGCCATGTACTAGTAGATTCCCAAAAGAATGCTACTGTGAACAGCTTTTAAGGTTTTGATTACATAGTATAGTGAACACTCTCTTTATTCAAGAACAAATCAAAGGAAAACATTTACAACAAATCAAGGTACAGTATTCACAACATTATATCTTATCATAGAAAATCACAATATAGTGTTCACAACAGCTTATCATTAAAATGGGCACATAGTTTTCACCAAAGTGGTCACAGTATTTAGAACAAAGAACAAAAGAACAATCATCTGGTATCCCTAAGGAGGTTTGCCTCCTTACTTAGTCATTCAATCATCTCAGAATTCAAGTCAGTCTTCCACTCATGGGGCAACTAGGTTAACTTAATCAGTCACTTATTTAGCAATCAATTACTAAGTATCGATTATCACTAAATACAATCATTAGAAAATACTCAAACCTCCCACCAATTAACTCAATCAGTCACTTATTCAGATTGACAATTACTAAGTATCATTAATCACTAAGTACAATCATTAGAAAATACACAAATCCACCACCCCCAGGTCACGTTATCATCACAGTATTCAGTATCCAAGGAGAGATCTTTTCTTCCTCTTGACTCGGGGTGGTTTCTCAGATTATCTGGATCCCCTTCCATTGTGCTACCTCCTACCTGAATCCACCAAACAGTCACCTGGATTCAGAGGCAGACAGCTCCCAGGTACTTGTCCAGTCCTCCAGGCAGTTCCTGCTACACACTGAAGTTCATAGGGTCCAGCATATCTCAAAACCTTCACACTTTCTGTTTCCGGGAATTCAAGGATCAACCAAGCCACAAAGTCTTAACATCCTGGTCATGCTTCCTCAGTCCTCCAGGAGTTTGCTTGGCCCTAGGACCCAAAAGAAATCTCAGCCTTCCAGATAGCAGCAACGCTGGCCTTCCAGGCAGCCTTCTCACCAGCAACTTCAGCCTTCACCAGGTTCTGGTCTCAAGAAAATCCTCTCTCAGTTCTCAGTCAGCTTCCAGATGCTCACTGAGAAATTCTGTCTCTCTTTCTCCAGCAGAACAGTTTCTTCCATCAGGATCTTGCCAAGAGAAAATTTTGAATGTGCCTCTCAGGGGCTTTTCTTATATATATACACACAACATTGGCTTCCTGTTTTAGCCAATCCTTTCCTGTTATGTCAGCAACAGGAGACAGAGTTCACACCATCTGTTTCTTTCACAGAGGTTTGGTTACTAAGGACTAAGTACTTTCTTACTTGACACAACAAAAAGAGGTCTTCACATTTAAATTAATTACCATTACACTGAGGTATTTGGGTTTATCAAATAGTAGATTGCTGTAATCATTAACTACTATATCTTGTGTACCTAACCTATTCCACTGTTCTGCCCCTCTATTTCTTAGCCAGTACCAAATAGTTTTGATGATTGGTGGTTTATAATACATTTTAAGATCTGTTATGGCTAGGCCACTTTGCCTATCATTTCTTTTCATTAATTGCCTTGATATTCTGGACCTTTGCCTCTTCCAGATGAATTTTAATGTTACTTTTTTTTAGCTGTATAAAATAATATTTTGGTAGTTTGATTGGTATGGCACTTAATAAGTAAATTAAGTAGAATTGTGGTCCATAGTTATTGATGTAGAAGGCTTTTCCATCCTTAAGAACCACAAGGACTACTTCTTAGCTTACTTCTGGTACTGTAGAGGCTTTCAGTCAGCCTTGTGGTTTATTTCTCAGTTATTTTTTAAGGAGCCCCTAGAAGCTACCTTCAGATCTAAGATCCTCCTAAGTACTATCTTTCCCTGCTACAGAATTAATATCATATTCACAATGGAGTAGGTATTTTGGTAAATGAAAGATTTCGTTAATAGAGAATTTAAAAACTGGCACGGGGAAATTTGAGCAAAAACTGACCAGAATATAAAAAAAAAAACTGACAGGGACATGCACTATTTCATGCCCATAGATGCCACTACCATCACCACCACCTCTGTGGGTACTAAATTCTAGGAAGAAAATTAATAAACTAGACATGCATGTCTGCAGAAGGGCCATGAGAATGTTGAGGGAAGTTTAAACCATGCCACACAAGTTAAAGGAAATGGGCACCCCCAAAAACAAAAACCAAAGGTAAAATGAGAGGCATGGTCAGTGGCCTTCAATATTTGAAGGACTTTCATAGTTATATAGCTAGTTCGCTTTTAGTTCAATATAAAGAAAAATTTCCTAACACTTAGAGATTGTCCAAAAATAAACTGGGCTCTTGAGAAGTAGTAAATTCTTTATTATTTATTTATTTATTTTTCCCTTTAGGGCAGTGGTTCTCAACCTTCCTAATGCTGTGACCCTTTAATACAGTTCCTCATGTTGTGGTGACCCCCAACCATAAAATTATTTTCGTTGCTACTTCATAACTGTAATTTTGCTACTGTTATGAATCTATCTGATATGCAGGATGTATTTTCATTGTTATAAATTGAACATAACCCACAGGTTGAGAACTGCTGCTTTCAGGTAAGGAATGTAGTATGGAATGGGTTAGTTTTGAGATGACAGTTTGACTAGGTCCCATCCACCTCTAAAATTCTAAGATTCTCTGACCTTGAGATCTTGGACAAATTACTTAATGTTTAGGTCTTCATTTACTTAACCTCTAGTTTATCTAAAGATAAGGATTCCTGCTTTGTCTCACAGGGCTGTTTTGGATAGAAAAGTGCCATGGAAAAGTATGCTCAAAAGATTTTTAAAATAATATGCAAATAAGTAGGATGTTAGTAATAAAACAAAACCTGTATGATAAAAATAAAAACTTACCACCTTCAACACTTGTTTGTGCTTAACCATATAACATCACAGTAGTAATATAACTTTTGCTTATTATATTAAAGACTTGCAAATAAGTACATACAAAGTTATGGCACTGCTGATTTTTTTTATATCAACTTTATAAGAGAAAGCATTGATGTAAAATGAGCTTACTTCTTGGATGATTCAGTTCTCCCTTAAGTGCATTGATAACTCTGTTTTAAGTGATTTTTTAAAGTAAAAGTTTCATATATTCTATAAGTTTCAACTTTACTTACATATAAAATAATGGAGCTAAGCCAAGATGGTCTTTAATGTTCTTTTTAGTTCAAATTGACTTTTGGGAAAGAAGAGTAAAGGGGAAAGAAATTATGTTTAGTATATGTAAAATGTATTCTACCTGTGCTTATTTAATAAAATTTTATTTTATCCACAGAGTCTCTTTTCCAGCTCCTTTTGGAAATTACTGTTCGAAGTACTGGAATGAATGATAGTACAGGACAGTCCCTGACTGCACTTTCTTGTGCTTGTCTGTTTAGCCTGGTAGCTTCTTGGGGGGAAACAGGAAGAACGCTCCAGGCTATTTCTGCTATCCTCACTAACAACGGCAGCCATGCTTGCCAGACTATTCAGGTATTTCATGTGTATTTTCACTTTCATATTTAAACACTGTCTGCTTTAGATTTCCTGTTTTTATTGCTTTTTGAGTTGTTTTAAGTCACCAACTTTCACTAAGTTATATGTTATGCATAATTTTCATATTTTTAAAATGCTGTGTTTTAGTAACTGTCTTATGTGTGTTGTATATTTGAAGTCATCAAATGTAATTTTGTATCCATGTAGGTGCCAACAATTCTAAACTCTCTTCAAAGGAGCGTACAAGCTGTTTTGGTGGGCAAAATTCAAATTCAAGACTGGTTTAGCAATGGAATTAAGAAGGCAGCATTGATGCACAAGTGGCCTTTGAAAGAAATTTCTGTAGATGAAGATGACCAATGCCTACTTCAGAATGATGGTTTTTTTCTCTATTTGTTGTGCAAGGATGGATTATACAAAATTGGCTCTGGATACAGTGGAACAGTGAGGGTAATGTACTCTTTGTAGTTATAATCCACAATAGAAGTTTGTTCATATTTTTTGTGACTTTCTTGACTTTAAAAATACCTTCTAATCTAGTAGTACTGATGAGTGATTCTTTTAAAAGCCTACTAATTGAAATTCAACGCTAAATGTTTTCCAATTTTTGTATTCTTGTTCTGTTCATTTGTTTTCCCCTCACTATAGTCATTATAATATTTCTAAGTGATTAAGTGATAACATACAAAACTGCCATTCTAATAATTGTAAGACTAACTTTTGTTATCTTACAGGGCCATATATACAATTCTACATCCCGCATCAAAAACAGAAAAGAAAAAAAGTCTTGGTTAGGGTATGCTCAGGTAGGAGAATGTCTAAAGCAAGACAAACTTTTTTTTTATCTTAGAACCTTATTGTTCACATTTATTAAAAATGAACAGAATACTTCCTTTATTTAAAGGAGGGGTATGACTCTTATTGGTTACAAATCACACATACTCATTTTCCAAGTATAGGAAAAGAAAAAAAGTACTATATCTAATTGTTGTTTTTGTCAACTATAAAATTCTTAGTGCAGCAAACTGTTCTGTTGCGCTTAATATTTTCTTTGTTTTATAAGCATTTTTAGGGGGAAGAAAGTTTATATTTATGTATCAGAGAAGGAAGAATAAACTTTTTGATATTATTTATAAAAGTAAAATTCATTTTAAAAGAAATGTTGCCTGAAAACCACTTGAACAAATTTTGTGAAATTATCTCCATAACAAGCAGTTTTGAGATTTAGTTATTATTAAATGTGTTGTGAAGAGAATTGTGGGAAGCTATTATTACAGATTCTTTAATTGTTTTTAATTGCGTCCTCAAAAAGTTTACTTGTTTCAAATATAGTAAAACAACATATGATGCATGCTTTTACTTTTAAAGTATCTGATAATGTTGATTTCCCAGTGAATTCACTAGTTTCAAATCTGTTGTCCAAGTAATCTAAATAATCATTCATAGCAATTTTTCAAACTCACTAAATTTATAAAAAATTATTTCTTAGGAGTTAGAATTTGAATTTACCAAATTCATGATAAAATCTTTTAAAAAATCTAAAATGCTATCTCCTTTCAAATTTGTCACTGAATTGAATAATTAATATTTACCTTAACAGTTGAAATACAAGGAACCCCCCCCCCCCAATTTACATTCTACTGGGAAATACTGATTATTATTTCTTCTAAACATGTATTATATTTTCTTAAAAATGCCTTTTAGTCAATACACCTCATTTTATAAGATGACAAATTTAGTTTAGCAATAACTAGAACTAGAACCATAACTTTATTCATTCTTTTAAATGGTCTCTTATGATGTGTTGAATCACTTTTTCCCAAAATAAAATTGTTAACTTATGATGCTAATTTGTATGCTGACTTATTTTAAAATTAACTTAGGTAATCTTGGACATAATTTGTGTGTATTTGCCAAGTGAAAGTACCTATTCTCTTATTGGTTCAAATGATTAAGTATATGCTTAGTAGTGTAACCTCTATCCCATTATTAAAATGCATATGTGTTCTTTTGTGTATATTTAATAGCTATAGATATGTATAGATAGATATAGCTAATATCTGTCTATAATAATCCTCAAAGAATATAATATGATTTTATATAACTGTAAAACAAGATACTTGTTTTATAAAATGAAAAATACTTTATAACACATAAAATGTTTTGTTATTGTCAGGGTTATTTGTTATATAAAGATATGAATAATCACGGCATGACAGCCATAAGAATAAACCCTGAAACACTGGAACAAGATGGGACTGTAACGTTGCCAGGTATGTTATTCTGGTGTTGATATTGTATCTTAGTGAGTGATTTATAAGAAGTTTGTGGGTTAGACTGTTTAGCTGTATGAATGAAGAAACATTAGCAAAAAAAAATGTGTTTGAAACCAGGTTCCAGGACTATTTCATCCTGAATAATGATAGAATTTGTAAATTTGATGTATTTGACCCAAACACATATATGGCATACATATAATACTATATATAAAATGTTGCTTTTTAATTAAAATTTATATTAAAATCATTCTCTTTCTAAAACCTGATGTTTTAGAAAAAATTATTTAAACTATTAAAATAAAGGAGGTTTAATATTTGAATTTCTTTTTTGAAATTCTTGCTAATAATGTAGCAGTGATTGCCATGTAATCTTGGGCAAGTCATCTTCTATCTTTATTTTTCTTTTTATTTTAACAATAAGATTTTATTGAAAAACTTTATTTGACAAATGGATATTTTGAAATTTTTCTTTTAAAATGCTTCTGGAACCACAAATTAATGTTAAAGGTATGCAAGGCTTCAGAATTTTTTTTATCTATGTCCTACAGTCATTTTAAAAAAAGAAAACTTTAGTCTATCAAACTGACTTTCTGAGACTTGATTCATTTTACCAAAAAGTTTAGCTATTGATCTTTTTACCATAAATTTTAATTATTGGTACTGTATGAATTTATATCTTTATCCGTGAAGTGGCATTTATATTTTGAATACATTGTGAGCCTACTTTTCCCTATGCTTTTTGTTATGTTTTATTTCCTATGATGACATATTTATATTGATTGGTTAATTTGAATGATATTTTGGAAAATTATTTTTCCGGTTGTACTTACATTTTATAGATAAGGCAACTGAGACTCAGCACTGTTTCATATACTCTCTGTAACAGAGAGTAACTATCTATTTTGGATAGTTACTGTTCAATTTCAGATAAAATTTAAAAGTTCCTTTTATTCCAAGTCCTCTGATCACATAGTTTTCCTCTCTCTAAGTCTCCTTTTTGAATGACCGCGTCTTACCTGTTTGAAAAGCTCTCAGAATTGTTTTCATCATTTTACTGTCTGAAAATAAAGATGAATCATCTAGTTATTAATTGTGAATTCTTCTGCACTGTATTTGGTGTAATTGTCAGATGAAGCTTTATAGGCCAGAAGGGGTTGCTTTAAATACTTATATTTCATATGCATGTCTAATATTTAAGGAGAAGAATGGAACGAAGTCCATGGGGAGAGGGGAGGGGAATCCCCAGTCTTCTGTTTCTTATGCACTGATAGAAGCTTCTAGAAACATTCTTGGAGAATAAATCCATCTTGTCTTACACTTTTAAGAAGGACAAAGGAAAATTTGAAGCTGTTGGAAAGAAGACTCAGCCTTTCAAACCCAAGAAGAAGCTGCTGCTTTCATTTTTCTGATACTTTCACTTCAACTCCTCTTTGGATAGTGTCAGGTTTTTTTGTGGGGAAAAGTGGGAAGTGGCACCAGGGATGTGTGTAATCTTTAGATTTCTAATCAAGGAATAGAAGAATTTACTGTTAGGATTGCAGCTGGTGAACTACATGTTTATAATGGATATTAACTGAGTAATTCCTTAAGCTTCATGCAGCCACTTGTAGCCATGCACTCTCTAGAAATTTTGGCCTTTATAGATGACCAGAAAAATACCATAATTAAAAGAGTAATTCCTCAACATTCCATAGTGTTTGTTCTGGTTTTATTTTAGTGTGTAAAGCTCTAACCATATTGACACTTTATTCTTTGTATCCAGGAACAGCTTTAATATTATGTGTCCCTATGTCCTTTTATTGTCCATGTCTGATGATGGGCTGCCTCAGACCATTGAGCTGCTTTTCCTGCGCCGCTCCATTCCTTGTCCCTGCTTGTTTCTGAAATAATGAGTTTTTCTTCTTTGCTTTTTAGTTTAAAATCTTACTGCTTAGAGCTTGAGAAGCATCTTTCTTGTACTTCTTTGTATTCTGTACAGTGGAATAGGAACTCTTTCTTTCGATTTCTCCTCTCTTTGATTATCAAGTCTCTTGGGCTTCCAGTGGGCCTTGTCTCCCAGTTTCTATTTCCAGTTTGTGATCACTGAAATTCTCTGTTTGGTAAGGGTCTGCCTGTGTTTTGCATATTTATAATAAGGAAGTATGCTAGCTCCTGGGCAAAAGTCTATAGTAATCCAGCTTGTTTGGGGTCCTTTACTGCATTCCAAGAAAGGAATTGTGTGTTTCTTTGATTCAGGTACAGCTAGAAATGGAATATCCTTTTTTTTTTTTACCATTATTAACAGAGAGATAGTGCAGTTGTCAGCAGTTATTTTTGAGAGAGAGAGAGAGAGAGAGAGTGAGTGAGCGTGTGTGTGTTTGTGTTTTATGCTTGCTGAAATTTATTTTTCCAAAAGAATACTGTCTGTTTAAGAAGCTAAGTTTGCTTGTGGTCTATGTTACTCAACAACAATCACTAATACAGATCCCATTGGTACTTCTATAATACAGGTGTCCCTTGTTATATAAACAGACTTGATATATAGCATATTTTTAAAATATATGGTTAAAACTCCAGTAATTCATATGTTAGATAGGGACATTACTGATAAAATATGGTAGAACCTTGTTTTTAATAGTAAATTATAAATATTTAAACAGAAGTAGAGTACATACTCCCAATGAAAGGATCCTGGATTCTGGACAGTGCTGGGAAATATAAGAAATGATTCAAAGAAAATCCCAACTTCAGAGTGTAGGCTACCAATATGAATATTTGTAGAGAACTGAAGTGTTGCTGGATTTTGAAATATATGCATCGATAAAACAAGGGATACCTGTAATTGGACAATGATAGACCCCAATTACAAAGGCTTTAAGTCCAGTATTTTTCAATGGCACTAACCACAGTGGTGTCTGTGAAAGGGTAGATTGTTGCCAACATCGCATGTGGTTGTATTGCAATGATTATAATCAAAATTATCGCTTGTTCATCATGGTGCATGAATACTACCAGACTATACCTAATAAGAATTAATTTTGAAGCTAGTTTGACACTGAGATCTTTGAGTATTAAGGACTGAAGAAATATTTTTAAAACCACAAATATTTGTAGATAGAATTATTTACTGAATTAGTTTGTTTTAATTTTGTTGAATTCTTTATTATAAATTTCAGTCTCCTTTGAGTTAAAACCTATACTTATTCCTTGGAGAACTCCCATTGTGACATCATCAGAGGAGTAAGGTCCCTTCTGGGTTGTGTCTTTGTGTTATAACATAATTATTTTTTCTTCCTTCTGTACAGATTGCCACACAGAAGGACAGAATATTTTATTCACTGATGGAGAATATATTAATCAGATAGCTGCTTCAAGAGATGTAAGTAATTTTGTATAACTAAATTAGCATTTTTGCAAGGGAAAATGACTTGATGGATAGCTTCTAGACAAAAATATGTGGTCTGCACTTGAACTGGTAGGAAAAGACATTGTAGGAAAAAGATTAATGTCTCATATTTGGCTGCCCATGCCAGTTATTTTGGCTATATTCCAAAATTACCTATTGTATCTTCAGCCTTAGCAAGCTATCTCAAAAATGTGAGTTTTGGATTGTAAAGAGAACCTTACAGAAGACTGAAAGTATGTAAATGAAAGAATGAAAATATAACACTATTATTGGAAGAACTCAGTACTTTACATCATTAGCTGGATCACTCATAATATAGTGCTGTCATATAGCTGTTCAGCAACAATGTTAGCTGTTTAGATTCTTTTCATTTTAAATTTTTACATATGCAGCAAACTAAAAGATATGATTTGAAAGTGCTTTTTCTTTGTTAGAACTATTTGGAAAACATTAATTTCTTTTAAAAATGTGTATTAAAAGTTTTGATGCAGCCCTTTCAGGCACAAAAATGTTAGTACTTAATAGGTAGTGCAGCATAATGGATTGAGAACTGAGGAGTCAAGTTTCAAGTCCTGCTTTTGACATATACCAACTGTGTGAACCTGGGCAAGTCACATAGCTTCTTTAGTGACTCCAGGAATATCTCTAAGACTGTAAGTTACAAAAGAGGTACCATTTTGCTTTGGTAGAGGGAATATTTCATTAGGAGTTCCTTACACTGATTAAATCATAGGTCCAGTTTTTTTTTTTATCTAAGGTTAATTGTATTATTCAGTCCCATATCTGACCCAAGTTTGATTTTCAGAAAATTATATGATGAAATTCCTTATTTTATTTGTTTTTTTCATTACAGAATAAATTTGGTGAGGTACTGGTATTTCTTGGACTCCATGCAAGAGGGTTAATTATTAAAGTACCAAAAGATAAAACATTCTTACAGTGTGGTTTGTAATATAGACACTAAGAAATGTGTTAGGATAAGGTTCTGGTGTATTTCCTGTTACGTGGGGGAAGAATGAATGAATGAAATGTCCTAGACCTTCTTTTCTTCTCTTTCTATACTGTCCCAATAGATATTATTATCAACTCCTATGGTTTCAATTATCATCACTCTGCAAAATGACTCTCAGATCTTATTGTCCAGCCCTAAACTCTTCTGACCTCTAGTCTCTTATCTCTGACTGACATCTTGAATAGAGGTCCCATAAGCATTTTAAACTCAACATGTCCAAATCTGCACTCATTATCTCTCCCCCCCACCCTTCCTAACTTCTCTATTGATGTTGAGAGTACATTATCCTCCCATTCACCCAGGCTTGAAACCTAGAGGTTATCCTCTCTCTCTCTGATCTCCTGTCCAATTGGTTTTCAAGTTCGGTCATTTCTGTCTTCACAGGCTCTCCTATATGAACTCTTCTCTTCTCTGACACTGCCACCGTCTTTTCTGGGTCTCTATTAGCTATAGTGGTAAAAGAGCAAGGGGCTGGGGCATCAACAGAAACAGTCACCAGGTTGCGTTCCTGGGAGGATGGTTGTGAAACTGGACAGGAAGTAGTATTGGTTGTCTGGAGGGTACTGGCATTCTTTGAGCTCTTCGGCTTATCTTTGCATCGGTGGCAATTAATCAGCATTTGGCATTGGTCGTGATGTGGGAAATGAATCTTCTTTTCCATAGTGATTGCTCCCATCATTGGTGTTATGAGGCCTGAACTGAAAGTAGCACTGGTGGTCAAGGGGTAATATTTTTTTTCAAAGCTTTTAGCTATCTTCATTAGGATTGGTAGATAGAGGTTGTGGTTTGACTCACTTGACACGAGCTGCTTCCTCTCTCTTCCTCTAGGGTTACAATGGGTAATGGCTACTATTGATCAAGAATATATAGCTGCAGTAGTTTACTAGAGGGCCTTGCTTGTGGTAATATGAAGTTATTATTATTTCTACATTTACATTTGGATCATGGGATTATGGATTTAGAACTGAGAAGGATGTCACATCATGTAGTCCAGGCGTCCCCCAGTTTATAGAAGAGGAAACTGAGGCCCTGTGAGGTTAAGTGATTTGCCCAAAGCTAGGTAGATACTTAGTAACAAAGGCAGAATTTGAAACCAAGTCCTCTGACATAAAATCTAATATAATGTCTACACCATGGAACTAGCTCCATCCTACCCTGTAGATTTAGCCCTCATAAGGTGTTAAATCCCTTTCAAAAAATGTCCACAGTTGGCTGTGTTGTCCGAGTTTCATGATCGGGGCAGTAGGTATATCCTTTGAAATTTAGATGAGGCCTTCTATGTACTGCTTAATTTGAAGAAGAAAGTTTAAGTATCATCATTTTTGTAAAGGCTGTGATTGTAACTGAATAAGCTTTATGAGGAAACACACCTACAATTTGATACGTCTCTTATTAATCCTTAGACATTACTTAATACCAACTCGATTCATAATTAGCCCCAATTAGAGTGTATCTGTATTTGTAACTTGCCCTGCCGTCTCATCTTGTAGTTTATTCTTTCCAGGGTGTGTACATGGTTTTAGACTGATTGGAGTCAATAGACCTTTACAGCACTTTTTTCCTCAGCTACAAGTTATGGGATATTCTAATTTAGGGAATCATTCCTGTAACCACCCTTTTTGAAACTAATAAAAAATGATGCTTGTTTTTGTTTTTTCTGAAAGAATTCCTGTTTTTTAAGCTTCTGCTTCCTTTCTTATTTGTAGCAGAAGACAAATAATAATAATTCACATTTATTTAACTCTTTACAGTTTACATGCTTCTTTCCTTGTAATATCCTGTGAGATAGGTACAGTCCTTACAGATATTATTAGTCTAAATTTATAGATGAGGAAACCAGTTCATACTAAAGTACTGAGTTGCTGGATATTTCAATTCCTAGTTCAGTGATCCAACCATTGTGCAACACTGCACGTAGAAAAGGAACAAGAAAAGAGAAGCCTACAGAGCAGATGCTTATTTTTGAAAATACAATTCATTACAGTCTCATTGGACAAATTTCTCTCCAATCAAAAGGAGATTATTTTCTGCTTAACCCTTTCTATCCCACCCAGTGACTATTTCTTATGTGTCTGCTGAGTGTGAGTCATGTTGGATGCTAGGAATACAAAGATTAGAATTAGGGCAACTAGATGTTGCCTCCTAGGAGGATAATACATTGTGAGGGGCCTGAACACTGAGAATATGGCAACAACAAAGAAAAGATTCATATAAAATGTTGTAATAGAAAAGAAACATCAAGAGGTTAGGAAAAGCTTCATGAAGAAGGTGGTATTTGTGCCTTGAAGGAAGAGGATTTCAGGTAGAGAGGGTGGGGAAGGGAAAAAATGTGAATGGTGTTTGACTTGTTTACCTAGACTGAAAAACATGCTTTCACTTAAAAACAAAACAAAAATATTTGAATATGGTTTCTGACTTAATTTAAACTCTTTTGACAATGAAGTTTTCACTTTTGGGCATAGCTTGGACAAGTAAAACTTAAACTTACCCTAAGGATCCTTCAGTTACGTTTGAAATCAATTTTAAAGAAGTTTTAAATTCTTGAAGCACATGACTTTGTTATTGTCAACTTGCTTTAACTGAAAAAAAGTAAGCACCTTCGAGTTGTAGAGTACCTTTACCAAAATGCCATTTCTTCATTTGTATCTCACATTCTTCTATGGTCTTTCCCTCAGAAAACCAGGTGTGGTCCCCAACCAAATTAAAGTATATTGAGGAAATATTTAACAAAATAAGTAAAACATAGATCACATTGCATTTTAAAACTCAGTCAATATATGGCCTGCAGAGATCTTTATGTTTGAATTAGGGGCCTCCATTTCTATTTGAGTTTAACATCATTGGTCTAAACTATTCCAAATATAAGGAAAGAAATTGAATGAATGAAATAAAAGTGACAAATTGTTGTTGTTGAGTTGCTTTCAGCCATGTCTGACTCTTTGTAACCCCATATGGGGTTTTCTTGGTAAAAATACCATGGTTTTCCATGTCCTTCTCCAGCTCATTTTACAGATGAGAAAACTGAGGCAAACAGGTTTCAGTGACATGTCCAGGGTCATACAGATAGGAAGTGTCTGAGGCTAGATTTGAACTCGGGAACATGAGTCTTCCTGTGTCCAGGGCCAGCATTCCATCCACTCTACCACCTAGCTTCCCCATAATCGTAGTAGTTATATATAAACTTGATTTTTGTCATCTTTAATTAAGTGGTAATAATGTGCTTTATTACTGTAATATTAACAAATCTGTTGAGCTCAGACCTAGACTACTTCTTGATTAAGCATTTTTAAATTTTAGCTCAGTAGTATTTGAACACCTATAAGATAGGCTAATAATGTTCTTTTCATGTTTTTAAGTTGCCATAATTTTTTAAGTCTAGCCTTTTTTTCTTTTGTCTGTACAAATGTGAAGTATTAAATTCACTTGCTTTTAAAATTAAAAATAGACAAAAGCAATTAGATTCAAGAAATATACAGTGGAGTAATGAAAATAATATTGAGTGTGGAGTAAAACTACCTGGACTGAGGGTCTCCCACTTGTATCTGTGTGACTGTGGACAGGTAATTACCCAGGGACTCATTATACTGACTTAAAAAATGAGGGCATTACACTAGATTGTATCTAAGGTCCCCTTTACCTCTGAATTTATGATATTTTATGCTTTCATTTTAAGGCCAACTAAAGGATAAAGAAAAATAACAAAGGGAGAAAGTAAGTTAGGTTTATAAACTTTAAAGCTAGAAGAGACTCATATTTTACAGTTGAGGAAATAAGTACAAATCCAGTATGTAGCACCTGTGGGATTCAAATCCAAGTTTCTTTGACTCCAAATCTAGTGCTCTTAATATTATAGTAAGGAGAAAAGACATGAAGAGAACACAGAGTAAGGAAGAGAACATGATAGCAAGAGAATAAATGCGGGAGAAAGAATGAGGGAAGAAAGGGGAAAAATTATATTTAGAAAACCTCAGGGACACAAAAGAAATAGACAAAGGGAAAGTGGCAGCAACATTTATTGCCCAGTCAACTATAATCCTTCCAGTCAAAGGGGACCTGTCAGATAGTACCATCTAAACCTATTACTTCCTTTTGCCCACTGGAACTTAACATCTGTTACCCTGTACTCTTTGAATCTCTGACCTTTAGAGTAATAACTGATGCTGTACCTAAAGGAACATCAGGCCTTACTATTCTTTTGCTTTTATTATTAAAAAAATTTTCACTGATATAAAAAAATATGTATCTCTCTCCTCTCACTTCCCCCTCACTTCTCATTGAACAAATTTCAAAAATAGACTTGGTGGGGAGGGAGAAGCATTTATATAGCACCTACTACATAGCACTGTTCTGAGCACTTTATAAATATCTCATTTTTGGCTAACAGCAACCCTGTAAAAGTAGGTACTATTATTATCTCCATTTTATATTTGAGGAAACTGAAGCATATAGAATTAAATGAATTGCCCAGGGTCACCATTAAACATTTGAAGTCATCACTGAATTCAGATCTTCCTGACTCCAGACCCAGTATTCTGTCCACTGCACCACCCAAAAACCAAATCCCTCAACATATGTCGGTATATTCTGGCAAAACTAATTCCTACATTAGCCATATTGGAAGATGTCTGTCTGTATATTTCAAGTCTATCACTATCTCTGTGAGGAGGTTAGCAGAGTATATCATCTTTATTCTTTTGGACTTGTGGTCTAGCACTGCACTGATAAGAATTTTAAAGTCTTTCAAAGTTAATTTTCTCTGTAATATTATCAATGTAATAAATTGTTCTAATTCTGCTAACTTCATTCTGTGTTAAGACATAAAAGTTCCTAGTTTCCTCTAAAATTGTTCATTGCATCATTGTCATAATAATCTTCTATTACATTGTGTACCACAATTTGTGTTCCCCAGTAGGGCACCTCCTTAGTTTCCAATTTTAGTTACCAGAAAAAGAGCTACTATAGCAATATTTATGTATATGCTTTTTATTTTATTTTTTTTATTTCTTCGAGGCTTAGGCTTAATAGGCCTAGTATTGTTATAGCTGTGTTAAAGGATATGCACAGTTTGGTTATGTTCAGGTTATAGAGTTCCAAATTGCTTTCCAGAATGGTGGGACCAATTCCTAGTTCTAACAGCAGTACACTAGTGCACCAGTTTTGTCCTAAATCGTCCCACATTTATCATCTTTTTCTTTTGTAATTTTTGCTAGTTTGATAGGTTTGAAGTAGCATCAGAAAGTTAATTTGCATTTCTCTAATTCTTAGTGATTCAGAGAATTTCTTGAATTAATAATTTGCAGTGTTTTCATGATTGTTAATAGCTTAGATTTCTTCCTTTGAGGACTACCTTTTCATAAAGACTAAAGAATACTCTCGGTCTTGCAGATATTTTTATTTAGTCTTATAAATTTGAATCTATTCCTTATCTGTCTTGGAAATGAGACTATTATCAGAGAAACTTGTTACAAAGATTCTTTCCTATTCCCTGTCTAATGTTTATTGCATTTGATTTGCGCAAAACTTGCTTAATTTTATGTAATAAAAATTGTCCACTTTATTTTTTGTGATTCTCTTTGTTTATTCATAATCTATTTCCCCATCCATAAATCTGACAGGTAATTTCTTTCTTGTTCTCATTTGTTTATGATATGACTTTATATTTGTCATCTGTCATTTGGAGCTTATCACTGTGATAGGTGACATGAGGTATTAGTCTAAATCTGACTTCTGCCAAACTGATGTCTAACTATCCTAGGAATTGTCATCAAATAGTGAGTACTTCCTCTAGTAACTGGGATCAAATACTATGCTGCTGTGCTTTTTATTTTATTTAATTAATTATTTTTTAAAAAGATTCCAGGAATATTGATTTATTAAGCCACACACACCAATTGCATAATAAGTTGGGACTAGGCCTCTGCAGCTTGACACTGGACCCTGAATACAGGGGGAAGCAGATTTTTGTGCATCAAAAGAAAATTATATAAACCTGGATACAAGATTGGGTAATCTGATTTCTAATTGGAGGAAAGATCAGGCCAGCACTTTCTGAGTGGGGGGGGAGTGAGTTTTGAGAGTAGGGAGGAAGGAAAGCAAGCAGGTGGACTTTTCTGGATGTGAAATTCCCACAATTAGCAAGCAGGTGGAATATCAGGAAAATGAAACTTAGGTTTCAAAATGGAGTCAGTTTTACAAGATGGAGTATGTTTGATTAACACAATTACCACAATTCTCTCAAAAACTGAGCTACAGAAAATAAAATAAAGGACAATTTCCTAATAATTTGAGCTGTCCAAAAGTGGAATGCGTTACCTCAAGAGACCTCCACTAAAGGTCTTCAGCTAACAGCTGGGTGAGTGTCTCCCGGACAGCATAAATGAGAATCCCGTTCAGGGATGGGTCGGATTTCTGAGGTCTCTTTTTTTAAATTTTTTTTAACTTTTGTTTATTTTTAGTTTACATCATTCATTTCCATGAGATTTTAATTTATAGATTTTCTCCTCATCTTTCCCCCTACCCACCACCCCAAAACAGCTGCTGTGCTTTTTAAAAAAAAATTTCTCTATGTTATGTATGAAATCTATTCCAGTGAATGACACCTATTTTTTAACCAGTGCCAAAGTATTTAATGATTACTGCTTATTTCCTTCCCACTTTTCTTCCTTAATACCTTCACAGTTCTTGACCTTTGTTCTATATAACTTTCATTATTATTTTTTCTAGCTCTATAAAATATACTTTTTTTGAAGTTCAGTTCAGCACTGAGGCTTTTCCTTATGTCCTGTCTTGCTTTTCTTTGTGTCCTCTGCCCCTAGCACAGTGCATGGCACATAGTAAATGAATGATACATGCTTATTCATCCATTCATTCTTTCATCCCTGTTGTCACAGTTGTTCACTAGGAATTTACAAACTGTGGTCTGCTTATTACCTCTAAGAATATGTTTCAGTCTATTTGGGACTATGTCTTTAGTGTTAAAATTATTTTTAAGAGATACATAAAATTATATCCATATATGTTCATTTTACAGGAGTAAGGATAGTAAATATTTAATTTTGTATACTTTTAAGACTCTTTGCAAGCCCAGTCCCTAGCACAGTACTTGGCATATTCATTCATTCTTTCTTACTGCCTAAATTGTTCACTAAGAATTTACAAGGTACTATCTGCTTATTGCCCCAGAAAGTATGTGTCAGCATGTTTGGGCCTGTGTCTTTAACATTGAAATTATTCTTAAGAGAAGTATAAAATCATATCCATATATCTTCATCTTACAGGGGTAACGAGAGTCAACAAATATTTGATTTTGTATACTTTCTAAAGGGAATGGTGATTCTAAGCTGAAAACTAAATCTGGTACAAGAGCCTAAAGTACTCTCTCCCTCATAGTGTGGAACTTACAAAGCAATTTTAATTTGAACCTTTTCCAAGTGAGTTAATTATTAGAAGTATCAAGAGAAGTTTAAGAGAAACCTCTTAAAATTTGCTTTCACCTTTAAAATGTGGTCATGCAGCATTTACTCTAAGGCAGTGGTTCTCAACCTTCCTAATGCCGCAACCCTTTAATACTCATATGTGGGCATATCTGTATGTGGGCGGACCTGCCTGGAGACAGATAGAGGAGCGGTGTCTCTGTTACTAAGACCATCGGAAACATGTGTTTTCCTATGGTCTTAGGCGACCCCGTTCAACCCCCAAAGGCGTCACGACCCACAGGTTGAGAACTGCTGCTCTAAGGCCAGCTTTTTATTGAGATTCCAGTGTGATTGATAGTTTTCCCATTTATAAATTCTGTTTGAGTTATTAGACCAGATAGACATTTTATCCAGATGAATTTATGACTAATTATGCAGTATTTAATACTTTGAATACTCTGTTTTGTTTAGGATGGCTTCGTCGTTAGAATATTTGCAACAAGCACTGAACCTGTACTTCAGCAAGAATTGCAGCTCAAACTTGCCAGAAAATGTTTACATGCCTGTGGCATCTCCTTATTTGATCTGGAGAAAGACTTGCACATTATAAGTAAGATTGTACAATGAAGATCACTCTGCCAGCTACTTTGATTCTTAATACTACCTTCTCTTTTAAAACATTTTAAAATACTTATAACCCAGCAGTTTGATATTTGGGAATAATTCTGTAGCCCTAAATGAAATCTAGGATTTATATGTGCCTAAGAGTATGGCATAAGGGTTTTCATATGTAAAATCTGTGTGAGTTCTGTAGTCACAGAGACTAAAATTTGGAAGTGGTCCAGTTGGCAACTAGTCCTACTTATATCAGAACAAAAGTACCATGTATATTTTATCCCATAAGAATTAGTAATATATTTGTAATAGCTAACTTTTTATGTCTCTCACTATGTGCCAGGAACTGTGCTAAGTACTTTACAATTATCATCTTATTTGATCCTCACAATGAGCTGGGATGTAGGAGCTCTTATTATCCTCATTTTACAGATGAGGAAATTGAGGCAAACAGAAATTAAGTTACTTGTCCAGGGTCACATAGCTAGTTAGTGTCTGAAGCTGGATTTGAACTCAAGTCTTCATGATTCCGGTACTCTTAATCTGCTGTGCCACCTTGCTGCTCCATATTTATGATATGACTTCTTCTTATTTGTGTTCCTCTGTCCTTTGATTGAATATCTCTAGTTAGCAGTCCTCAATACTTCCAAGGCATCCCATTCCACTTTTGAATCAGTTAAATTGTTAGGACGTTTTTCCTGACGTCAAGCCTTAAGATATTCTTCTTTTGCACATTCAACACATTGCTCCTAATTCTTCTCTATGGAACCAAACTGACAAGTTTCATTTTTTTTCCCCAAGTAACAGCCCTTCATATATTTGAAGACAGATGTTATATTTCCCTAAATCTTCTCTCTCTTCCAAGTGAAACATCCCTAGTTTCTTCAGACATTACTTATATGGCATGAACCTTTCACCATCCTACTTGCCCCTCTTCTGAATGGTTTCTAGTCTATCAGTGTCCCTCCTAACATACATTCCTCCAGATGTGGTCTGAACAGGACATGGTATATAGTAGGACTAGCATTTTCCAAACTTTGAATGCTAAACCATTGTCTTAAGATTACATTAGATACTTTGCCTGCCAGATCATACTTTGGATGTATATAGAGTTTTTGTGTCACTGTCTATTTGTTCATCTGTATAGATCTTTTTCACACTAAAGACTGCCTGATGATTCCCCATACCCCCATCTTGTACTAGCAAAGTTGATTTTTTTTTTTTACGGAATTGGAAGAATAATTTATCTTTATTAAATTTCATTAGATCCTGATATTATAATTCAGCATTTTAACTAAAATCAACTATTAACTATAGTTTTGTGTAATCCACAGATTTGATCTGCATTTCATTCATATCTAAGACATGGATAATAAAATTAAACATCATTATTAGATTCATATATCCTTAGGACACTCCACTCCACTATCTTTCTTCCAAGTTGACATAGAACTATAAATGACTACTCTTTTATGTTTTGCCATGTAGTCAGTTCATAGTCCATTTAACTATAATATTTTTTAGCCAATATGTCAGCTTCTTTTTTTTTTCAATGTGTCAGCTTCTTGTCCCCAAGAATGACATGGGAGTTTTTTTTTCATTCTTTACTAAAATCTAGGTAAACTATATCTAATGCATTCCTCTCATCTACCTCTAGTAACCTTTCAGAAAGAAAAGGACATGCAATATGTCCTGGCACAGTCTATTCTTGATCAGTCTATCAACCAGCACTTAGCAAAATTTTGTTTTTAGTTGTCTCTCTTTGTGATCCCAGTTGGGGTTTTCTTAGCAAAGATACTAGAGTGATTTGCCATTTCCTTCTCCAGCTCATTTTTACAGATAGGGAAACTGAGACAAAGAAGGTTAAGTGGCTTGCCCAGGGTTATACAGTAAACGTCTGAAGCTAGATTTGAACTCAGATCTTCCTGACTCCAGGCCTGGTGCTCTGTCCACTGTGCCACTTAGCTACCCAGCTGTACGTCAAGAACTGTGCAAGGTGTTGGCAATACAAAGACAAAAAGGAAAGTTCATAATGAAGTCGTACTTGCACTTAGTCATCACCACTTCCTTTTCTAAATGTTCACCAGCTCTCCCTTTAACAGTATATTCTAGAAATTTGTCAGGGACTGAAGTCACGCTTACTGATCTGTATAAGGCAGGAACCATTCTTTTCCCTTATTTGAAAATTGAACCCACATTTTCCCCTCTTCTGCAACACTAGGGTTCAACAATCTGTCTGCCAGTTCTTTCAGTACGCTGTCTAAGATATGGTTCATCTGGGACTGATGACTAGAACTTATCTAGGGCAGCTAAGTATTCTTACTATATTCCTACTTATCATGCATCCTCAATCCTAATTTTGTTCTTTCCACTGCAAAGATCTTTTGCTTTGGTAGAGAATACAAAGAAAATAAGAGTTGAACAGTTCTGTCTATTCTTCTTTGTTCATTATTACTGCATCCATCCAGAAAGCAGGCTGTTCTTTCTTTGAGCCTCTTCTTTTTTCCCAGTGTGGCTTTTTTTTAACAATAATTTTTATTACCTTTTCTTGCCAGCTTTAATTCATTCTGAGTTTTACCTGCCTCAAACTATTTTAAAGGGTTATTCTGTGCTTTTGTGTTCATTTTTTATTTGCCATTGTTTCATTTTTTGTACATTGAAAAAAACTGATTGGTGACTTCTCTGTCCATTAAAATTGTTCTTTTTTTTACCCTACTCAATCTGCCATCATTGAATATTCTTTGAATCTTTAGAATTTAACTATTGAGAGCTTCCTATTTTTCTTGATTTTCTTTTGTTTTTTAACGTCTCTCTTATTCTGCTTGTCCTTTTGGGAAACACCTTGATGTTTTTAGAATTTACCCTTTCTTTAACTGTAAGGTACATGTCAAACTGTGCCAGAGTTTTCCCTTTTCTAATGCAAATTATTACCCTTTAAGAAAGGAGGGGGAAATGTTTCTACACACAGCAATCCGTTCTTCCTTTTTGGTGATAATCCGGAATAGAAATTCCCTTAATTGCTTCCTCTTAGCTTTTAAAGGATGTATTTATCATTAAGGCAAGTCAAGAAGTTACATTATTAATTGCTCTTTTTTTGTCAGGAAAAGTGCTTTTGCTGATATTCGTTGGAGTGCAGAGTACCATTATCATAACTTGCCTATGTACCAGACTGTGATTCCTTTCCCTAATTTCTCCTAATTTTTGCCCCTAGGTAACTGTTTAGGTAGATGTTCTAATGTCAATTTTGAAGTAACGTCTCTTGTTCTTTTTCCAAAATCTTTCCATTGTACTTATGTTTCTGGTTCCTGAATTTTCTCCCTTGAGATTCTTTTCTTATCATTAAACACTCCTCAACCCTCACTCTTACCTATAGTGTTCCTTTTGAACAGTTGTCTACTTGTATTTATGCAACAAGTTTCAATGATGACTGGTAGGTCAAATTTGTCTCTCTTTTAGTCTCTCTATTTCATTTTGTTTGTTATTCATACTTTCAGATTTACTCGAAGACATTTGAAGTCATGAGTTTTATTGAGATTTTGTCTTGTGTATTTCTTGGCATTGCTGTCTGTGGCATAGTAGAACTACTGTTTTTATTGGGACTAGTACAAAATTTAAATTCTATCACAAAAGAAAGTTTACTTAAGTTGGAAGCATAGCAGAATTTACAAAAGAAAACTTATTACTAGAATGAATTATGGAGTGAAAATATAGGGACCACTGTGTATATCTTAAGAGAGTTTGATTTGGAGGCATAGTCTTAGGAACTAGATAATGTCCAGAAGGATTTCCTTACTTGAATTGATTTTTGAGATTTTCACAGCCACAAAATTTTCTATCATTTAAAAAACAACAATTTTGCTTAGTCACAGAATATCTTCAGGGCTCAATCTCAGTAAGACGAAGTAGTATGCACTACCTTTTCCTCATAAAAAAATTTCTGAAGCAAGATATGTTCTGTATGCTGAGAATTTGGGTTTGCCTGCCTGTCCTGGCTATCAGGGTCCCAGCTTGGTGACTTGAGATGCAATGCAAGTCATACCCTTTTGAATTAATGTTTTTTTTTTACTTTGATAAAAACTTGCAATCATTGATTTGCTTTTTATATTTTAGTAATGTAGATTTAAAAAAAAACTCTTTATTCATAGGAAAAATTTTCAAATAAAGATCCATTTAAAGTTTTCTGTTTTTATGTAATTACTTCAGGGGTGAGGAACCTGCAACCTCAAGGCCACATGTGGCCCTCTAGGTCCTCAAGTGTAGCCCATTGACTGAATCCAAATCCCCTTAAGAAAAGAGTTTGCTCTTTAAAACTTGGACTCAGGCAAAAGGTTATACCCAAAGACCTAGAAGGCCACATGTGGCCTTGAGGCTGCAGGTTCCCTAACCCTAACTCTTAGCTAAAGTATAAGTATTATATGTGCCATAATGTTTTCTTACTTATGAAAAATTTATCCTTTTTTTCCTATTTATGACATACCATAAATATGATCTCTATTAGAAGCAAAGGAGCACTTGCAATCTTAAATTATTTTATTAATTGTTTGTACATATGTTAATTTTAAAATTTTAATTTAAAGGTACAGGATTTGATGAGGAGTCAGCTGTACTGGGTGCAGGACGTGAGTTTGCACTTATGAAAACTGCTAGTGGAAAGGTATGTTATTTATTTGGAAATCAACAAAGCAATGACATTTATTTAGCTGCTTTAAGGAATGAATGTATTCTATAACAGTTTTTCATTACTGCACATTTTGAAGTAGTATACATAAGTTTTCAATCGTTGCTTTTCAGAATATTTCTCTGTGTTGATGTACATGGTTATAACTCATTAACATGAAGGATGGGTTATAAAGTAATGAGTGGATATTCAATTTTACTCATGTATTTTTTGTTTTGAAATGATTATTCATCACTTTAAAGCATATTGAAATATTTTGAAATACAAAAGAATAAGAGTTTTGTAGTTGTACTTGTGAAAAAATGTGCCCATCATAAAATACTAGATTTATGAAACACAATAGAACTTTGTTTCATTGGACTTGCCATAGACCATGTTCCAAAACAAGGGTAGTCTTTGTATGTAATAATATATAATGGTTGTTACAATGCTACATGGCTCTTTTAAGAAATATGATCATATGATAGAGAGAAATAGGGTCATGAGTGAGGAGATCTAGGTTATAGTTTTAACTTTATTTTTAAAAAAAATCTTGATTTTATTAGATAAATTATTTTTCTGTGCATTAATGTTTATAAAATAGTGATAATAATGGACCAGTCTACTTCATGTCTTGTTCAGGAATATATAGCTAGGGCTATAGGTGTATGGGAAGGGTTAGCAGTAAATGTTCTCAAATTATAGTTCAGTCTGCAGTAATTTACAGAGAAGCAGCCATGATAGAGTGAAAAATTACTGTTTTAGTGAAAAGAACAGGGCAGACTTGGATGTTCTGAGGTCTGGCTTTGCTTCATGGTAAGGAAGTAACATCTCAGCATCTGTTTCTTCATCTGCAAAATGAGGATTATGATAATCACGTTGCCTACTCCACAGGGTTTAAAAGGAAAGTTCTTTGCAAATTGTAATTTCCCACATAAATGTAAGTAAGCCTTAAAAAATCTCTAAGACTTACTTTTAATAGTTCACACAATAATGGAAATAATTCTGCAAATCTTTATATGAAGAAATATGTGCTTCTACATGTATGTTCATTTTTAAAACGTGCTAAACATTTGCTGTGTGCAAAGAAATATGGTGGACAAAGGGAAAGAAACATGGGTTAGATAAGATTAGTTTCCTGCTCTTTGGGAGTTTGCCATCTAATAATAAATTAAATCTTCATTATTAAGCCCTTACAAATAAGTTATTTTACTAGTCTAAGGATACAAAGATGAAAAATTCAGTTCAATAAGCATATATTAAGTAGATGTCACTATCTTGGAATCCAGGGATACAAAGTAAAGAATAAAATTGTTCTCTTCATGGAGTTTACCTTCCGTTGGTGGAGAGTGTACACAGATAAGTAAATATTTACACAGATAAGATGGAGAGAACAGTGACAATCTAGGTAGGGATGATTACTGAGTATGTAGCATGGAGATATGGCTTAGACTCAGAGAAAGACACTGATTCAGAGTGATGGATGGCAGGTGAATTCTGATTATAAGGGATGAGTTTAACAAGGCCGTGGAGATGTAAGATGGAATGCTGATACCTGGAAACATCTTAGTAGGCCAGTTTGACTGGGACATGGAATGCATCGAAGAAAGTATATAAAATAAGTATAGCAGAGTATGTGGGAGCCAAATTGTGGAGGGCTTTAAGTGTCACACTCAGGAGTTTGTAGTTTATCTGAGTGGTATCAGGAAGCACCTGAAGACTTTCTGCAGAAGAATGAATCCTATGAGGCATATTAGTCCTGTGCATTAAAGATTATTTTGGCAACTCTTGTAAGCAATCCAAACATTGGAGAGGGGAATGACTAGAAATAGAGGTAGGGACAAAAGCAATGACACTTCACTAGTGCAGGTCAGTACCTTTCTCTGTACATGAGAGTCTTAGAGAGTTTCCTAGAGCACTGAGAAGTTGTGGCTTGCCTGGGGTCACAGAACTAGGACTTGAAACCCAGGTACCTTTTCTGGCTCCAAGGCCTGCTCTCTGTTTAATTTATCATACTACAGCTGTTTCAACATAGGCAAACCAATTATTAGGAGACATTTTAAGTACTCCATGTAAAAAGTGATGGCCTGAACAGGATAATGGTCATAGGAGAGGATAGATATAAGAGATGTCAAAAAGGTAGAAATAACAAAACTTGGCAAATGATTGACTATAGTCAGTGAGATATAAGGAATGCAGAGGGGAGGAGAAATCAAAAAATGACTTTTAGATGAAAACTTGGGTGACTAAAAAGTTGGACTATGGTGCCCTCAACAAAAATTGATAAATTTGGAGGACAGGCTTAGGGTGGAAGATAAAAAGCACCCTTTTGTTTAGGTTGAGTTTGAAATGCTGTTGTGGCAAGCATGTGGACATGATAGAATCATAGATTTTGAGTTGGAAAGGACTTTCTAGTTAAACCCCATCATTTTGCAGATAGTGACACTAAGGCCCAGATTAGGAAAGTGACTTGCTCAAGGTCATGCAGGTAATAGGAGTCAGGGCTGCTATTTCAACTCAATTCCTCTGTGTCTGAACATAGGTTATCTCAAAAGTCTTAGTGCAGTTTAAGCTATTAAGGCTTACACTACAAAACGCTATTTCTGTAGCATTTCCAAGTATACATAGTGTTTCTCTCACCATAGCTCTATGAGATAGTGAGTATAAATATTTCCATTTTACAGACGAACTTGAAAGTCAGAATGTATGTGCCCAACACCACCTAATTAAGAGATACCCAGCAGCCATTTTGTGATAAAAGATTGGATTGGAGGAGAAAGGAATAAGTCTGGATAAGATTTGAGACTTACATAAATGTATGCAGATATAGATAGCAATCACATAGAGATTATAACTGAGCCTGTGGAGTAGATGAGATCACCAAGAGGCTATAGATATAGAAAGGGACTTAGGACAGGGCCTTGTTCTTAAGACCAATGAGAAATAATAAAATAATTACGCTACAAATTATAATATAAATTAAGATATGATTCAGTGCTTAAAAGTGGTCACATAGAGTGGAATTAGAGATTTGAGAGACCAGAAGAGGTAGAAGAATTTTACCTAACCCTTAAAGGAAAAGAATGAAAGATTTTGTCAGGTAGATACTGGTTTTGGACAGAAGTAATTCCAGTAGGAAAATACATGAGAATATAGTGTGAGTTGTCTGGAACATGAAGTGTGCACCAAGGAGAGTAGGGTGAAATGAGCCTAGAAAGGAAGGTTGGACTAGTATTGAACTTTGAATACTACATTAAGGATTGTATATTTTTGTTCAGTAAATAGTCAATTAAAGTTTTTAAGAAAGGGATGTCATCAGATCTGCTTATTAGGAAAATAACTTAGCAGCATGTGAAGGATGGTTTGGAAAAGAGAGAGAAGAGAGGCAGTGTCCATTTGAAGAGACTATTAAACTACTGTGAATTGACAGTAACGAGAACCTAGCTAGTGTGGTGGTATAGGAGGGAAGGATGTTAGGTGATAGCAGTAGTGAAAGAACTTGCCAGCTGATAGGCTGGGGGAAGCAAGGGAATGGGAGAGTCAAAAATTGCTCCAGAGTTTGAGGCTAGGTGGTCAGGTAAATAGAGATACCACCAAAAACAATGACTCAGTTAATTCAGAACTGTAAGTTTAGGGGTGATAAAGGAGTGGGTTTACTTTTGGACATATTGAATTTAAAGTGTCATCAGGATACCCTGATACAGATTTCTGGTAGGTAGCTGGGAATACAGAACTGATGCTCAGAGAAAAGTTTGGGAATGGAATTAAAGATTTGGGAGCCCCCTGCATAGAAATGGTCTTTGAAACCATGGAGATATAAAAGCCGAAGGAATTTGGGGATGGTACACCCACACTTATGGAGTGGGAAGGGGAAGATAAACCAAAGAAGACATGATTCAGAATGGTCAGAGACCTTTCGTAACTTATGGGAAAGTCCTTAGATAATAATGGCTAGCATTTTCATAATAATAGCTAGCATCTTCATTAAGATTTGCAAAGAGCTTTACAAATATTCTCTCATATCCTCACAATAACCCTGGGAGGTAGGTGCTATTATTTTTCCCATTTTACAGGTGGGCAAACAGATGTACAGAGAGTTTAAGTGAATTGCCCAAGTTCACGTAATAGTAAGTGTCTGAGGCCAAATATGAAATCAGGATTTCCTGATTCCAAGTCCTCCATTCTATCCACTGAACCAGCTAGCTCGCTGAGAATCATTAGGACTTCTCTAAAACTGCAATATATTCTTCTGTCCCTTGAAGTTCAGTTCTTAAAGGTCTTATGGTTTCTTTTACTCATTCTCTTGTTTAATGGAGTCTGCATTTTAGAGATATATATAGTTTGGAAAATGAGAATGAATAATAAAATAAAGGCAGTTTTAAAGATAACAGTTTTTCAGATTCAGAATTTTATAAAGGTTTTATTTACTGTTACGGTTTTCAGTATATTTTTGGAAATAAAAAGTGTGGCCTAAACAAAATATAGATAATGTTTATTCCTTTGAACACACACATATTTACCTTCTCTTTAATACACTTCACAACAATCTAACATAGATAATGCTTTTGATTAGTTTTACCGTGTAGTTTTACTTACGAAGTTAGTGGGGCTTTTTATTGTTTTTCCTTTCTTAAAATAAAAGAGCTTAAAATCTAGTTGATTGACTTGAAACCTAAATTATGATTATTATTTAACTTTGTTCTATTTCAAATGCTAAGAGTTATTCCAAAATAATGTAATTCCTTTCTCTCAAGATATATTACACAGGCAAGTACCAGAGCCTAGGAATTAAACAAGGTGGACCTTCAGCAGGAAAATGGGTTGAGCTGCCAATTACTAAATCTCCAAAGATAGTTCAGTTTTCAGTCGGCCATGATGGTTCCCATGCTCTATTAGTTGCAGAGGATGGAAGCATATTCTTCACAGGATCTGCCAGTAAAGGAGAAGATGGAGAGTCAAGTAAGTTGGTTGACTGTGGAAATAGTATGAACTTAATTTTATCAGAGAATATATTAATTCCATGAATAATTTTTAATGTAACAAGTTTATTATCCCAGTAGGATTATGTTTACTTTGCTTGTTCTTTTTACTGATTTGTGAAATGTTGTAAAATAGAAAAATTCATAATCACTACTATGCCTAAAATATCAGATAATATTTTAGCAGGAGGGTTTGCTTTTAAAATATGATATTATTAAAGATAAAATGTATAAATGATCTAAAATTTTTTACAATTGTTAGGCATTTTTCTTTTTTAATTAAAATTATTTTTCATTCTTAATAAAAATTTTCTTAAACCTAATGAATATACTTTGTATTTTATTATTTATTTGCTTGATAAACTTATGGTATAAAAACTTATTTTTTTGCCTAGCTATAAAAAAGTATGTATAACTTTGGTGTTCATCAAGGAATTATAATTGCTGGTGACATTCTAGAGCAGTGGTTCTCAACCTTCCTAATGCCGCGACCCTTTAATACAGTTCCTCATGTTGTAGTGACCCCCAACCATAAAATTATTTTCATTGCTACTTCATAACTATAATTTTGCTACTATTATGAATCTATCTGATATGCAGGATGTATTTTCATTGTTACGAATTGAACATAACCCACAGGTTGAGAACTGCTGTTCTAGAGTGATAGGAAGTTTAGTCTAGGTTTCTTTAGCTAGGAAACCTCTGTCATAAACTAGCTCTGTGACCCTGGGCAAGTGCCTTGACACATCAGTGCTCTAGGAAATGGTCTGACACTAAGTTACAGAGTAGGTGCTGACATGTGCTAGTAGAGGGAGTTTCCTTACATGGGGGAGTTTCCTTACTGGGGAACTCTCCATGCTGATGACAGCACAGGCCCATTACTTGTTTGTTCCCTGTCCATTCTGAAGTATTTATGAGGATTCACAGTGCCCTGGGCTCAGAGTTAGAAGATCTGGATTCAGATTCTATTTCTTCCATTACACTGCTTGGGTCACCATTGGCAAATCTCTTCATGTCTCTGAACCAGCTTTTTTCTTCTGTAAAATGACAGACAAGATACTGTTAATGTGCCCATTCAACTTTCAGTTGATAGCCCTGGAATGTGGGGGGGCAGCCAGGTGGCACAATGGAAAGAGTACTGGGCCTCACTTACTAGCTGGGTTACCCTGTTCAAGTTTTTTGACTTCTTAGCCTTAGTTTCTTCATCTTAATATGGAGAGGATAACAGCACCTACCTTGCAGGGTTGTTGCAAAAATATCAAATCAGATAATATTTGTAAAGCACTTCTCACAGTGCCTGGCACATAGTAGGTACTATATAAATACTTTTTCCATTCTTCCCCTTTCTTATTATTAGACTTAGCTTTTATTGTGAGTATAAAAATAAAGTATATTTTAATTAATGATTTTAATAGTGTATATTTGGTTTCCTTTGCAAGATTATTTTTGCACATTAACTTTAAATTAATTTATTTACCTTTTCCTTTTTTAAAGCTAAAAGCAGACGGCAATCCAAACCATATAAACCTAAAAAAATCATTAAAATGGAAGGAAAAATTGTAGTATATACAGCATGCAATAATGGAAGTAGTTCTGTCATATCTAAAGATGGAGAGCTCTACATGTTTGGGAAAGATGCCATTTATTCTGACAGCTCAAGTAAGTTAACATTTAAAAGTTACGTAGCACAATTGCAAGTGTATGCTGTTAGAAAATGTGGGAAAATACCTATACATAGGCCACTAAATGGTGCAGTAATTAGAATACAGGACTTGGAATTCAGAAGAACTGAGTTCACATCCGGCCTCAAACACTTATTAGCTGTACAACTTTGGATAAATCATTTAACCTCTATATATGACTTCAGTTTTATTACCTGTAAAATTGGGATAATAATAGCACCTACCTCCCAGGGTTGTTTTGAGAATCAAATTCAGTGATATTTGTAAAGCAAATATCTTAAAGTGCTTTGTAAATGCTAGGCGTTATCATCTGTGAGCCATTTACACTGTGAAAATCACATTCTCTATAGCAAACTAACATGTCATTCCTACTTTAATTTCACTCTTTATTTTTGTCTTTTTGGATATGATTTTTGTTTTATGTTTGTAGCTACTTCCTATATACTCTGAGATATTCATATCCTGCCTCATACTTATTAGCTGTATGACCCTAGGCAAGTCATTTAACCTTTCTCAACCTCATCTGTAAAATGAGAATAATAATAGCACCTGCCTCTCAGGGTTATTGTGAGGATCAAATGAAATCACATATGTAAAGACTTTGCACACCTTATAGTGGCACATGAATGCTAGCTATTATTAGGGAGTAACATCACTGATGCCACATAGGGTTAACCACTGTTACATGATGACATGAAAATCTAAAAACTCTAGACAGCGGGGACTAAGTACATAGAATATTTGATCATTTTTGTTATATGGACTTCATAGCTATACTATTTTGTAATTTCTTAATACATATTGAAAAACACTGCCTTCTATGAGGAATTTTATTACATATAAAAGATAGTGTTGTCTCTTTGAGAAGAGCAAATACAAATCATCATTTCAAAATTAGTAGTCACAATTAAGGAATAGAGATTTGCTTTCAAAGTACTTGAATATAGAATAGTTCAATGAGGATTGCTAAATAAAGACATCCATCTACATGGAATTTGTATGAGGCTAGAATAATAAAAAGACTTACAAGTTTACACTTTGAAAAAAGACTTTGCAGGTGTTAAAGGAAAGTAGTGTCATAATTATTATCAAATGGGTTTAAAACAGTGAGCAAGACTTCATTGGTTGTTTTTTTAAAAATCACAGCTAACATTTATGTAGTTATGTAAGATTTATAAGGCACATCACATAAATTATCTCATGTAATATTTTAAGGGTAAAAATCTGTGAAAGGGGGGGGGCAGAGCCAAGATGGCGGCATAGGAGCAGCAACATATCGCAGCTCTCACGTAGCCACCCCAAAATACCCATAAAATATGACTCCAAACTAATCCTAGAACTCCAAAACGCACACAAATATACTTTCCACTAAAGTCAACTCGGCTATGAGGAACCATATCAGCACGGTAAACCGAAACCACCCTGGCCTGAAGCCCTGGCTAAGCCCCGAGGGCAGCTGGGCGAGAGGAGCCGAGCCGCGGCTGGAGCTTCAGGTGAGGGGATTGGCAGCAGCTGCAGCAGTGTTCAGAGCTAGGTCAGTGGGACTTGCGAGGTCATGGGAGAAAAGTGGTCTGGCCGAAACCCTGCCTCCAGGGCTGAGAAGCAAAAGGCAGAGGTTTTGCACCTGCCTCCGCATTGCAGCTTCAGCGCCCTCAGCCTGAAGACTGCAGGGGGACCAAGCGATCGTTCAGAGGCCAAGTGCTCTCGCGTTGAGCAGCCTGGATCCGGATCACAGTCTTGGGCTTTGGTCTTGTGGGTCTTCTTTATCCAGTGAGCCACAAGTGGGGGAGGGACCCAGCACCTTCCTGAGAGCTACAGCAGCCAGGAGGACCCTAGCGATTTGGGACAGAGCTTTCCCTTCTGGAAGCAGAGCCCCACAGAGATTAAAAAAAAAAAAACCATGGACTGACCAACTATGAATAAGAATAAGCATAAGAAGCAAAGTAAGAACAGCAACCAAACCCTAGATTCCTTCTTTGGGGAAAAGAAAGATCATGGTAGAGAGAGAGAGGAGGACAGTGCAGCCAGAGCTCCCCCACCAGGGGCTTCCAAT
>CM053580.1:100421088-100443439 GCA_028627135.1 Pseudochirops cupreus | reverse complement strand
TATTTGGTTTTGAAAATCTTTCTTCAGCTCATCTCTAGCTTTAAGGCATTCTTCATGTTTATTGGAGGCCTCTAGTGGGGGCGCTCTGGCTGCGCTCTCCTCCTCCCTTTCTCTCCCATGATCTTTCTTTTCCCCAAAGAAGGAATCAAGGGTTTGGGAGCTGTTCTTACTTTGCTTCTTATGCTTATTCTTACTCATGGTTGTTCAGACCGTGATTTTTTTTTTAAAATCTCTGTGGGGCTCTGCTTCCAGAAGGGAAAGCTCTGTCCCAAATTGCTGGGGTCCTCCCAGCTGCCGTAGCTCTTAGGAAGAGGCTGGGAACTCTTCCTATTTACTTTCAGCTGACTGGATAGCGAGGACTCCAAGACGGAGATCCGGATCCAGGCCGCTCAACGCGAGAGCACTGGCCTGAAAACAATCGCTCAGTCCCCCTGCTGCCTGCAGGCCGCGAGCGGGAAGCTGCAACGCCTAGGCGGGTACAAAACCTCTGCCTTTCGCTTTTCTGCTCTGGAGGCCTTCCAGCCGGACTGCTTATCTCCCCCTTTTACAATTCCCACTCGCAGCTGCTGCTAATCCGCTCACCTGAGAGGCTCCTCCACTCCTCCCATCCAGCTGCCCCCAGGGCACAGCCGCGGCTTCAGGCCAGGCTGGTTTTGGTTCGCAGTGCTGATATGGTTCCTTGTAGCCGAGCTGACTTTAGTGGGAAGTATCTTTGTGTGAGTTTTGGAGTTCTAGGATTGGTTTAGAGTCCTATTTTATGGGTATTTTGGGGTGGCTATGTGAGAGCTGCGATATGTTGCTGCTGCTATGCCGCCATCTTGGCTCTGCCCCTTAAATATACAATTTCTTTTTTGGAATGTTTAAGTCAATTTTAAATATCAGTGAATTTCAAATATTAGCATTTTCTTCTAAAAATAATTTTAAGGCTCACACATTTCTCCATGGCAATGCCTTACCAAGATAAAACTGATATTTAATGGTTCTGGAGAAACTGTAAAAAATTAAGTTTGTTCTACAGATGTACAACTGGGAATTCTCCTTAAAACAGGTTAATCTTGTGAAAATTAGCAAAGAAGAAAATTAATATTTGGTGGCAGCTTAGAATTAGGTTGGAATAAACAACAACAAAAAAGTAAAAGCCTTCATTTCTTAATTTAATAAGTAAAGGTCAGTTAAAATTTTCATTTCTCTGGGAAAAATAACAAGAAATACTTTGATATCAATTCTGACCTGACTGAGTTTTTCCATGTGTGCTACCAACAGAGGAAACCGGTGAGCCAGGGCAGAGTCATTTTCAGTGCTGACTTGTTTAACAATGGATCGAAGTAATACTTCTCCATCATAGGCAATGGGAAAGATGGAAGTCAACTTGACAGACGTATGACATAAAGCTGACATAACAGCTGCAAGCAGTCGGCTACTTGATGTCTTGAAATTTGCTTCTTGGATATCCTTTGACAAAAGACCCAGGCCCCACCCCAAAAAAGATAAATGTGAATTCCAAGTCTTTTGAGGCATAAGAATTAAACAAATACAGATCAATGACAATGTCTTTGGAATTAGACATAATTGCAATGAAATTCGGATGGTTCCTTTTGCTATGAAATTCTATAAAAACAAATGTTAATATTTAGAAACAAAGGGTTTTTTTTAAAGATCAGTTTAAATAAAGATTCTATAGAGATTAAAAAAATATTGAACAAGGAAAGTTCAGGGAATCCTAGCATCAATTATTATACATGTACACAGCTTCAAGTTGCTACTGGCTGGCCTTTTTCAGAACTATCTGAAAAAAGGTCATTTTAACACTAGTGGCAATTTCCTGTCCTTTACATTTGTGCCACCTTGTGAACAAGCATTAACATTTTTTTCCTGATCTTGGTTTATATAACTATATAGTAAATACGGCAAACCAGAAACCTCCTAGCATTTATAACTTTATAATACCATTCAATTACCCTATGTTAGTTATTCAGAAAAATGGGTAACAAACTATAAAACTAGAATGCAATAAAAGATCCTACTATGAAAAAAATATAGAAGAGAAAAAAATTCTTGATATGTATAAGTTAACTTTGTTCTAATCTGGCTATAAAGCAAAATTCTATACTTTAAATCAGAGGTTCTCAAACTTATTTGGCCTTATACCTCATTTGAAAAAAATTACTCTTTGCCCTCCTGGAAATCTAATTCTTTAACCCTTTAATGGTTTTTTTTAACAAAAATTTGTATCATCTGAGGTTACTACTGCTGCCCCTCTCCTCAGATCGATCCAGCACTCCCCCAGAGGCTGGTACTGCCCACTTTCGGAACCTATTTTAAATCCACATTTATCATGAATCTAATTCCTCCTCCATCCCTCTCCAAAGTACCAATATGATGCATTTAGAAAATGGACAATTCTATTATACTAGTCAAGGCAGTGTCAGTAAAGGGAATGATTGTAGCTAGTGAGCTATTTAGTCCTGAGCTGGGAGTACACAAGAAGTCATAAATTTGTAGAGAGTTCTATATTTGCCTTCCTAAAATAAGAGATTTACTAGCCCTAGGAATGAGGCCTTGGGCTACTGAGCCATATTGGTACAGGGAATCCTATACATGAGTAATAAAGAGGCATATTTAATAAACATCCAAATTTTATTATTCTAAATTGCAGTTCTTCTTCAAGAGAGTTTATCTTTCACTTCTATACATTTTCACAGGCTATTGCCTATGCCTGGAATGCTAGCCCTTTTCCCTTCTGATTCCTAAAACTCTAGCTCCCCAAAAGGCTTTTTTAAAGAATACCTTCTGTTTAGAGGTCTCTCCTCATTCGCTTGGTTGTTTGTACCTTCCTTGCAAAATCACTGTATATTTATTTCATGAACAGTGTGATCCCCTGTCTATGAAACTTTTAAATTCCCCAATAGATCATAAGCTCCTTGAGGGGAGGGATTATCTACTTCTGCATTTGTATTCTAGCACCTCATATACCTTGCCTGGCACAGAGAAGTCACTCAATAAGACTGTGCGGTATGACTGGTATCAGTTCACATAAAAAATATCAAACATCTATGTGAATCTGAAATTTTGTCAGGGGTCACAATCTAGACCAGTTTTGTGTTTTATCTCTCTTTTAAACACACAATTTTTAAAAGAGGAGAATTTCTACCAGTGTATTGTGGTACTTAACATACCTGATCCAAACAATTCAAGAGATCACAAAGGCAAGCCCACTGCAGGGCAGGGGTTGGGTAGAAAGAATGAAAGCAGGCTGTGAAGGTATTATGACACTCCTGAAGGACAGCCTCCAACAGACTCAACGGCTGACTGAGATACCCTTGGGGATCATTATCCAACTTGACCATGCAGTGGTCAACTCCTTCAGACAGAATTTTTCGTAGCAAAGTTCTGGTTTTCCCAATACACTCTGCTAATTTACTTGTTTCTTCTACAACTGCTTTAGCAGAAGCTATAAGGGAACAAAATGAAGTGTAAACATTTAACAATAATGAACTAAAAAAAAATCTCTCTTAAAGTGCACAGCATATACCCTATTATATACCTAAAATCATAAATTCTGGGGTAGCTAGGTGGCACAGTGAACAGAGAACCAGCCCTGGAGTCAGGAGGACCTGAGTTCAAATCTGGCCTCAGAAACTTAACACTTACTAGCTGTGTGACCTTGAGCAAATCACTTAACCCCAAATGCCCTCCCCTTCCCCTTCCAAAAAAAAAAAAAGTAAAATCATAAATATCTATACATAAACAATGAAACAAGTTACACTTTGGATGTAGCACAAAATTAAATTCTTTTGCTTATGTTCATCACAAATAAAATAACAGTCACTCAAACCAGTTTTAATATTTAAATCAAAATACTCAAACTACTTGGAGTTACTACAAAAGTTTTCCTAAGTTGATATAGTACCAGGGTATTAAAATTTGAAATATATTGTTTTGATATGTTTTAGTATGTATACATAAATGAACTGATTTTAAAATTATACCTTGGTTATTCCAAATGAATACATTTGGTCAACAAAACAACATTTACCGAAAGTACTTCATTAGAACCTGATGTCTTTTTCTCTTAAAAAATGGCAAGTCCACATTACCAACTATATATACACAGGCCTGGGCCTATGTTAATCAATCAGGACATAATAGTGGAGAAGAATTCTATAAGCTGAAAACGATAGTTTCAAATGAAGAAAATTTTTAACAATTGTTAATAATGTACTTAAAATATAGATTTTCCCCTGATAAAATTCATATCTGTATCATACCTGACATAGGGTAAATCTCACAGGTATAGACACGTAACAGCCTTAGACAACAAGTACCCACAAAACGCAGTCTCTCTAAATCAAGAAGGGTAGCAGTATACTGGAATCCTTTTAATCCCCGAAGTTCTTCTACTCCTAAAACTAAGGTAGTCCAACTCCAATGAAGAATGCTCAACAATGACTCAAAGCATTCCTAGTCCAGAATAGGAAAAATTAAAGTGTTATTAGTTCAATGGAGATAATAGATTGAAATACATAAATATTTAGGCAAGAGGTTGATAATCAGCCTCCGGATCTTACTTGATAATACATCTTAAAAACCAAAAATTTCAAAGTGCTTTTATTTATCAAGCTATAAACATTAGGATTACATTAAAAAACAGCAAAAAGTTCACTTAGTTCATCACATTAACAAAAGATCATATCTCTAGAGGCAGCATGGCACAGGAATAGAAAGTTAAACTTTAGTCCAAGAAAATCTTGGCTTAACCACCATTTTGGAGACAAGCTGGTTGTGTTACCATCAACAAGTAGACCTCTCAGTGCTCTAGGCAACTAAAGTTGCAAAGAAGACGATGACTTATATTAGTAAAAAGTTTCCTAAACCTAGGGAATTCCCTATGCCAAAGAAATCACCGGTCCAGTCCCTATACCTGTTTCATTTCTACACAAATACAGATAGGCTTTTAGTAACTTGTACGCACATAAAAATATCCCTTCCATATTGCAACTTTCCCCATCATGGTTTCAACATACCATGGATCAGCATAAGAAATCAAATGGGAATTTTTGGGGAGTTTTGCAGAAGCCACAGATGATATGTGAAGGCCAGCAGATGACACAGAAAAAGTTTAGAAACTCAGAAAAGCCTAAAATATATGTGTAGTATTGTATAATAGCATATTTTATTTTTTAATAAAAAAAAGAAATTCAGACTTCTTCTCTGGTACAAAGAGAGGGTCAAAAAATTTTATGTGGGTTTTTCCAGATCTCAAAGGTGCCATGCCCGAACCCACACAATGTAGAAGGGATAACTGTAAGTAATCAATCACTAATATACTGGCATATTTATTTGGGGGAAAAACCAACAACAAACCCTATACTCTATATTCCATTAATAAAGGACAAAAAATGAAATAAATACCTTCAAACTTCTAAAAAAAAAAAACCCTTTTTTATAAGGTATGGAATGAAATGGTACTTCCTCTTTTAGCTTCAATTGGACTGTAGGCTGCCTGATGATATTCAACAAAAGGATATAGAATGTTATCAAAAGAACTGAAAGTTTTGTTGGTGAGAGGATTTTCCAAGAATTGAAAGTTTATTGTAATTTAACTGTAACTGAAAAACTTAACTTTCAAAATTAATTTTTAAATACTATCTTGTAACTTTATAAGCTATTTAAGCATTAATATATTACTACTACTATTACCAGCTAACAATTATATAATGTTTACTTATTATGTGCAAGGAATTATGTTAAGTGCTTTACAATTATCTTATTTGATATTCACAACAGTCCTGGGAGGTAGTTGCTATTATGATTTCCATTCCACAGCTAGGGAAATGGAGACAGAGGTTAAGTGACTTGCCCAGAGTCACACAGCTAGTCAGTGTCAGATCTGGACTCAGGTTTTCCTGACTCCAGGCCCAGTGCTCTATCTACTGTGCTATCAGCTATCCCTATTAATACATCAATCTAAGGCAATATGAAGCACAGGCTGAGCTAACTATTTCCGATAAAGATGTCACAGTAAGAATGCTGGTCTTGTGCCTCTAACACTCACTTGCCAAGGACCACTTGTAAGTCAGTCAGCCTCTGGGACTTGTTTCCTCCTCTGTAAAACCAAGTGATAATAATTTCTGAGCATTCTCACCTTGCACCATTGTTGTGAGGAATGGATGAGATGCTTAATAGGCGGTGGGTTTTTCTTCCGCCAACTATGAAGCACCATATAAAGGTAACCTATTAGTAGTAGCAGTAAGCAAACCTTCATAGAGAAGATGGAGATACGGTGGATTGCTATAATGAAGTAACATACATAAGGTCTATTTAAACTTTGAAACGCTATAGAAACGTAACCCAGAGGCACCAGTAAGAGGAGCAGAAAACAGTCAAAAAGAACAGCAAGCATCATAGGCTGCTATCTTTAATGTACAATTCCATTAGCACAAAAACTAGAGGCTGGCAACATGATTAATAAGAAGCAATATTAAATTAAGTTCTATACAGAAATGGCTAATAAAGATCATAGACCATAATGAATCAGATCCAGTTTGCTGTATAATTTATCTTTTTAATCTGAGAAGGCAGATCTTACAGAACAACTCTCACTCAAATGGAAATCTGGATGCTTAAAAAGTACCATTACAGAGCTTAAACATGAGTTTGGGAATTTTCATGGCCAAATTAGGCCTATAAAACTACCCTGAGGTAATGAACCTGAAGAATACATACATGCATTTTTCCCAACTTTCCTAACGACTTTTTAACCAACTTTTCATCTTTGATAAAACATACTAATATCAATTATATCAAATTTTTGTGACGATGCACTAAAATTAAGTTAAATCTGAGTTTATTAAATCAAGCTGAGAATTCATAGTTACAGCTTGTGCATACACATGGAAGAAGTATGAACATTTACATAAAACTAAGGGGTAAAATTTAGACATGACATTATTGAATAGAATCTTCAAAATGGATACTTTAATTAGCTTACCGTGGAGACTGTTCTTGCAAAAGATCGCTTTAAAATGTGCACAGGTTCAGTGGTTTGCTGTTTACCTTTTGAAGCACTGCCATCACTGGTTGGGAGCCTGAAGAAAGGTAAATATATAAAACTGGTTTATACAGGAAAAGCCAATAAATGTGTACATATCTTTTTTCTTCTAATAAAATCAAGGAAAATTTTGTCCATATTTTAAATAAATGCCATGGTGGGTCATTTAAAAGATATTGTGCTATCTACTAATTAGAAACTAGAAAATTTTAACACTAAAGCTGAGACTATACACAGAACTTGTTTTATATCACAGAAATAAACTCCTAAAAAAGGGGCAGAAATATGTGCATCCTTTGGTACTCCTGGAATGTTAAACTGAATGAACAAAGCATTTATGAAGTGCATACTATGCACAAAGCTCTGGGGATACAAAGAAAAGTCAAACAGTCTCTGTTCTCCAGGAGCTGACATTCTATTGGAGGAGACAACACATATGAGCGGATGGTAATGTCTCTTCTTTAATGTCATTTCCACTTATAAAAGACCTAGAGCAGCGGTTCTCAACTTGTGGGTTATGTTCAATTTTTGTAACAATGAAAATACATCCTGCATATCAGATATTTACATTATGATTCATAACAGTAGCAAAATTACAGTTATGAAGTAGCAACGAAAATAATTTTATGGTTGGGGGTCACCACAACATGAGGGACTGTATTAAAGGGTTGCGGCATTAGGAAGGTTGAGAACCATTGACCTAGAGGAAAGGTTCTGTTACACTGAGTATACATTTTATAAAGGATTTAAGGGAATTCATTGATGAAAATTACACTGAATGTTAGAAGACTGGGATAGGTTATAAATTTGAAGTACTGGAGGAAGTGTACACACTTACAACATCATTTTGATATATTGATATGTATCATGTATAAAGGACTGTGTGTCTGTATGTATCTACATACGTAAAAATTTCTTTAAAACAACTTTGAAGATACAGAAATACAAAGTATGCTCAATATATAACTGGTACTAAAAATATTTGATTTGACTGATGAAATAGATTTCCCATGATATTTCTGAAACATTTTTTCTTAAAAAAAATTATCTTTGAGATAATCCATAGGTTTAACTCAACAGATGGATAGATGAGGAATTGTTAATTTTTTGTTTCTTAGCACTGATTATTTCAAAAAGAAACAATTAAAACCAAAATATGTCCTAAAAATAGAGAACATTAGTACAAAGACATTGATTAAGGAATGATTCACTTTTCCCTCATAAGCAAAATAGAAAATAAAATAGTAAGCAAATGCCATAAAGTTGCCATGGAGAAACATTAAGATTTCTCTGAAGAATTTTCTAAGAATTAAATCTATATTGGGGAACTTTTCCAGATCTGTGATTTATTGGAATGGTGTATTTCTGGGTGTGTAAATTCCTTCCAATGATGCAGATCAGCAGCTCGAATACAACTTATAGTTTTAGAGAGTGGTCTGGAAGTATTAAGAGGTTAAGTGGTCACTAAGCTAAAGTATGGCAGAGGCAAGATTTGAAAACCCAGATATTGTGGATGCTTAAGGGGAGGCCTCTATCCATTATTCCATGCTACCTCTCATTCATAAATGTTTAAGTGTGTATGAATGCATATGTGTATATATTCATATACATAAGCATGCATCTTCTCTGCTGAGTCTATACCACAAAGTATTTAACAAGGAATATAAAATCTAGAGCAAGTCAATCAGGATCCAAACATAAAGCTTTTTGTCCCAATTTCACTATAATGTTTTCTCTTGGATTAACTTATCTGGCTATTATAAACAAAATGTAAGGAAAATTAACAAAACAGTTGTAATAATATAAAGTTCTTAGTAGAAGAAAAATATCATTTAATAGGCAAAAGAATTCTAGATGGCTATCAGTTTAAAATTAATCCTCATGATGAGAATAAAGTAATAATAGCTAGAATTTGTATGCACTTTCGCATATAAGATTTGCAAAGTACTGGTCATTGGCAACATGGTTAGAGCCTCATAACAACCCTAAGGCAGGTACTACTGTTAATATCTTCATTTTACAGATGAGGAAACTGAGGGTCAGGAGGTTAAGTAACTTGCTCAGGGTCACGCAGCTAGTATTTATCTGGGGCAGGATTTGAATTTAGGTCCTTCCTGACTCCAAGTCCAGAAGTCTATCCATTGAACCACCTAGCTTTCTCTAATGTAAAAAATGTCACTAAAAAAAAGACTGAAATACACAGGAAGTTAAGCTGAGTTAACTGTTTTTATACACAGGTCTACATTTCTCTTGACATTATAATAACTTCCCTGAATACTTTAAAAATAATCAATGACCCAAATAAGTTTTCACTTTATCATACTCTGTACTTGAGAATACTCCTGCATCTATTCACAAAGGGGTGAGGAAATAATTTTACATGAAAATATGTACAATACCTGTATAATAACTGAGGTATCTGTCCTGCATTAACATCTGTACCATTGTTTGATTTCTTTGAACTCTTAAATTGGAAAAGAACTCTGAAGAAAAAGAAAAATACAAAAAAAATCTCATTTATCAAAAAAAAATTAATCAATGAAAAGTATCAATATTCTTATAAGAGAACTTAAAGTTGATCTTAAGCTAGCTTACTGTTCAAGGGTAACAAATCAGGAAAGAGGTCACACTGACTGTCATAAAACTCGTCCTCAGACCCCACTTTCTTGATAGCAACAATAATACCCTTAAAGCACATTCTCTGATGAAATAATTAATGATACTTCAGACTTACCCATCATCTGTGGTAATAGAGGCCTGTCCATGAGATCCACAGTCGCTGCTAGGTCCTGACACACGAGCCCATGCCACATACCACCAGCCAGCTTGTAGAAGAACTGGTTCATCGAACATCATGGCATATTTTTCTCTGAGAGAAATGTTAGTCAGACAATGCCAAAATCTATAGACTGCTGATAAACCTACCTAACAGAAACTCAGTTAAAATGTATGAAAAGCTGCATATCCAACTGAAATTCACAGAATCAAAGAACTTGAAAAATGGACAAGATCTCAGAGCCATTTAGTTAAAATCATACCTGAGTAAGAAACTCTTAAAATATACATAAAGATTTCTGGTGAGGGGGATTCTCTCAGCAATTCCAAAATAGTTCTAATTACTAGAAAAAATTTTTTCTTGCATGAAACCTAAACTTGCCTTTTCTTATTCCACTTAACTGTGCCAAATTCTGCTGTGTGGGGTCAGGTTGAATAAAGTTTAACTTCTCCTTCTTATTTAGTCCCTAAAACATTAGAAGGTGGCGATCATACACACCTACATTCCTCCACTCCAACATACTCATAAGTCTTCTCTTATAGAGACTCGATGTCCCCAGTTCCTTCAGTCAATCTCATGATATAAGTATAAGAAATGCTTCTCCTCTTTGCTAAGGTTAATCCTTCCACATGCATCTTTGATCTCATCCTGTCTCATCCTGCTCTAGAAAAATGCCTCCGTATCATCCCTACTGAATTTTCATTCCTTTACTATCCAGCAGTTCTTTCTCTGCTGCCTCCAAACATATCTATCCTGTGATCCAACCATTCTTACTAAATTTCATCCTGTACTTTACTTCCCCTTCTCAGCTAAACTCTTTGACAGAACCATGCACTGTAGGTGCCTCTACTTCACTTACTCATTTTAAAATTACATGTAATCTGGCTTTTGAACTTATTCAACTCAAACTGCTCTCTCCAAAGTTACCAATGATCTCTAACAGGCCAAACCTAACCATTTGTTCTCAATATTTATCCTTCTTGACTTTTCTGAAACCTCTGACATTGTCCATCACCCTCTTCTGGATACTCTCTCCTCTCTAGGGTTTCCTACACTTTCCTGATAATTCTCCCACCTTTAGACCCCTCCTCAGTCTCTGGTTGGACCTTCATTCAGCCAGGACACTTCAACTAGCAGCAGATTTTTTCTGAGGGTTTGCCCTGGCTCCTTTCCTCCCAGCAGTTCTCAAACTTTTGGTCTCAGGAACCCTTTATCCTCTTAAAAATTATTGAGGACCAAAACAACATAAAATGCATGCATATGTGCATGAATATATACATGCATTCGTATACACTTATACATTTATGTATGAGAAGTAGCGTGGAATAATGGATAGAGGCCTGGTATTAAGAGCCCATAATGCAGGGGCTATATCTATTGACATTTACCATATTATAAGTAAAAACTGCTATAATTTAAAAATATTTACTTAATAATAATTCATTTAAAAATAACAATAAACAAATCCATTACATTAATATAAGTAACCTATTTTGATTAGTTAACAGTAGTAGTTTTACAATGTTTTTTGTAATTCTCTTTTAATATCTCTTTAAATAGAGGACAGCTAGATTCTTGTATCTGCTTCTGCATTCAATCCATAAACTTAGAGATCATCCTCAAGTCCCCACTCTCTCTCAACCCTTTCCCCCACCCCTCCACACCTTTTCCAATCTGTTGCCAAGGTTGGTCAATTTTATCTTCATAACAACTCTCATTGCTCTGATGCTGGCACCACTCTTGTGCAGGCCCTCATCATTATGTGCCTGGATTACTGCCTGCAGATAAGTCTTCCTGTCTCAAGTCTCCCCCCAACTTCCATTTCATCTTCCATTTGGTCACCAATGTGATTTTCCTAAAGCAGAGGTCTGGCCTTGTCACACTTCTACTTCCTTAACCCCTCCAGGAAATCAAGCATAAAATCCTGTGTTTGGCGGTCAAAGCCTTTTGAAACCTCCCCTGCCAACCTTTCCAATCTTCTTTCACCTTAAATCCTCCCTTCCACATAATCTGTGATCCAGTGACACTGGCCTCCTTGATGTTCCTTGAAGACACTCCTCAGAACTTAGCAGAGTGTCTGGGACATAGGAAGTGCTTGATAAATATTTATTGTTTGGGAAAAAAAAATCTGTTGTGATTTTTTGTTGTTGTAATGTCTAAAAAAAACTGAGCCTAACTCAAATATATAATCAGAAAAGTGAGAATTTAATAGGAAAATATATCTTAGTATAATATGAAAATAATTTTGACCTCTCAGATGCTCTGAAAGGGACTAAAAGACCCCTAAAGTCCTCAGACCACACCTTTGGAAATGCTGCTCTATATTATCTTGTTTAGGGATTTTATCTGTAATACAGATGATTCTCAGACCTACATATCCAGGCCTAATTTCTCTCCTGACTTTCAATCTCATATCACTAACTGCCTTTCTGAAATCTCAAAATGAGTTTATTGTCAGCATCTCAAACTTTGACCAATATAATGATCTAGCATAATTCCCAAAGACTCATAATAAAACATACTGTCATTCACCTCCAGAAAGACAACTGATAAACTCAGTGCAGACTCTAACATATTTTCTTCTATTTCTTTCTTTTTCTCAAAAAATGGATAATGTGGAAATTTGTTTTGTGTATCAAAAAAACCTTACAAAAACCCCAAACCAAAGAAAACCTCGCTCATTAAGAAGACATCAAGAGTCCTTCCAACCAACCATCTTTCCTAGCAGTCACTCTTCTTCACCTGAGACCCAATATGAGTGGTAGATATACTTCTTGCTCCCCATGGCTATTCTTATTTGTACTTCTACTATCATATTTCAATTTTCTCTGAGGCAAAGAAACCAGAGCACAACTAGAAACCAGAGTTCTTTATGTTTTTTTAATCTTGCCACTAATGTTGTTAGCAGTATTAGGCATCTGCAGGTCATCTTGCCTGTGTCCCAAGAACTAGGACAATGGATGAGCTTTCAGAAGCACAAGCATGAATCCGGGAGACTTCACAGAAAAACTCTTGGTCATGAAACCCAGGGCAAAAAAATTAGGAATTCTGAAGTTCCGAACCATTTTGAAGGGCAGACATCTAAATCTTATTAAAACTAAATCTTCTAGTGTTGAATAAAATCTATTTCAGAACCAAATAATTTTGGGAGCTCCCTGACAAGTTCTAGCTAGATTTGGTCCCATGTGGCTGGTTTTAATCCTAATCTGTAGTACTGAATAGTCAAATAAGCCTTCAAAAATGTTTTCAGGTATAGCCCAATATGGCTTCTTGAGTGTCTGTGCCTAACAGGGAAGAGAGAAAGAAACAAGCATTTACTAAGTGTTTACTATATGTTAGGTATTGACCCTTACTAATATTATCTCATTTATCCCCACAGCAATCTTGTAACATATGAACTATTTCAATCTCCATTTTACAGTTGTGGAGACTGAGGCAGGAAAAGGGTATGTAAACTGCTCAGGATCACACAAATAAAGAGTGTCTCAGGCCAGATTTGATCTCAGGTCTCTCTGGCTCCAGGCTCAGTATTCTATCCATTGCACCACCTAGCTATAATTGTTCAGGCAACTGTCACAGAACAACTCTCTGATCCATCTGTTCCAATGTGTTATCACTAATTTCTGATGAGGTAAGGAAATATTCCATAGGGGATGTCCTATTATAGTAAACAAATATATAACTATCTCATATTTAATTAAAAAATAAACATGTATTTTATTTTGTGTAACAAACATAATATAAAGAAGATTCATTTTCATTTACCTTTGATATATTAATTAAAACAGAATTTAATTGAATGATTTTTTAAAAACCTCTATTTCCTTTCTAATACATATGAATGAAATATACTAAAGATAATTTTAAACTTTCTGTTCAAAATGTTAAGCTTAAATATTTAGTAGAAACTTAAAAACAATTATAAAGATAGACCTTATTAATCTCATTCTATAATTTAAAAGTAGTTACAAAGAAAAGAAAAATCATTTACCTAGCAGCACAGTCATATGCCAAGACATCAGTCTCTGCAAGAAGGTCACCATCAGTTTCATGATCTCCTCCATCTGGACCTAATTCAAACAACTAAGGGAAGGAAGAAATGTTGATTTTTATTTCAATAGTCATTTTTATTGTGATGTTTGTTATTTATTTGCTGAAAATTCTTAATATGTTAGGCACTATGAAGGTAAAAATCTAGTCGAACCTGTTCTCTAGAAGCTTACATTTAAAATCAACAAGGAAATATGTAAAAATGCCACATATTAAAAAAAAAAGACTGAGTTTTTGTTTTTCAATTTTCATTTGTCTTATATGGAAGAAAACTTGAAAGCCCTTACTCGTGGGTAGGTTTTTATTGTTGAAAAACAGTATTTGAAGGAGTTGAGAAGATCCTTTCCCAACCTATTATATCTTGAAGTTTTTCCAAATGAAGTACAATCTAAGGAAATAACTGCATGGCAGAAACAAAATGGCTTGAATAAAAAATAATAGGAAATTGTTCAAAATATAGTACGGAAGATGGAAATGGGAGTGAGAAAAATATTTACAAAGAGGCATGAGGCAAGGGGAAGTGAACTAGAGGCTAGAAAAATATTTTCCTGGGCATAACATGGTAAGATGGCAAATAGGAAAAGATGCCACAATGATAATGACATCTGAAGACTAGAAAAACAATTTTAGAATTAAAGTTAAGAGGCTAAACTTGACATAAGGGAGGATTAATTAATGGAAAAACATTTGAAATGGAAAATAATATGAAAAATGACCCTATATCTCTGAGTTGTATAGAGGGAACCACAAGTAGGTTGTTTAGAATAAATATTTTTAAGGATTTGCTCAAGTATAAAAGCAGCATAATATAGCCTAACGACAGTATGCTAGAAAACAATAGGAAACACTTTACTAAGTTACAATTTAACAAAGAGAAATAAGTTCTCTCATGTTGAGCAGTTGTCATGTAACAAGAGGCAAGAGGATAAAGCTGGAAACAAGTAGCTATAATATACAGACTACATACAGACTAAAGAGATCTTTTTGGCAGTATGTTCGGGAACGCTGGTTCCACACAAACGTTTTTTCAGTACACTTTTACAGGATAGCAGCAACTAGGTAAAAATTCACATTTTTTCAACACAAAGGAAAAGTTTGATCATGCAATAGATTACCTTTATTTTAGCAGTATATTCTCCTCTACCTCCAAAAAGACCAAGACCACCAAGTAAAATATCAGTGTCAGCACTGAAACGAATTGCTTCAACTGAATGAGCAGAGTAACCCCAGCCTCCTCCATGACCTAAAGAGCGTAAGTGATTTAATTGTTTATTGATAACACTTCAGATTTACAGGGAAAATTTACTTTTCATGAAACATGAATGTACATACTTTCAAATCTGTTCACCACACTGTAATCTTCCTTGGAGTAAACTTTCATTACCGCTTGAGTCTCTTCCTCTGTACTTGCTACTCCCATTTTTAAATCCTGCATGGCTGCCAGTGTATCAAGGCAACCTGAAACAAAATGAAGACAATAATATTTAAGCTCTGTAAAATGAAATTCTTAGCAATATTGGTGCTATATTAACTTAAAACAAATCAAAATAAGTAAAATATACTTGTTGTATGCAAAACTAACCTGGTCAAGTTTCAATAGCTCAACAGAAGAGTTACTCAGAACAAGTAAAATCTACCTCTCCTCAAGACAACACAATTAGGGAACTCTCTTAATGCTGACCTATAAGCTACAATTTGCACGTCTTTCTTCTTTAGGGGTAAATTTACTGAAGGAAGTATTCTATTGCTCTTATTATGGTATCTAGTTCAGTGCTTTTTAACAAAAAAGAACATAAGCTATATATCTCCATATGCTCAGAAAATAAAACAGAGCAGCTAAAGAAATTTAACTGAATGCCAATCACAAAGCTCTACTCACCAAGAATGTGCAAAGCTGCATGAGACCTAGTTGTGAGAGCTCTTGATCCCGTAGGTAAAGCAAGTTCAGGGCTCAATATACTACATCTTGATTGCATGTCCGGTGCAGAAGGAAGAAGCCTGGAGTCAGCAACCACAGCATTGTAGCACCACAGTTCTCTAGCATTTGGTCGAAATCTGAAAAACAAAAACAACAATTAAAGCATTTTAGAAATTATCTAGCTTACATAAAATATATAAAACACGTCTTATATATAATATATAAATGACATTTGTAACAGGGATGTTATGAGGATTATAGTTATGCAAAATGCTTCTCAAACTTCAAAAATGAGATGTTAACTATAATTATTAATAATAGGAACTTAAACATGTAGAGAAAATGTAATTTGGTGGAAGGCCACAAAGGAAGCCTGTGGAGGAAGGTGTAATACACTGTTTTGTTTTGTTTTTTAAGTGCATTAATTTTTATGTTGGTTTGTTTTTAAATGGTTGAGAATAGGCTTTTTTTTAAAAAAAGCAATTATATAGCAAAAAACCTCATGGATTTTCCAGATGTGGGTTCTAGCTTGGGCTGTGCCTATTGCTGTATGACCTTGCTAAATCACTTCTCATCCTTGGATCTCAGTTTCTTCATCTGTAAAAATAAAGAAATTAGACTAAAAAATCTTTAAGGTTTATAGAAAACCATTCTATGTAACTATGATCCTCATACCATATCCTCCTCATACCCTGTTTATATAGAATCTTATGTATTTCTTTACTAATGTGGTGACCTTAAATAATCATAGAAACTACCAATGCACAAATCGCCTCCACAACATCAATGACAGGTCTTGTCCTGACTGTTGGAATACCACCCGTGACAGGGAACTCACTACCTAGTGAGGTAAGCCAGCCTGTTCCATTTTTGGACAGTTCTAATTTTTTGAAAATTCCTTCTTAAATAGTAATAATCTTTCCCTTTAATTTCTACCCATTGATCCTATTTTTCCTCTGGGGCTAAACCAATATGAATACTATTAAAACCTGGTTTGACTGTTTGATTAACACTATCTCCTCTCCTGAATCTTTTTTTCCTATAGGCTCAATGTCCCTCATTCCTTAAATTAGCAGTTCTGAAAGTGTGGTCCATGGAGACTATTTCTGACAGTCTGTAAGGTCAAAACTATTCTCATAAGAAAACTAAAATGTTTTAATTTCTAATATGATAAATATTGACAGATATAACCCATGGAAGCAAAACCTTTTTTAAAAAAATCAACTTACTTACTTTTAGTTTTACAAGATTCAGTTCCACAATCCCTTGAGTTTCAAATTTTCTCCCCTTCCTTCCTCTGTTCTCCCCTCCCCCCCACCATGGCAGCATGCAATCAAGTACAAGATCTGCAAATACTTTCACACTGTACAATAGTCTGGTTGTATAGAAGGGTTGTAACCAATGGAGTGAACAATGGGAAAAAGGGAGAAAACCAAACATGAGAAAGAACGATAGCATGTACATTGCTTCAGTCTCCATTTAAACTCTGTTCTTTCTAGATCGTTCTCTGAATGTAGATATCTCCTCCCATCCTGAGACTTGCAGAGTTGTCTTATTGCTGTGCGTTGCTGAGAAGAGTCCAGTTTATCAAAGATGGTTGTCACACATATGATGTGTCTGTGATTGTGTACAAATTTTTCCTGGTTCTGCTCTTCTCACTTAGCAAATCCTTTTTAGAGTATAGAAATTTTAGGAATGTAAAGAGGATATTGAGAACAAAAAGTCTAAGAACAGCTACCATAATCTTGATGATATAATTTTTAAGTAATGAAGACTTGAACCCAAGTGGTCTTAGTTGAACGTTTTAGCAGGGATCTCATCTACTTTGTTCTGTAATTATACTCCTATTAATGGGGTCTAAGATTGCATTAGATTTTTTTTTTCAGCAGCAACTAATACTGTTGCCTTGTATTGTGCTTCCAGACTCATAAAGCCCTGAGGTCTTTTTTGTTTTGACATGATTTTTTTCTAGTCATATCTCCCTCATTCTATGCCTTCCACGGGTGAATTTTTGCATGTTAGTGCCAAAAAAAAAAAAGAACGTACATCAATCTTTATTAAATTTCCCAGTATTAAACATATTTCTACATTCTAGCATATTGGAAATTTTTAAAATGTTGATTCTATCTGCTAATATATTAGCCATCCCTTGTAGCTTTGGAGCATATGCAAATTTAAAGTACAAGCCACCCATATCTTCATGTAAGTGACTGACAAATCTGTGTGAAAGAACAAGTTTATAGAAAATCTCATAGCATTATTCTCATTAGAGAGACTTTGTCTCCAGTCTGACATCTATACAATAGCCAGCTGTTTCAACCGTTGCAAAATCCACATTATAATTATTACTATTATTATTCCTCCTTCACCTTCATTTTCTCCACAGGCCTTTTGTTTTGGGGGGGGAAGGAAGAGAGACAATCACAGTTAAGTGATTTGCCCAAGATCACACAGCTAGTAAGTGTCTGAGGCTAAATTTGAACTCAGGTCCTCCTGACTCCAGGGCTCGTAGTCTATCCATTGTGCCACCTAGCTGCCCCTTCTACAAGTCTTCCTGAGAGATTTTTGCTTTTCCAAAATTTTAATTAAGTTCCTGCATAGCTGTACTAAATTCCCAATGTTCGGTTCTCTAAGAGGTCACTATAATATCTACTTGCTGACAAAAAATCATAACACATATAAAACTATGTACTTTGAAGAAGAAAATTATTGGGCACCTGAAAAATATAAATATTATTTTCAAAAACAGAAATAAATGCCACAGTTAACTAACAAGTATTATAAAAGATGATTACAATTAGCAGTTTAGTGAAAGAAAACAAAATGTCCATAGTATTTTATCTTTTCCTAATAAGTCTTCACATTAAATTGACTGAAAATCACTAGCAATAAATTAGTTAACAATAATTTATTAAGTCAACCCTGATCTGGGTTCTAGGGACATAAATACAAAGTAGTCTAGTCTGCCCTCGAGGAATTTACATGTTATTGAGGGCAAGACAACATGTGTATACACAAGTAAAAGCAGGATTTTTACAAAAACATAGTGGATTTGGGATAAAGGTACTAACTGCCTTCAGGAATCAGGAATGGAATAAAGAAACGTGAGAAGGAAGAACATTTCAGGCCTGTGGGATAGATTGTGCATAAACATGGAAATGGCTAATAGAATCTTGGGATTAGACTGTAAGTAGGCCAGTTTGGAAGGAAGGTAGAGTAAGGGAAGGATAATAATGTGTAATTAGCCTTGAAATCAGTCTGTGAAGGGCTTTAAATGTAAATGAGAAGAATTTGTACTTAAAACTTGTAGCAACAGGGAAAAACTAAAATTTATTGAGAAATAGAATGAAGATTTTCTAATAAAATGCATATTAAATATAGTGATTTATGAACATAGGAAGCAACCTACCTCCAAATAACATCATAAACAGGATCAAGACATACACCAAACCCTTGCAGATCCTCCTGCTCAGAATCATTAAATGTCTTACAACTTCCATCTACTTTATTTATCAGGAGACATTTAAATGGTGGGGGTTCCGATATAGAAGCAGGTATTAACCCTTGAAAAAGGGGGAAAAAATTATCTCAGAGAGAAGTCCAAGACATGTGATAGTGGAATAAAATGATAAACAGCACTCCATTCAAAACAAAAAACAAAAAGCATCCCCAGTCACTGACTCCTTTCTAGTCATGTAACTACAAAGGACAGAGGCCGAGTTCTTTGGCCTCCTTGTATTAAACAGAACTCCTCTCAGGCTTCTGTAATACTCTCCTCTGTTGGCCCTATTTTGATTATTTGTCTGTATTTTCCCCCTTGTCAATCTCACTGACTGTCAAATACTGCCTCTGCAAATAACTCAGTTCACTCCAATTTTCTCATGGCTCCAATATCTCATTTGGAACTCTCTGTTCATTATCTCCCCTGAAGAGTCTGTCAACATCTGGGATTTTCAACATATTAAAAACACTATTTGTCACTCTTTCCTTAACACCTGCCCCTCTTATTATTTCTCTACTTATCTTGATAACACTATAATTTTTTCCCCAGGCTTTTATACTCTTAAAACTCAGAATTATCTTTGAGTATTTTCATTTCTTGACCTACTCTGCCCTCCAAATTAAATCAATTTTGCTTCTTAAATTTTTCTCACATTTATCCTTTTCCATTTACCTCTACTGCTACCACCTTTATTCAAGGTATAATTAGGTCCACATGGGTTGTCGTAGTTACTAACTGGTTTCTCCCCTCTCCAATTTATCTTATATATTGTTTTAAAGGTATTTTCCTAATGTACATGTCTGCATCATTTCTCTATTCTTGTGATCCCCTACTGCATATAGGATAAAATGCAAGCTATTTATCTTGGCATCAAAGCCCCAATTGGTTTATGGTATTATGACCATATGAATACAGATTTTTAATCGTAATAAAACTTGTTAATATTTCACTTAATGTGACTAAAAAGGTCAATTAAGCAAATATTTATCACTTCATATATAGATATATAGATATATATATAAAATTAAAACACTGTGAACAGAATCCACTCACTCCAATTTATAATCTACTTACGACAAGGGAAGTAGTAACCCAGTTTTCAAATAATCTTTCTACAGAGCTCAAATGGCCCTTTGCTTATGTTTTATCATGCCCTATTATACATTTTAAGTATGTGTAGGCTAGCTTATAGAATATTGTAGACTTTGGATTTCTCACCCTCTCATCTTTCCATTCCATTTACATCTTAGCAACCTCCTCTCATTTCCTTCCATCTAAAGAACAAATAGAGAGGTCAGAGGACAATTTTTCCATACGCTATATTTGCCTCAGTTTCTTCACTCTTATCCCTACTTTTCAAGTAGAATGTAAAATCTTTTACAATGCTATATGGACCGTATATACCAAGACTAGACCTAATTTTTGTTGGCTCTTTATTTTACCTATTATGTGTCTGCTGGCAAAAATCTCTGATGTAGCAAGTACATGGGAGTTTATAAGTGCTTCATCAATGCGTAAGAAAGTTTGGTCCCCGCTTGCTCCAATCCAAGTAGCCTTGCGTCCATATTTTGATCCAATATTGGGCATGGAAGCAGGTTTTGCATTCCAATAAGGCATATCCAAAATTGGTCTTCCAAGTTGTCCTTTCTAAACAGTTTGGAAAACAGTAATATTAACATTAAGTAGAACAAAACATAACAAGAATACAGTCTATAATGTCAACAAGAGGGAAGACGTTAAAAAATAACACTTATGTCAAATATATAAAACACACACACACACACACACACACACACACACACACACACACAGAGCAAAATATATCATCCATAATGAAACAAGTCCTTGATCACTTACTTGTGCTTTGAATTTCAAGTTTTCATGAAATTTCATATAAAGTTTAATTTTTACTTTTATAAAATCAACTGATGGTCTCTTAAATCTTAAAACTAGACCTAAATGAAAGCGAATCTCAGCAAGACATTTCTAAAATATGCTGCTTCCTAAAAATAAGCCACAAATATTTTTTAAAGTAAAATGTTTAACAAATATACATCTTAAAATAACTTGTATTCACTTATTTGCTGTTAGTAAATAATACTGACATTCCAAGGAGATAACGTCAACAAGATGCCATTGAAGAACTGAGAAATAAAGTATGATTATGAAGACCAGAAATTATATATCATATAAACCTTTTAATACATTAAAGACTATTAATATAATTTATATACTGAAAATAAAACTTGTGAGTAACAGCAGATTAACAGTGAATATAGCATAAATAGCTTACTTCACTTCCATTTCTGTATAAAAAGAATCAATGTTTTAAGCAACTTTTGCTAAAAATAAAAAAGGAATGACTCTACAAGATAATCTACAAAATAATCTAAAACAGTTAAATTTTTCTCTTTTATTTTAATCCTTCTTATTGACACTTTTTGTTTACTTCACTATAGTATAGTGAAGTAAATATATAGTAAATATATAGCTTCCTCTCAACTCTTTCCCCTGAAAAAGAATATATGTAACATGGGAAATTAAAAAAAAATTCCTATCATCCTTACTTACATATTTATGCTCACAGTTTAGTCATGCTTTGATTTTAGGGTTGAAATAAAAATACTTCACAAGTATGACATGGAATCAGGGCAAAAGAAGGTTAAAGCTGAAAAGGTTCTAAATAATACCTGTCCACTTCGCCAGGGGCTAGAGTAGTGTTAGAGAAGTAGGAAGTTAGCAAGCATGTTTCTTTCTCAACTCAAAATGTTGATTTCTCCCTATCCTCTGCACACTCCCTTACACAGAAGTCATTACTGTAGTATACATGCAGAATACCATAATCTCAGCAGAAAAGCAAAGCTACTAGATACAAAGACAAGTAAGCAAGGTAACCTGCTATAAGGTGGGTCAAGCAATATTATAAGGGATTAATTCCTGGCTGTGTATCCACTGCATCTGTCAAGCCTGAAGGACAAAGGAACAACAGGACTAAAAGAGTGGCTTGATTATCCATCTATCCTTCGTTCTCTTCTGTTCCATGGGAAGGAATAA
>CM053580.1:100388046-100420588 GCA_028627135.1 Pseudochirops cupreus | reverse complement strand
TTCCCAATTTTTCCTCCACTTCCCTTATTTGGTTTTCAAAATCCTTCTTAAGCTGCTCTATGGCTTTTAGGAAGTCTTCATGTTTCTTGGAAGCTTTTGGTGCAGGATTTCTGACTGTGTTATCTTCCTCCCATTCCATGCTTTGATCCTTCTTGTCCCCAAAGAAGGAATCTAGAGTTTGGTTGCTGTTCTTACTTTGCTTCCTTTTCCTGCTCATGTTGGCCAGTCAATGATTTTTTAGCTCTGTGGAACTCTGCTTCCAGAGGGGAAAGCTCTGTCCCAAATTGCTGGGGTTTTCCTAGCTGCTGGAGCTGTTAGGGGGCTGTCATTTTTTTTGCAGCCCCCACCAGCTTTGGCTCACTGAAAACGCACCCGAGGACCACCACCCAAAACCACACTCTGGATCCAGACCACTCAACGCAAGAGCACTTAGCCTCTGGATGATCACTTGGCCCCCCTGCAGTCTGCAGGCTGGGAGCTCTGAAGCAGCCACGTGGAGGCAGCTGCAGGGCCACTGCTTCTGCTGCTTCCTTGCCCTGGAGGCAGTTTGGCCGGACTGCTTTTCTCCTCCAAGTTTAGCTGAGTTCCACTGACCTTTCACTTAGTCCTTGTTCTTATGGCTTGATAATTCTGGAAACTGCCACAGCTGCTGCTGATCCACTCTCCTGAAGGCTCCAGCTGTGCCTTGTCCTGGCCACCCCCGGGGCCACACCACGGTTTCAGGCCGGGCTGGTTTCGGCTCCCAGTGTGCTACAATGAGCCCTTCTTGCAGAGTTGCCTTCAGTGGGAGATGTGTTTTTCTGTATTTTTATGTGAGTTTTGGAGACCTAAAATTTGTTTGGAGTCATATTTTATGGGTATTTGAGGTGGCTGTGCGGGAGCTGTGGTACCTTGCTGCTCCTATGCTGCCATCTTGGCTCCACCCCCTACTTACTCTTTGTAACCTGCATAAGAGCTAGGGGCCCTTTTAGTTCTGATCCCATGACTTTGGGAAGTTACTTAAGCTCTGTAAGCCTCAGTTCTTCATCTTTAAAGTGCAAGAGAACTGGACTAGATGGTCTCTAAGGTCATTTCGGGCTCTAATTCTGTGATCCAGCAATAATATCCTTTCTTCTGTTGGATACAGCTGATACTCTATCTCTCCTCTGTGTGCCTTTAGACTGCACTGGCTGGCCTCTATATCTGGAATGTGCTTCCTCTTTACCCTGATTTCTCAGAATCCTTCATTGCCTTCAGATCTCAGATCAATAACCACCTTTTACATGAAATCTTTCCAGAATTTCCTTATCCACTAGTGTACTTCCTCCCAAACTACCTTAGGGTTTTTTTTGTGTTCATGTATGTACGTTTGTATGTGTGTATGTGTGTGACATACATGCATGCTCATTTATATCTGCTAAGTTTTATCCCCTTTTAAAATGTTAGTTCCTTGTAGACAGAGATTGTCTCACTTTACCTTTGGATTCCCAGTGCTAAGCGTAGTACCTAGTATGTAATAGGTATTTTAACAAGTCCTTATTAATTGATTGGTCCTTTGACCTACATATCATATGCTAGCTATCTTTTCCATCAATTGTCAGAAAAGTCCTCTCTACTCAGCTCGATTGAAAGCATAAAGCAACCTGCCCATGAATTTTGTAATATTTAAAATGTTAAGAGAACAGTGACGAGGCATGTCCATTGTAGTTCCAGGAAATCACAAGAAACATTCTTATTCATATGTTTTCTGTCTCTGTGAGCTCACAGGCACCTAAAGACTGCTTGATGGGGAAGAAGCTAATAAATAAGTACCATGAATTTCTACCTTCTCTTCCCCAGTGCTAAGAAGCACAGAAGGACATGGTTGTGGTAGCCTTTCATGAAAGGCTGTTGAAGATGAAAAGTAGAAGTGTAACCACCTAGCTTATCATTAGAAGCTAATGCTGGAGGCCACTGCAAACTCAAAGGGGCTCATTTAGCGGAAGAGGAAAGTTGTCAGAAGAAATCTGAAATGGAAAGAGTATTAGAGCCAAAGGACCTAGGTTCAAATTATACTGCTGACAGTACTTCTGCAGCCTTGGAAGTGTTTCCTAACTTCCCAGAGTTCTACTTTACTCTGTAAAATGAAGTAGCTGGACTAGGTGAATTTGAGGTTTCTCCCAGCGAGAGCTCTATAATGCTGTGAAATGGAGGGATTGCTCTTACCCTTATAGAGATCGCATATTCTCTGGTGTTTTGGTGAAGACCTGTACTTTTTATAGGTTTGGGGTTTTTTGTTTTTTTTGCTTTTTGGAAAATTTTAGCCAGTAAGTAATGTATAAAATATATCCAAAAAGTGAGAATGAAGAATTGTTTCATGGAACAGCCAGCGTTCTGTACTGGATTCTCTCTAGGCCCTTCTGATTTATTCTGGGGCTTTGAAGAAAAACTGAAAGCATTTTGATTCAATGCTGTGTTTTTTCAGGTTATCTAAGGAAGGGAACAGAATAAATGGGGCTCTCATGAGGCAGCAGAGGTAGAAAAGCAGACATTAGATTACCTGGGGCACGTGAAAGCTGTATAGCTACAGGCTTGTAATGGCCTATGACTCCTAGAGAGATTCCTTTTTATATTCTCATGTATAGTCATGAGCCTTCTTTCAGGGGAGTGAGGGGGGTTCCAAAGCAGAAGTGATATGACATATTATCTGAATTAATTAGTCTACCATTGTGCTACCTTATGCCATACTAATTATACCAAAAGAAGGAGAGTTGGGCAGTGGTGAAACCATATTCTGGTTGTAGTCTAGGGCCTATATATCTATTTTTATTGTTTAATTCATCTATCTGTCCTAAGAGAGCACAGCAACTGCCACCAGTTGTGGGACCCTGATGACTTTGTTCCTAAAAATAATCCCTGTTCCCTGTAATATTTTTTTTCACCTGAAATGTTTTCATTAAACTGATTAATAATGTCAAGTAGTATATGATTATTGATTACTTGAGGTATTGTTTGGGGTGGTGGGAGCACTCTTTTGGTTTTTTTTGCTTAAGTTTGTGGATTCACCTTTTAAATGAGATTTGTTCTCATCTATTTAAAAAACAAAACAAAACTGAATTTGCAATTTGCTGCCACCAGCTGGTGATGTCTTGCTCCTGTCGCTGTATCAGCAAAGTATTTGCTATGATTGGCCATGCATCAGAGGCAGCTTTTTATTCAAGGCAGTTGCTACTGATTTAGTCATGAATTTCCCACATATTTATCAGAAATATAAGAACATCAATTGACAGTTAGGTTTAGAGATTAAATTACAGAACCATTTCTAGATAAATAATTACCCAAGATACACTGATTTATCTTGTAAACATTTACTGACACACTGTGATGAGACCTACTACAATCAAATTTCTCTGGGCAACTTAATTGTTAATAAACTGGCAATTTTCTTTTTGCCCCAGCCATAGATGCTAGATTGTATATCCTCTGTCAAAACTAATTGAGCAAATAACTTGCCACAAGTGTTATTATACTTTTCTTGTCATCACCCAGGTAGAGGAAGGAAAAACCCTTTTCCATTCTCTTTTTCTGTTCCAAGACAATTTAGACTCTTTAGACACATACCATGGTAAAATTATAAATTACCTTCTAGGTAACTGATTACCCTCTGCCACTACTTAACACAGTGGTTCTCACCCTTCCTAATGCCGTGACCCTTTAATACTTGTATGTGGGCATGTCTGCATATGGCCAGACACACCTGGAGACAGATAGAGGAGCAGTGTCTTGGTTCCTAAGACCATCGGAAATACGTGTTTTCCGATGGTCTTAGGCGACCCCTGTGACCCTTGTGAAAGGGTTGTTCGACCTCCAAAGGGGTCACAACCCACAGATTGAGGACCGCTGACTTAATAGCTTGAAATAGTTTGAGTTTCATACTAACTCAATGAGGAACCAATGACAAAAAGAAATGTGTTTCTAGAGTGCCATGACTGTAATGGACGTGCCTTTTTTAAGGGGGAAAAGATCTCATTTAGTGGTCTTTCTTTTACTTTAAATATGTAGGAGTGAATATGATGGAGATTTGCAGTCCCAACTTTTGAGTAAAGCTAATGAAGAAGATAAAAACTGTAGTAGAGCTCTCTCTGTTGTGAGTACTGTGGTTAGAGCAGCTAAAGACCTCCTGCACAGAGCCCTTGCTGTAGATGGTAAGATTCCTTTTTCTTTTTTTTAATATCTTGCCTCATTAATTTCTTCTTATACAGAACAAGAGACTGTTGAAGGTATTATCTTTTGGGGAGCAAAGAGGGATTTCCCAATATGTGTTTGACCTGTGTAAAGCCAGTTGGAGTCATTGCCTGTACCCTTGACATAACTGATACTTTCTCACCTAGTCCTGCAGGGAATAAATCCTGTGTCTTGAATGACTTGAGCCATTGCTTTCCCCTCTCTGTTAATAACTCTAAAGCAAAAGCTGGAGCTAAATACCTGGCCCCAAAATTGTTGTCCACTCCAGGCAGATCTTATTTTCATAGCCATTCTTATTCCTTTCTTGTTTCTAAAGTATTTTTCAAGAGTGATAAGTAGGGGGAAATTGTATTATTATCATTTATATAATAAGATCTATTTTAAGATCTATAGGCAAAAAATTATATATTACTTTAAAAATATGAAGACAAAACATATTACCTTTAGAAAGCATTTACATAGCACTTATAGATGTATGTTGTGCATAGTTAGATAGATATTGCTTTAAAAACAAATGAAATTATGTTCTAAATGTTGTTTTAATATTCTTTTAGCTGATGACATTCCAGAACTGCTTAGTTCTTCCAGTCTATTTTCCATGCTGCTTCCTCTTATAATAGCCTACATAGGACCTGTAGCTGCAGCTATTCCAAAGGTATGTAACTTAATTCTCTTTAAGTTTAATTTTATACTGAAAGTATTGAAATTTTAGACACTTCTATTTACAAGGAATCTTTACATACACTTAGACTTGAGTTTTAAAAGCAAATATTATAATGGCTTGCAATATAAAAGAAGATAAGAATCTTGAAGTAAACCTTTACTGTTTTGAGTACTGGTGAAAATCCTTACTGCGTTGTTGTGAGCCTTTGTACTTTTTGCAACTAATAAACAATGTGGAGAACTGAAAAGATGGAGATAGCACTACTCAGATTTCAAACACTGATTCGAAAATTTATTGAAATAAGAGAGTAAAGGGGGAAGAGCTGTGGTTTTGTCTATATTGAATAACATTCAATAACAGCAGGCATTTGTAAGTGCCTGTTCTGTAGTAGTCACTGTACATTAGGCTACATATAAAAAAAACAAATATAACAGTCCCAGCTCACAAGTAGCTTTCAGTCCTATTGAGGAAAATGCACATGAATCCAGAGAAGAAGTAAGTGGAAAATGTGCACAGAAAAGGTTTGGGGGAGGGGAGGAGCAGGGTGGAGGGCCCTATGAACTCAGCAGATGAGAATGAATCTCTTACAGAAGGGAGCACCTGCCCTGAACCATGAAGAAGATAAGTATTCTGTGAGGTGCAGGTAAAAACATGCATTCCAGACATGTAGGACAGCCTCTTGAAAAGGTTTACAGAGCTAGGAAGTATAATGTCATTTATGGAGCTCAGCAAGTGGATTTGTTTGACCGGAGCACTGAATACACAGTTCAGCCAAAAACACTTATTTGCCCAGCAAGTGAATGAAACCACTAAGAATAAAAGAAGAGAGACCATGAACTTGGGGGTTCTTATCCATCCTTACCAAGTTGGGGGAGACTATTTTATTATCAAAGGAATCTTAGAAGTGAGTGGACATGTAAAGAACAGTGTCACAGAAGACAAAGATGGAGAGTTTCTAGCTGTGTCAGATGCTATAGAAACATTGGTTTTTGGATTTAGCCTTTAGTTAAGTTTAAGAGTTCATCCATGACCTTGGAAAAAACAGGTTCAGTATATTACTTGGAATGAAAGTCACATTACATTGCAAAGGGCTTATGAATGAATGAGTGAATAAAGCCTCTTTGTAGAAGTTGAATAGTGAAAAGAAAAAGAAATCTAAGGCAATAGCTTGAATGTTTAGCAGGGTTAGAGGAAGGAGGATTTATTATTGTTTTATCTTTTTGGTTTGCTTTTTTTGAGCGAGGGAAGCCCTGAGCATACTTCTACACAGTAGAGAAAGAGGAGAATTTGAAGAAGGGAAATCAAGTTGAAACAATTTATGGGACAATATCCTAAAGCAGCGGTTCTCAACCTGTGAGTCGCAACCCCTTTGGGGGTCGAACAACCCTTTCACAGGGGTCACAAGGGTCACCTAAGACCATTGGAAAACACATATTTCCAATGGTCTTAGGAACCGAGACACCACTCCTCTAGCCATTTCCAGGCAGGCCCACCCACATGCAGATACAGCCACGTACAAGCATTAAAGGGTCACGGCATTAGGAAGGTTGAGAATCACTATCCTGGAGACAGGGTCAGTGACATAAGTGGAGGTTAGTTTTGACATAAGGAAAGGTCACTTAATTCTCTGAGATGAGAAGATAGAAGGAAGAGATAAGGATGAGAAGTTACTGAGAGAGAAGATCTCTTCTCAAAGTTTTTCCATAATAGGATAAATTTTCACCTGTTGGAATGGTTTATGTGGTCCTAATGAAGATATTGGAGAGTATGGTTGTATTCTGTGCCTATAATTTTGAGGTTAAAACAGCTTTTCACTGAAAAATATGTCAGTCTAATAATTTTGTAAATGTTTAAATTTTTTACTTTAATTTTTTTACTTTTCAGCTAGTGACATCATATAGTCACAATACTTGAAATTGATATCCTGATTCATAATTTTTCTGCTATGTCACAAGACACAGTGTCAATCAGTAAACATTTATTAAGTGCCTGCTATCTGCCTGCCACTGTGCTAATGCTGAGTATGAAAAAAAAACCTACCAATACAAAAGAGAGTCCTTGCTCTGAAGTAGCTCACAAATTAATGAGGGAGACAACAAATAAATACATACATATAGGATAAATAGGAAATAATTAACTAAACATTAAAATTAAGAAGGGTTGGGAATGGCTTCCCGTAAAAGATGAAATTTTAGTTAGTACTGGAAGCCAGGAGGCATAGAGATGAGAAGGGAGAGCATACTAGTCATAGGAGATAGCCAGTGAAAATGCCTGGTGCCAAGAGATGGAATGTCTTAAGCATGGAACACCAAGGAGACTAGTGTCACAGGATCATAAAGTACATGCCAAGTAATAAGGTATAAGAAGACTGGAAAGGTTGGGAGGTGGGGGGAACTAGCTCATGAAGGACTTTGGTCACCAAATAGAGCATTTTGTATTTGATTTTGAAGGTGATAGGTAGGGAGCCACTGGAATTTATTAAATAGATGATGTGACACGGTTGATCCTGTACTTTAGGAAAATCACTTGGTGGCTAAATGAAAGATGGATTGGAATAGGGAGAGATTTGAAGCAAGCTAACCCACTAGTAGGAGTATGAGGTTATGAGGGCCTATAGCCAGGTGGTGGCAGTATCAAAGGAGAAAAGGTATGTTCAAGAGATGTTTCAAAGATGTTTCATAAATATATTAGGAGGTAGTGAGGAGTTGAGGTTGATATGTAGGTTGTAAACCTGTGGAACTGGAAGGATGGTAATGAGTTCAGTTTGGACATGTCAAAGGTAAGAAGTTTTTGTTGTTCACTTGTTGTCTAACACTTCGTGACTCCATTTGGGGTTTTCTTGGCAAAGATCCTGGAATGATTTGCTATTTCTTTCTCCAGCTCATTTTATGCTTGAAGAAACTGGGGCAAACAGGGTTAAGTGATTTGCCAAGGGTCACAAAGCTAGTAAGTTTGGAAACCAGATTTAAACTCAGGAAGATGAGTCTTCCTCACTTTAGACCAAGCACTGTATCCACTGTGCCACCTAGCTGTCCTGGACAATACAGTTCAAGATGGCAGAAAGACTGTTGTAGATGCAAGATTAAAGTTCGGAAGAAAGGATGGCGCAGGATAGATTTGAGACTCATCAGCATAGAGATTGTAATTAAGTCCATGGGATCTGATGAGATCACCAGGTAAGTAATATAAAAGGAGAAAAGAAAAGGACAGAATATAAAGACCTATTGTACATCTGTAGTTAAAGGGTGTGGCCTCTGTAAGTGATCCAGCGAAAGAGATCTAGAAGGAGCAGTTAGATACAGTAAGAGGAAAACCAGGAGAAAGTGGTCCCAAAAACCTAGAGAAAAGAGAGTATCAAGGAGAGGGTGATCGATCAGCTGTGTCAAAGGCTGCATAAAGTTCAAGGAAAATTAAAATTGAGAAAAAGCCATTGCATTTGGCAATTAGTGGATCATTGGTACCTTTAGAGAGAGCAATTTTGGTAGAATGATAAGGTCAGAAAGCTGGGTTGTAAAGGGTTTTAAGAAGAAAGTAAGAGGAGAGAAGGGAAGCACCTGTTGTAGACAGACTTCTCTAGGAGTTTAGCCACAGAGGACAGAATAGATATAGAGCAATTGTTAGCACAGACAGAGGGATCAGTTTTTGAGGATAAGAGAGACATGGGCATACTTGTAGGCAGTAGAGAAGGAACTGGTGGTCAGGGCAGGACTAAAGATGAACAATAAAATGGGATAATGACAGAGAAGGCAGTCTTTTGGAGAGACAGGATGAAATGAGATCACTTATACAAGTCTGGGGTTTGGGGATTGCTTTGGAAAGGAGTAAGTCTACCTCTTTATGTGAAATGGGGTAAAGAAGAAAATAGTAATAGAAGGCATTTGAGTGATAGGAGTTGAGGAACAGAGGAGAAGACAGAACTCACAAGAGAATGGCCTCAATTTTTTAGTAAAATAATGAAGCCAGGTTCTCAGTGGGGAGGATTGGTAGAAGCGAAGGCATGTGAGGTTGAGGAGGCATGAAAAGATTTGAAAGAACCATTGTGGATAGTGAGTTGACGATGGAGGTGGAAATAAAAGAGGTGTAGAAGGATCGTCTAGCAGTAGTGAGGGTATAGTTTAGGTTATATAACAAATTTGTGTTGGACTCGGAATGGTCTCGTCATTTTTTTTCTACCTTTGTTCAGTAGTATGATTACACTGTGAAAAGACTAAAATTTTTTAAAAAAAGAAAAGACTAAAATTATGTGTTCAAATTTTATCTCTGTATTTTCTTATATTTTAGTTAATAGGTTTGCTCCTCAATAAAATTCTTTTTGAAGGAGAAAAATTATCCTAGGTTAGTGTTTGTATTCACAGCTATAATGATTCTGAAAAGCTCAATGTAGTCTTGGAGAAACTTGGTCACCAATCATTTGATCATCTTCCAAGCGTTTAGAAGTAAAGCAGTTGGAAACATACACGCCTTTACACATAGGCAGAGGAAATGTAGCCTATCTGTGTGGTATGGATTTCTGGAGAATCTAGGAGCTTATAAATGGAATTCAGAGTCTATGATTTAGCTAAGTATTGTGAACTATTGACTTTATCTTAATTAAAACCAAAAAGGGGGAAGAACCATTTACCAGTGTTGTGTGGTTGTCACTCCATAAATATTTGTTGAATGAATTAAAATTAAAACTTTTGTGTGTATGTGTGAATACAGGATTTAGGTGAGGGAAATTCTGCCCAAACCTGAGATCTAGATTAGAAATTAAACACAATCTTTTATGTCCTAGGTGGCTGTAGAAGTCTTTGGCCTTGTCCAGCAATTGCTTCCTTCTGTAGCCATTTTAAATCAAAAATATGCACCCCCTGCATTCAATCCCAACCAATCAACTGATAGCACCACAGGAAACCAGCCTGAACAAGGACTTTCGGCTTGTACTACCTCTAATCACTATGCTGTCATAGAGAGTGAACATCCCTATAAACCCGCATGCGTTATGCACTATAAGGTAGGTTGTATAATAGGTTATTTTTGTGGATTTTTTCTACATTGTGCATTTAAAAAAAAACCTGACACATAAACTTACTAGGTCAGCCATATTATTGGTATCCAAGGGGATACAAAAGAATTATCATACATACTCCCTACCATGAAGGTATTTAGATTGTTTATTGGAGAGACATGACATAACATTGATCATAGATTTGATTCTAAAATATGTCTGTCTGTGCAATAGATCAGAAATCCACAATCTTTGGCAACATATAAAATTTCTGTCATTTAGTTCTACACATATGCTTTACACACCTAGGGAAAGTCCAGACTTTATAGTTTATGTGAGTGTGTACATTAGACATTAAAATAAATATCTTACTCCAGAATTTTCTTATAGTTACTTGGTCTTTTCAAAGTGGATGTTCCCTTCATTGATGGCAGTCTTTGCCTGTAGACTCTCAATTTTCTCTTGCTCTCATTACATGATTTACCTATACATCCTTTCGTGGCCATCCATTTCTCAGATGACATCCTTTATACTGCATCCTTTGGACATTTCTTTGTACTATGTTGTAGCCTACTAATAACCCTTAGCTGTCTCTTCTTTCCTTTTGTATAACCCACAACTTGAATTCTTTAAAAACTTCAATATTATGTAATTGTCCAATAATATTCAATAAACATTTAAATGCTTACTATATGCCAGGTACTGTGCTAAATTCTGAGAATACAGATACAAAAAAAGGCAGTTCTTGCCCTCAAGGAGCTTACAGTCCAATGGAAGAAGACAACACATGAAAAGCTGAAAAGAGGGGTAGGGAGCTCGAGGAAGAGGTGGAGAGAAATGATCAGAACAATCCTAAGAGAGTTCAGCCAGGTGAGAAATGAGATGTCTAAGCTGAGTTTCCTCCTTAAATGGAGGTTTTAGGGTTCAAGGTTCCCCCCTCCCATCAGAGCAAAGAAAAATAATGGTAAGGTAGAGTATCAAGGTATCAAGAGTATCAATGAGATCTTGTAGGATTATAAGGAATCCTTTCTCTCTAGGAGGGAAATCAGCCTACACTTAGAATGCAGAAAAGGGTCACCCAGCTAGAGCAGAAATAAAAGCATTGCACATCCTATGCAAATCCCTCTTATTTCCCTTACCCTCCAGTGGTTGATTCTTTCAACCTCGTTTCTTAAAATTATTTGTTAGTCTTTATACCTTCCTTAGCGTCTGGTTAAAACTATTTACATCTAGTTATCCCCTCTTAATAACTTCATAATTTTACTTAACTTTGTTTGCTTTGACTCAACACCACCACCACAGGTACCTCCACACTGAATCCCCCTTTATTAACTTTATCACCAAAGCCTTGGGGAATACCCATGGTTGGTAGATAGGAGATAGATAAAGATCTAGCAAGAGACTGAGGAGTAGGCTTAGAGGTAGGAAGAGAAGTCAGGAGTAGTATCACAAAATCTTAGGGGAGAAGATATCCAGGAGAAGAGGGTGATTGATAGTGTTAAAGGCTGCGGAGAGGTTAAGAAAGATTTGAGGTTTGAGAAAAGGCCATTGTATTTAGCAATTCAGAGACCACTGGTAACTCTGGAGAGAATATTTTCAAGTGAAGCTGAGGTCAGAACCTAGACTTCAGAGGTTGAGAAGAAAGCAAGTGGAAAGGAAATGAAGACACCGGTTGTATAAGACTTTTTACAAATTTAGCCACAAAAGAGAAGAGAGATGTAAGATGATAGTGAAGATGGTGAAGCTTATGGATAGGGTAGATATGGACGTGTTGGTAGGCACCAAGGAAGCAACCATACAGAGGGAGAAATTAATCATTAGTAAGAGCTAAGATGATAGAGGAAGCAGTCTACTAGAGAATACAAGATGGAATGGCATCAAGAGTGCTTATAGACAAGTTGACTTTGGTGAAGAAAAATGCCCTCTTTTTGTGAGACTGATGGAGGAGGAGATGGTAGGGGATGACCCCAGAGTGATGTGAAATGATGAGATGGGAGAAAAGAGTGAACTCTTAGCAAGTGGTCTGAATTTTTTTTTGATGAGTTATGAGGCAACGTCTTTAGCCAAGAGAGTGTGGGAGCAGGTACCACAGGAGATTGGAAGAGGGATAAAAAGGTTTTGGAAAAGGAGGTGTAGAGAGTGACATAGTACAAGTCTCCAGTCTATTTCATGATTTTTCCTACCCACTAATTCTCTTTATCAACTTGCTTAACTCTCTAATTGCTCCACTTTCTTTTCTTATTTACTTTCCTATGCTGGAATCTACTTTGTCCTCTTCAAGTTCTGATTTCTAATTCTCCTTATTTCTTCACATTTTGGTCAGTTTTCCCAGATTTTGCCAAGTTTCCCCTCCCCAAAACCAACTTCTAACGTACTTTATTACTCAAACCCCAACAATTCACCTGCATGATGTTTTCTCCTTTTCTCTTCTACTACTCCTTCCTTTGTCTTTCAGAAATCTGAAGTAGAAAAAATACACTTGATATGCTTTATAACTATAAAGCACTGTATAAATGTAAAGTGATTATTAAACTTTTAATCCCACTGAAATACCTTGTAGGTTTTCAACACTATTTCCATGATAGCTTAAATATGTTTTCATTTATTAAAATTTTATTTAATCATATGCATGAGTTGGATGGATTATGCAAAGAAATACAGATGATATCAAAGAGATATATAACCACAAAAGGAGACAGGCTGTTATGTAGTAAAGGATAACATGGGAAACCCACATATTGCCCTGGTACCCACATAACATCAAGAAACCTAGAGAAATAATTCAATCAAAGATTTGTAAGAGGACAACAACAGAAGGTAAAAGAAGATAACAAATAGATGGGTTACATTTTGCACAAATATACATATCAGTGAACTCATAGATGCATTTAAATATGAATGCTTTATAGTCTTATTAGTAAGTACAGCTTCTTCATTAGAGTGTGTTCATTAGAGTGGATTACTTATGATTCCAAGCAGTTAACAGACATTAAAAACTAGCACTTTGATTTCTAAGAATTTCTAAATTTTTTTATTTCTTGTTTTTAAAATGTTATTAGGTACCTGGTTTTTTTAAATGAATCTTTATTAAGTTTTATTCTATCAAAATTTGGGTAATTCCTAATAAGTTAATATTTTTTCCTGGTGGTGATTGACTATTTTTTAATTAATCTGTCCCTCTGGTTACTCTCTCCTCAAATTAAATTGAATTAAAACAAATTTTAAAAAATAAAAAAGTGAATGAAGCCCTTGAGACACACACACACACACACACACACACACACACACACACACACACACTCTCTCTCTCTCTCTCTCTCTCTCTCTCTCTCTCTCCCCCTCTCTCTCCCTGTCTCCCCCCTTCCCTCCCTCTCTCTGTCTTTGGAAAAACCAAATTCCCACACTGAATATGTCTGAAAATGTGTGCCTCCTTTCCAAATTTTAAGTTCAGCACCTCTTTCACAGGAGGTGAGTAGTATGTTTCATCTTCATTCTTTGGGATTTGTGTTTTATCATTGCTTTATCAGTGTTCTGAAGTTTTTCAAAGGTGTTTTTCTTAATACATTGTCCTCCTAGTTTTGCTCACTTTACCCTCAGTAGTTCATAGACGTCTTCCCAGTTTCCTCTAAAACTTTACATTTTGTCATTTCTTGTGGCACAATAATATTTCATTATATTCATATACCACAGTTTGTTTAGCCATTCTCCAATAGAAAGTTATCCTCCTAGTTTCCAATTCTTGGCTACCATGAAAAGAACTATTATAAATATTTTTGTAGATAACAGATATTTTTCCTTTTTATTTGATTTCTTTGGAGTGTAGACCTGGTATTTGTATTGCTGAATCAAAGGATGTGTGCAGTTTAATAAATCTTTAGCATAGTTCCAAATTTTTTTTTCCAGTATGGTTGGATCATTTTACAGCTCCACTAGTGTGGACTCTACCTAGTTTCCCTGTTTTATTGTAGTCCTCCAATCTTTGTCATTTTCTTCTTTTATCATTGTTGTCATTCAGATGAGTGGAATGTAGAATCTCATAGTGACTTTAATTTGCATTTCTCTATTATTGATTTAGAGATTAGGTTTTTTTTTCTTATGGTTATTGAGAGTTTGAATTTCTTCGTTTTAAAACCTCCTATCCATGTCTTTTGACTATCCGGGAAAGGCTTCTCTTAGCCTTATAAATTTTAATCCATTTCTTAAGTGTTCTTTTGTCTTACATATTTTCTCTTTACCAGCGAAACTTATTGCAAAGATTTTTCCCCAGTTACCTGTTTTCCTTTTTCATTTTAGCTATGTTGTTTGTGGACTTCTAAATTTTATTTATCAAAATCGTCCATTTTATTTTGTTTAATCTTCCCTATCACTTATTTAGTCATATACTCTTCCACCATCTATAAATCTGAAAGGTAATTTCTTTTATTGACTTTAGGTGACCTTCCCAGAGTGTGTACGATGGATGACAATCGAGTTTGATCCTCAGTGTGGTACTGCACAATCAGAAGATGTTCTCCGTTTGTTGATTCCTATTAGAACTGCTCAGAACTCTGGATTTGGACCGAAGGTGAATTCTGTTCATGAAAATCTCAATTCATGGATAGAATTAAAGAAATTTTCAGGGTCTTCTGGATGGCCAACTATGGTTTTAGTCTTGCCAGGTAAGTTTTTTGAGTGTGTTTGTTTTACTTGGTGATAATTACGTTGATTATTATACACTAACTATATGTCTTTCATTGTACTTCAATACAAAAACAAGTGAGGAAAGAGACCATTCCAGGAAGGGATATGAAAAAAAAGTTAGGAGACAGAATGAGCACAACGTATTCTAGGGATAAGTCTAACTTGCCTGCAATACAGAATTTTTGTTGGGATACAGAGAGTGATAAATTTGGATAGACAAAGTGAAACAAGATTACAGAAAAAATAGACAGGATGTCCTTGCCCAAGTCAATCCCTGTCTACATGTACATTTGATCATATCTCTTCCCGTCTTATCCAGAAAGTTTCATCTTCAGTCTTTCCCTCTTTATCTCAGACTTTCAACTTAATCCCTCAAGTTGTCATTCAATATCTATCTTCCTTTTCTCAGCCAAACTCCTAGAAAAAGCTATCTATGCTCTCTGCTTCTAACTTTTCTCCTGTCCTTCACCATTTGCAGTCTGTTGTTCAACCTCATCACTCAATTGAAACCGCTCTCCCCCAACATTACCAGAGATTTCTTAATCACCACGTCTGATGGTCTTTTGTTGTCCCTCAATCTTCTTGACCTACCTCCTGCATTTGACACTTTACCATTTGACACTTTTCCTGGGCACTATCTCCACTCTGGGCTTTTATGACTTTTGTGACTCTATCCTGGTTCTTCTCTTACCAGTCTAACTTCTCTTTCTCCCTCTCTCTTTTCCCCCTCCCTCTCTCTTTTCCTATTCTCTCTTTCTCCCCTTACCCCCACCTCTCTCTTTCCCCCTAACTTCACTTCTCCATCTCTTTCCTGTTTTTACTTCTCTCTCCCTTTCTTTCCCTTTCCCCTCTTATCACCTCTTCCCTTCTTTCTGGTTTTCCCTCTCTTCCTCCTTCCCCTGTCATGTGACACCCTCTCTCCCACTCAGCAAATTCTAGTGGCACCTTCTTACCCATAGGATAAAATATAAGCTTCTCACTTTAGTTTTTAAAGCCCTTCACAACCTGGCCCCAACCCGTCTTTCTAGCTTCACTGGCCATCACTTCTTTTCCATCTTCAGTCCAGCTAAAATGGCCTTCTCTTTCTGCATTTCCTGTTTCCAGGCTTTGGCACTGGTCATCCCCTGTCTCTCTCCCCCAGCCCCTGACCTGGAATGTAGCTTTTCCTCACACAGTCTTCCCAGAGTACTTCTCTCTTCAAAAGGCAGCTCAAGCGCCAGCTTCTTCATGAAGCCTTTCCAAAGTATTTAAGCGCTTTGAGCATACGTGTTTTTATTCTCTTTATATTTATTCCACATATCCTCGTATATTTATTTATCCTCTTGATTTGAATGTAAATTACTTATAAGTGGGGATTCTTTCATTCATTACTTTTGTATCCTTAAAACCTAGTGTCATATTTGGTACATGAGGTGTGCTTATTGTTTGATTATTACATAATGATTAAATTTTATATACAGTCAGGAAGTTTTAGTTAGCCTTTCATTCTGTCAACTGTCTCCTTTCTCCTCTTTGTACCCTTTTGGATTATGTAAATGTTATAAAGGCTTTTTGGTATTTTTTCTTAGAATTATTAATAGGTTTTAAAAATTAAGAATCTATAGTATGGGTTGTGGTTGTGTAACCTTTGACAGTCTTATGACTTGCTGTCATTGATGCTAAGTGAACCTTTGTGAATATGGACTATAGTAAAATGAACATCACATTTGCATTCAGACCTGGGTTCAAATTCTTGCTTTGCCAAGTGCTATATTGCAACCTTAACCTCTATGAAAATTAGAGGATTAGACTAAGCTCTAAGATTCCTCACTGCTCTATAAACCTGTGATCCTAATCAGTTCTCTCTTCTAGACCACAAATTATAGGTCTTTAAATACTAACAACTTCAAAACACCCAAAATAATGTAAGAGAGCAATAGCACAAGGTAATACTACAGTGATTAAAAAATCGTATAGTCCTTTCCATTAATATAAGAGATAGAAGAAAATGTAGCTGTCAGGATAACGTAGACAAACTGAGCTAACGGCCCTGTTACCCAGCTTTAAAGCAACAAAGCCAACATAGAAGTATTCTGGGTAGGAAATAAGGCAGCTCTGAGTTATGTGGATAGCTTATAAATAAGTAATTAAGAGATAACAATTGTAATTGAAAAGTAGAAAAATTTGTTCAAGATTTAATACTGAGAAATTATCACTATGATGAAAAGGCATTACTTATATAAATATTAAATAGTATTCCTTATGTTCATTTACATTTTTCCTTGTACATTTCTCCTTATCTGCATTTCTTTAAAAGGAAGAATAATTAAAAGAATATTTTCATTTCAAAACTTTTACTTTCTTAGGAAATGAAGCCCTTTTTTCATTAGAGACTGCATCAGATTATGTGAAAGATGACAAAGCTTCATTTTATGGTTTCAAGTGTTTTGCAATTGGATATGAATTTAGTCCCGGTTCTGATGAGGTAAGAGTGAATCTTCTCTCAATTATATTAAACTAAGCCTCTTTTGGTAGGCAGTATTTGACTTCTAAATGTCAGTTACACATTTTGTTCAATGTTTAAATTCATTTTTAAGCTATTATTTGTAATGTAAAAATCTTATGGAGGTAGAGTCAACTCAAACCATCTCACAAGGTCTGGTTTTTAAAATTTTCATTGTTAGTGTTTATATATTGGAAATTGGCAAACACTGCAAGATCAGAGATGATTCTTTGTTTTGTTGGTTGGAGTAGAACTGGTTGTTAAAACATTTACCAGCACATCTTTGCCTTAAATTAAACAAAAATCTCTGTCATTTCTTAAGATGTGATTATTATAAATTCTTAGGTTCCTCTTAGCTTTTTCCCATAGATCTAGTACATATAGCTATTAATATGTAACCTAAAAAAAATTAAAAAGTGAATAACTAAAAAGGCACTAGTAAACTAATTGATTGAAATATTCCTGCTTCTGCCAATTCTCTACACCCCAAATTAGCTTAAGAATAAAATGCATTAAAAAAATAATAATAAAATTAAAAAAAAAAGGTGGCTAGGTGGCACAGTGAGTAAAGCACTGGCCTTGGAGTCAGTTCAAATCTGACCTCAGACACTTAACACTTACTAGCTGTGTGACCTTGGGCAAGTCACTTAACCACAATTGCCCTGCCATCCCCCCTCCAAAAAAAACAAAAAAAGAATAAAATGCATTGTATATATAGTTTCATACCATTTTGAGTTTTAAAAAAAATTGTAGTCATATTCATCAAGCTCTACCTGATCCTGATATCAGTTTCTGCCTAGTATGCCAAGAAAATGTGAGTATGATTTCCATAATGCCAGGCTCTCTGACAAATATACGTTCCCAGAAATCTAACACCATAGGTATGATTTCTCTTTCTGACACTCCTCTGCTGCTTACCTTTTCTCCTCCCAAGTGTCTTATAATTGAAACAAAGGGAATGTTAGATATGTACAGGAAATTGTCATCTCCCCAGTTATACTTAATTCACTTAGTTATTACCTTGTAGATTAATGACAACTTTCCAACTTTCTGGTTTGTTGTGGAACATGACCTATGGTTCTTCTGAATGTCTGGAATTTAATTCAGCAAAACAAAACATAGGTTGAACTGTTTAAAAAAAATAATAGTAAGGGCGGCTCGGGGGCGCAGTGAGTAGAACGCTGGCCCTGTAGTCAGGAGGACTGAGTTTAGATGCAGCCTCAGATACTTAACACTTACTGGCCGTGTGACCTTGGGCAAGTCACTTAGCCCCAATTGCCCTGCCTGCCCCCCTCCAAAAAGCAAAAATAATCATATTAGTAATAATAACAATAGTGGTAGTCGAGTTCTGTGGACTAATAAATGTGTTTGCAGCCCTCAGCGTTTGTACTAACTTGCCATTCAAGATTAACTGCTTTCCTTCCTGACTCGCTGACTCAGCAGTGAGCTAACACTGAGGGTGTGATAGAATATATTTTTTGAGAGCCCACTTCTTGTCAGTTATGAGTTTTATAGAAATACATTTTGCTAAGCTAAATGCTGATATCAGACACAAACTTTTAAATTAGAATTTAATTTGTAATTTTACAGGGAATTATTCAGTTGGAAAAAGAATTAGCTAATCTTGGTGGGGTTTGTGCAGCAGCTTTAATGAAAAAGGATCTAGCACTTCCTATTGGTAAGTAATCCTGTATTTGTTGTGACATTCTCTCGCCGTGCACCATCCACGCATCCGAGTATATGCATGTCTCTTCCTTTCTCCCTCACATACAAATGCACATGAAAATCCCTGTACTTCCTCATCATAATCCCTTTTTCCCAGCCACTTATCTTGTACTTGTACCAGCCTTGCTGCCAGGATTGCCTTCTCTAACATGTTTACTCAGCACCTCTGGGGGAGGTAGAGTAAAAAGAAAGCCGTATCGTTTAGATTTACTGCTGTGGGCTTGTAACTGGGCAGCACTTTCTCACTCACCTCTTTCCTCCAACACCCCATTATATTCCTAAACTATAAATACATGCCTATTGGTTAATTATGGGCAGAAAGTTCTATTTGCTTGAATCAAAAACATACATTTAAAGTACTTAACATTTTTCTCATCAGTTCCTTCTTTCACTCTACCTTAAAATGTCTTTCAAGTGGCTATTAAGTAAATATTAGATCTTAATTATGGTTTCCTTTGCCATTGATTTAATGTCTAATGCTAAGAAATCATAGTACTTTGGTGTAAGGGTCTCAGAAATAATAAAGGATGCCCAAGTTAGCTAAAACTCCATTAGGCTGAGGTAGCATAATTCCTTTCTGTTACAATGTTAGGGGAAAATATTAGATTAAAAGAGGATTGCTATAAATATAGTATATAGGTTTGTTAAATATGTTTCAAGTTTTATCATATACTTTTAACCACAACCTGTATCAAATAATTGGGGGGGGGGGGGAATTTCTTAGGCTATTGGAATTTTAATGTAGAATTGTATAGAATTTAATTCTCAAGAAACTTTAATGAACATTCTTCAATGGACCATTTAATTTATGCAGCAGGTAATGAATTGGAGGAAGATCTTGAAATTCTTGAAGAGGCTGCTCTGCAGGTAGATATTTTATACTTTACATTATATGTTCTAAGTACATTTACATTGCTCATTGTAAGTACTTTTACATCATAAGTAATTTTACATTGTAAGTAATCCATGAATCCAAAACTTTGACAACTGATTTTTACTTTTATCAAAATTTGGATTTGAAAAATGTTAGAAACTAGGAAATTTAACTCTAGGATAACAATGTGATTGAATGAGTATTTTGCAGAAATTTATTTTATGTTATTACAGTGTCTTCTAACATTTCATTTGGGCTTTATGTTTCTAGGAGACTGATATAGTGCTACCTTTGTTCACAGATCAGAATTTGACTATCATTGAGCCCCCTACTTAATTTCTTTTGGGAAAAAAAAATTTCTTTTGGCAAAAGGGTCACCTATCTCTAAATAAAAAGACCAATGATAATAACTTTCTCTGTATAAGTAACTTGAACTAAATATGTTCTGACCTTTCTTTTTTGGGGGGAGGGGGGCAGTTTTGGGGTTAAGTGACTGGCCCAAGGTCACGTAGCTAGTCAGTGTTAAGTATCTGAGGCTGGACCTGAACCCAGGTCCTCCTGACTCCAGGGCCAGTGCTCTAATCACTGCGCCAGAATCAGTTGTTCCAACCTTTCAAGAAAGATGTAACATATGCCATTGTTTATTCTAGCTTCTTGTACTTTTATCCTAAGAAACAACAGAAGTATGCCATCATTTATCATTAGTGGGAACATTGGGGTTTAGAAAACTCCAGAAGAGAGTAATAATAGTAATGATAACAACAGCTAGCATTTAAATGGCACCGAAAGGTTTGCACAGCACCTCACGAACGTTGTCTCTTTTGATCTTTTGAACAGCCCTATGAGATAGGCGTTTTAATATCCATTTTACATGTGAGGGATAGGAGACTAAAAGAGTTAAATGGTTTGTCCCGTATCACATAGCTGATGTGTCCAAAGTGGGGTTTGAATCTCTGGTCTGAACTCCAAGGACAGCATTCTTTTCAATGCACTTCCTTGGTGCCTACATATAAAATAATTACTGTTCTGTTTGCTGCTTCAGGTCTCACCAGAAGTCACAAAATGCCTCAATTTTCTAGTCTATTACATTAGGAATAATAAAATTATATAGCGTATTCACTACTATAAATTTTAAAATATTACTGTAATATGGTAATACATGGATTCAACTTTAATAAGTCTGTACTATGAGTCTACAATGTATGAACACTTAGGAGACCCAAGGAAGAGAAGAATTTAAACAGGTGGAAATGAGAAGAGAATATATTTGAAACATGGAAGAAAAATAGCTTTCATGAATAAATGAAGAGAGCAAAATACAAAGTGTACTCAGAGAATAGCTTGCAACTTATTTTGACTAGAACAGTGACTGTTTGAAGAGGGAGTAGAACAAATAAAGTTGGAAAGATAAGTTCGAGCCAGATTGTGTAGAGCATCATCTACCAAGCTAAGGTGTTTGTATTTTATGTTTTAGGGAGATTATAGATAGTCTTTTTTAAGGAGTTTACAGTTTAGTGGAGAGATATATACACACGTACATAGATATTTGTGTGTATGCACATATCTTTGTATACACACACACACACAAATAACATTTAAGTGCTGAAAAGAAATGCATAATCCTATATGATTTAGGTCTAAGTGGGAGAAGGAGAGTCCTCATTGGCTGTGCTGTAAACAGAAAGGCTTCATGAAGGAGCTGGAATGGGTAGAAATTATATAAACTCAGTGGAGATAGAAGGGTGTGCATTTAGGACATAGAAAACAGTTCGAATAAAGCATAAGTAGAAATAGGAAATCATCCCTTGTATACTGAATGTGCATAAGTAATAGTACAAATTAGCTGGAGTATATGGAAAAGAATAATTAGAGATAAGACTGGAAAGGTAGAATTGTGCCAGATTTTTTTTTAATTTTAACTTATTTATTTACTTTTAGTTTACAACATTTAGTTCCACAATCCCTTGAATTTCAAATGTTTTCCCCCTTTCTCTCTTCCCCCCTCCCTCCCATGGTGGCATGCAATCAAATATAGGACCTACAAACACCTCCACATTAAACATTAGTCAGCTTGTAAAGAAGGATTATAACCAATGGAGTGAACATTGAGAAGGAAGAAACAAAACAAAAAAAAAAAAGAGAGAGAGAGCTCAAGTAGTTTGCTTCAATCTGCATAGAATGGTGCCAGATTGTGAAGAGGACTTAGAGCATTTGACCATATTTTTTACTGTATTACACTTTATGCTGAATATAAAGGAGTCAAAGATTGAGCATTAAATGTGGTTTTTCCTGAGGTAAAATAACTACAAGTGTTTTTTTTTTAATACAAGTAGTATTTTAAGTCCTAAATGTTTACATATTTATGCCAGCATAAAACTACATGAGCTTTCAAAGAAATCCTGTGGGTTAGACTTTTTTATAATATAATATGTTTGTTTTAAAGAATTATCTTTGTGAATGTATTGTGAATATATTATAGTTTTTCCATCAGCTGATGTATCATTTTTCTTTTTTGCCAAATAGGTGTGCAAAACTCATTCTGGTATTCTTGGAAAAGGTTTAGCCCTTTCTCATTCGCCAACTATACTGGAAGCTCTTGAAGGAAGTTTGCCACTTCAAATTCAAAGCAATGAACAATCATTTTTGGAAGATTTCATTGCCTGTGTTCCAGGATCAAGTGGGGGAAGACTTGCTAGGTAATATATTTTGTGGTCTAGAAAACACTACAGTATAAAAATTAGTTTTGGCATATAGCCTAAAATGACCAACTTAGAATGTTTAGAACTTTATGAATAAATGCAAAGTATATAAAATGATCTCTGTCCCACCCCCAACTCCACTTCATCTCTAAGTTAAAGCTTCTGAGATTTGTCTGGGGCGCTGAGAGGTTTACTGACTAGTCATGGTCCCAAAGCTAGTATATGTTAGAGGCAGAAATTTAACCCAGATTTTTCCAAACCTAAGTGCTACTCACTACAACATGCTACTATAAAATTGGTAACTTTTATTTTGAAGCACAAAAACACCAAAATGTCTTTAAAAATTTTTTGTTATTTAAAGAACTTTGTTTCAAGAATAGATATTATCACAGTTGAAATCCAGATATAGATGCAAATGTTGAGTCAAATATCATATGAGATTTTGATATGTTATTTTTCAAGAGGAAAACAAAAAATTATATTTTCACTTATGGTTTTTACTGTTTTTTTCTTTAAAAAATTATAAAAATTAAATTTGCTTCTGTACTGGGTCCATATAAATTGATGAGATTATTCTTAGGTAAAGAAAGAAGAGGGGGGCTCGCCATGAAAATAAATCAGATATGAAGGAACAGAGACATTGTTAACTTGTATATACTTAGCGAATAACTTTCCTGGACCTACTTCCTGACTTCTGAGAAGATTCCAATGCCTGTTCTTTTAATAACCATTAAGCAAACATTTATTAAGCACATACAGTGTGCAGTGTTGTGCTTATTTATCTTACATTTCAAGGTGGACTTAAAGGAAAGGTTGCAAGTTTTTTTTCAAATTAGGACATCATAAATTGACTTAGGAAATCAAGAAAGGCTTCCTGTGAGAGGTAACACCCAGAGTTAGCCTTGAAGGAAGGACAGTATTATTGTGAAGACAAGAGAGTACATTCCAAAAATATCGTAGAAAGTCACAGATGTAGGAGATGGACTGGTAGAGAAAGTGCATGACTGGTAGGAAAAGTGCATAAGCAAGTTTGGATTGAACGTAGAGTACATCAAAAGGCATAATATAAAATGATCAGAAATGCTGATTGGAGTATGGTTGTGAAGGGTTTCAACTACTAAACTTAGAAGTTTGTATTTATCCCCAGAAGCAATAGGGAACTACTGAAGGGGTAAAGGGAGTGACCATGGTTGGAATTTCATTTTAGTAAGATTATTTTGGAATCTATGGGAAAGATGGGTTGGAGAGGGGAGTGAATGGACACATGGAGACTATTTGGGGGCTATCTTAGTAGTCCAGGGCCTTTAAATAGCATTGTGGCCTTGAGTAGAGACAAGAGTTATTTCATCAAATGATATAAAATGTATGTAAAGTACTTTGCAAACCTTAAAATGCTATATATATGCTAGCTTTTATAATTATTATTAATATTAATAAAGAAAATAATATAAAAGACATTGTGGAAGTAGAATCAAGAAGATAGCGGTGGTTAAAGGTATAAAAGCGTGAAATATGACTGAAGTAACTGGACGAATGATAATGTCCTCGAAGAATGATGGTGTCCTCAATAGAAATAAGGAAGTTTAGAATAGTGTGGTTTCAAAACTGGGGGGAGAGGAGGAGGGAAATGGGAAGGTAGAAAATTAATTCTGTTCTTGACACATTGAGCTTGAGAAGCTTAAAGCTCAGCATAAGTATTTAGGCTGTATATATAGCTTTGGAAATCATCTGTATAGAAAAGATAAACCCTTATTGGGTTTAGGCAGAGAGAGTTGAGAAAGAAGAGGGTCCAGGAAAGACCTTTAGGGGACCCACATAGTTAGGGAGTGGGTTATGGTTGATAACCCAGAAATGGAAACCCATATGGGACATTATAGGTACTGTGGGAAGAGAGAAAGGAGAGATCAGTGTTACAAAAGCAAAGGAGGAACAAGTGTACAAAAGATACACTGAACAACAGTGTCAGAAACTACAAAGAGGTCAAGAAAGATGAGGACTGTGAAAAGACTATCAGATTTAGTGATTAAAAGACCTTTGTTGACCATCATTCAACAAGCATTTATTGAATGTATTCCATTTAAAGTAAAATCCACTGTTCTAGGCACTTGGATTAGTGAGATGGTCCCTCTCCTGAAGATGCTTACTTAAAAAAAAAAATTTCTTTTTGCATCTTTTGTCTTTATATTACCTTAATTCTCCAAAGAAGGAAGGGAGGTACGTTTTTCATTTCTTCTGGAATAAGCTTGGTTATTATTTGACTTTTTTTTTCTCATTCATTTACATTATTGCAGTAGTTGTATGTAAAAGTGTTGTTATCCTGGTTCTGCTTGCTTTAGAATGTCTTTCCATTCTTGTTTCAGTTCTACGTGTTCATTATTTTTTAAGACACAGTCATACTGTATTACATTCATAGTTCTGAAAATCTTAGTATTATTTATAAATGCTCTTTATTATTCTTATTTCCACCATTTGATTAACCATTCCCCAATGAGTCGATATCTAGTTTATTACCAGAAATTTCCTTCTACAAAAAAATGCCACTCTAGTGCATATAGGACTTTTCTGCTTTTGACCATAAGGGCAGCAGTGGGATCTGTAGGTCTAATGAAAATAGATGATATAGTTCCTTCTGTAGCAAATCAAGTTGTTTTTTAGAGTGTTTGTACCGAGTTATAACTTCACCAGCAGGGTCGTTACGTTCCTCTGTGTTCATACCCTCTCCCGCACTGATCGTGCCCTCCTTCTGTTACCCTTGCCAATTCACTTGGTGTCAGGTGAGACCTCAGAATGGTTTTTATTTGCGTTTCTCTTGTTCTTACTGTTTGGAACACTTTCTCATGTAGTTACTAGTAGTTTACAAATCTTTTCCCTTTCCTTATTTTTATTTTAAAGAATGGTTTATCCTTATCCTTTGGCCACTTATTGGGGAATGGCTCTTGGTCTTAAATATATGTGTTCTTTATATATCTTGGACATGAGGCTCTTTTCAGAAATACTTGATGAAAAGATTTTTTTTTTACCCAATTGCATTGACTTAGTGCTAAAGTTTTTGATTTCATATGCTCAAAATTACTTACTTTATCTTTTGTGTTCACCTCCATCCCTGGTTGGAGGGAGAACTCTTCCCCTAACTATGGTAATAAATGCTTACCCATTGATTTGTTGACCTGTTTCTCTTCTTTTTTTTAAATGGCATGATCTTTCTGAACTTCTCATAGTATAAATTAATGACCTAAACCTCATTCCACTCAACTGCTTTCCAGTTCTCCAGAAGTTCTTGCCAAATAGTTTTTCCCCACTTAAGTTATCTTGGTTTTATCAAGCACTGGGATAGAAAAATAAGATTTTCTTTCACAAAGTAAATGTAAAATAATTTCAGGGGGAAGGCTAGCATCTAAGAGGATCAGAAAAGACCTCATGTAGTAGGTGCCACTCAAGCAGATTTTGAAGGAAGATAGGAATTTTAAGAGGTAGAGGGGAATATAACAGCCGGGAAATAGGAGATGCAACGTCGTATGTGAGGAACAGCAAGAAGGCTTAGCTTTGGTTAGATTGCTGGGTAGTACATGAAGGGAGGTAATGTCTAATAAGGTTGAAAAGGTAAATTAGAGATAGATTATGAAGGGTTTTAAATGCCAAATGGAGGAGTTTGCACTTAACCTTAGATATTAAGAAGCCCCCAGAGTTTATTGAGCAGAAGAGGAATGACATGGCTTGCCCTCTACTTTAGGAATACCACTTTCGGCAGCTGTGTGAGGGATAAATTAGAGAAGGGGGAGACTTGAGGTAGAAAGACCAATTAGGAGGCCTTATTCTTCCTTTTCCATTCTGTCTAATCAGTTGCCAAATATTGTTCTCTATGCCCCTACAGCATTTGTTTCATTTGACCTCTTCTCCCCACTCACAGCTTTGTTCAGGCATTCATCTAGGCTATCGTTTTGGTCTCCCTGACGTAAGTCTCTACTCTTACATCCATCCTGCAATCAGCTGTGTTAAACTTATTTTTCTTAAGTAGATCCGACCATGTTACTCCCCTTCTCAAAAAACTCTTATTGTTTCCTTATTGTTTCTATGATAAAATAAAAACTCCTCTACTTAGCTTTTTAAGCCCTTTACAACCCAGATACAACATACCTTTCCAGCTTGATTGGACATTGCTTCCCCTCTCATACTCAGCAGTCGAACCAAACTGGCATTCTCTTGGTTCCTCACACATGGTTTTCCATCTCCAATCTCCATACCTTTGTACTTGCTGGTCCCCTTGCTTGGAATGGATTCCCTCCTTCCACAACATAGAATTCTTTACTTCCTCAAGAGGCAGCTCAAGCACCACCTTCTACAGGAAGCCTGTCCTCACACTCCCTATGCTAGTACCCTACCCTAACTTGTATTTATCTATTGCGTATTTTTATTCATTTTCTCTATATCCTGTATATGCTTATATATGTACTTGTTTTCTCCATTAGAATGTAAGCTCCTGTGTGTATGGATTGTTTTATTCTTTGTCTTTGTGTCCCTGGAACCCAGCACATAATGGATATTTAATAAATGCTTGTTGATTGATTGATTGACTGGGACCTGAGATAAGGTGGTGAGTCAGAATAAGAAGGCAGATACCAAGTGATAGACATGTTAACTAATTATATAGAGAGAAGAACAAAGGGTGAAAAATTACTCTGAGGTTCTAAGCCTGGCTGACTGGAAGGATTGGCATGAGATAGGAAAGGAGAGGAGGAGAGGAGAGGAGAGGAGGAAGGGAAGAGAGAGAGAGAAAGGAAGGAAGAAACTTCTGAAAGGAAATTGATTTGGAGGAAAAGGTAGTGAATTTTGTTTTGGCTATGTTGAGTTTGATATCCCTATAAAGCATCCTATTTTAATGTCATATAGGATTAGAGTTCAGGGGAGATACTGGGGCAGAATGTGTGGATCTTTGTAGGGATGATAGTATGAGGACACATGAGCTGGTCACGTTGCCAAGAGGGAACATGTAAAGAAAGAAGAGAAGAAGGCTCAGGATAGACCTTTGGGGTACACACACAATTAGAAGTAGAAAGAGAGATTTTGAAGGAGATAAATAGGACTAAGGCAGAGCAGTAAAAGATGCAGTATCCAAGAGGGAGACAGTGGTTAACAGTGTCAGATACTACAGAGAACTGAAGAAGGGTGAATGTTGAGGAAAGGCTACAGGTCTTAAAATTAAGAGATCGTTATTAACTTTGGAGATTGTAGTTAAGAGTTAATTGTTGAGGTGAAAAACTAGACTGAAAAAACTTGAGAGGATTCAAAACATACAGCAATAAATTTCCATTTCAAGAAAGCCTGTATAATAAATACTAAAAAAAAAAAAAGAAAAGAAAAGAAAAAAAAAACTTGAGAAGTGAATGAAATGTTGCACTGAGCATAGTCAACTTTTTCTAGGAGTTTGGCTGGGAAAGGGAGGGAAAATAAAGAATTGATATCATTAGGTGACTATAGAGTCAAATGAGGTTGTTATTTTTTTAAGGTGGAGGAGATTTGGCCCTACTTGTGTATAGAAGGAAATGAACCAGTAAATGATAAATTAAATACTAAAGTGCAACCGATTGTGGGCACAATCTTCTAAAGGATATGGGAGAGGGTGAGATCAAGGCTAAAAGTAGAGGAGCTAGCCTTTAAGAGAACAGTTTGATTTGTTTGGCTGGCTTGGAAGACTGATTGCCAAGAATTAAAAACTGAGTGGGAAATAAAATATTGATTAAGACTTTTTCTAGGTGTTTGGCTCTGCACAGCTATGAAGAATAGATTAGTTTTGCCATGGTCTTCCAGTTGACAAAGCAGAATTGAACTCAGTGATTGAAAGTTGTCTTAGAAAGCAAGTCCTCAGACTATCCAAAAAACTGAGCCAGCCCTGTAGTATAGTAGTCATTTAAAAAAAAAAACCAATTAATTTCTTAACCTTTATGATTATCATCATTACTTGTTTTAAAAACTATATTCCTGTACTTTGGAACTGTCTGTGGATTTTTTTCAGGTAGTAGACATGGCAAGGATGATTAGTGAATCCTAGTTGTGACTAAAATTGATTTACAATATTTATATTGCTTCAGTTTTTGCATATTTATTATACCTAATTTAAATTGCAGTGTAAGTCATTAAATATATACAATTTTAATACTATAGGTGGCTTCAGCCAGATTCTTATGCTGATCCTCAGAAAACATCATTGATTCTCAATAAAGATGATATCCGTTGTGGTTGGCCTACTACAATTACTGTTCAAACAAAGGATCAGTATGGTGATGTGGTTCATGTTCCTAATATGAAGGTAATTATTTTTAATTAAAGTAAATTAATTAGTACTTATTAAATGCCTACAGTAGGCCATCAAAATTTTAAGTTCAAATGACCTTAAAAATCATCAGGGGGGAGGGATTTGGAAAGATAGTGGCATATTAAGAGCCAGAAGAGCCCAGATCCCCCACAGACATCTTCAATGAAGTTCTAAAAATTCACCTGAAGGAACCATGATAAGTAAAACCAAAGAGAAATATCCATAAGCTCCTCCAGCAAGTCTAGGACTGCTCAAAAAGTTTTCCAGAAACCTGCACAAAGCATGGTGAAGGAGCCTGGACCCACAGCAGGAGACGGGACTAGGCAGCCTCTGTCTGAGCCATAATAGAAGGCAGAATCAGGCAAATACCTAATCAGGCAGCCCATGCCAAACACAGAGCCCAGGCAGCTTGAACCTGAACTACAGCCTGAGACAAGGGCAGGCCACTGCTTAAACAAGCCAGCACTCAGGCAACTCACAGCTAAGCCACAGTAGACAAAGAACCAAAAGAGCCCCTGAAATCTTGTGAGAGGCTTTCTACCAACCAAATCAACAGCATCTAGTTGGGGCCACAAAGCCAACTTTAGATGCAGGATTATTCAAGAAGAATAGAGTAAAAAGGTCCATCTTTATCTAGCCAGTACCCAATAATTATTGTAGGCAGTCTTAGTCATGACATGTAGGACCAAACAAGGCCCACCATCACCATCTAAGAGTATGGAAAGGAACAGGGTCTGGCCTAAAGACAAAAACCCCAAGCCAGAAACTGAGATCGGTGGTATGTCAACAGAAGAAAATGATGAAGACAGTTAAAAGATAACATGGATAGAGAAAAACACAAAAAGAGAAAAACTGCTACAAATGTGTATAGAACCTTGGAGAGAAAAAAAATAACCCGGCTGTAAGGACTACAAGAGTCCCTGAAAGAAATTAAGCAAAAGGTGCAAAATATGATTTTAAATAATATCTAAAAAAGAAATAAACCAAGGAGAAGCTTGGGGTTGGTTTCTTCCCTCATTTATTCCTCTAAAAGCTCTATAAAGTAGGCAGTACATCCATGATCAACCCCATTTTATTTTTATTTTATTTCGTTCTTTTTAATTCAATAGGAATTTATTTTCTATTCCTTTTCCCTCCTAGCATTGGAAAAGAAAAACAAAACCCTTGTAATACACATAGCCACGCAAAACTAATTCCTATATTGTCCATGTCCAGAAATGCATCTCATTATGCATTTTGAGTCTGTCACCTCTCTATCTGGAGGTAGGTGTCATGCTTTATTATAGGATTTCTGCAGTCATGGTAGGTCATTGCATTGATCAAGCTTAAGTCTTTCAAGGTTGTTTTTTAACAGTGTTTTTATTTTATAAATTATTCTCCTGGTTCTGATCACTTCATATTACATTAGTTTATACATGTCTTCCTAGGCTTCTTTGAAACCATCTTTTTCTTCGTTTTTTATGGCACAATAGTATTCTCTTAGTCATTTACCATAACTTCATTATCTTCAGTCGCTCTAATTCGTGAGCATCCCCTCAGTTTGCAGTGCTCTGCCACTGCCAAAATAGCTATTATAAATATTTTATATGTCTGGGTCCTTACACTAATTTTTTGCTCTTCTTAGCATATAGGCCTTACAGTGGTATCTCTAGGTCAAAAGATACGCTGTGGTTTAGTGCCTAAAAGGCCCGTTAGGCATTTTCCCCAGATCCTTTCTAAAATGGCTAGTTCAGTTCGGAGCTCCGTGTTATATAATCTCTTCTCACAGCCCCTTGTTTTTAATCATTTCTGCCATTCTGATAGGTGTGAAATGGAACATAAGATTTAATTTGTTTTTGTCCATTTGTTAGTGATTTGGAGCATTTTTTCAAATTATTGTTGAGAACTTGGACGTCCTTCTTTGAAACTGCTTGTTCATATCATTTGGCCATGGCTGCTATTCCTTGAAATAGGAATCAGTTCCCGTACATCTTGGAAGTGAAACCTTCATCATAGAAGCCTCCTGCAGAGGTCTTTTTTTGTTCTCTTGCCACGTTCCTTTCTATTTTTAGTTGCATTATTTTCCTTTGAGCAGCAAAAAACTTTGTAATTCTATGTAACCATAATTGTTCATTTTATCTTCCATGGTTCTGTCTCTCTTTTACTTGGTCAAGAACTTTTCCCCATCCATAGATCCAAAAGGAAATTTCTTCCTTGTTGTCTAATCGGTTTGTGATATGACATTTTGTATTTATCATTTATCTATTTGGCAATTATTACATATTAGAAGATGTTGGCCTCAACCCAATATTTGCCAAGTTGCTTTGTAGTTTTTCCAAAAATATTTGTTGAATCAAATGAGGTCATACCCCAGTAACCGGGGTACTTAGATTTGTCGAATGCTGGGCTTCTAAATTTATTTGCATCTGTATGTTTTATATAACCAGTCTGTTCCATTGACCAATCCTCCCACCCCCCTTTTTTAACAAGTAATGAATTGATGATTATTGTCTTATTGTCAAGTTTCAGATCTGGTATTACCAGGCTCCTCTCCTTCCCACTTTTCTTTTGTTATTTCTCTTGCTTCATTTCTTTCCAGAACTCTAGTTGACCTTGTGTCTAGACTTTTATTTTCTTTAATCATTTGCTTGTAAATGTTTTAGCATTTTTCCTTTTTTTTCTGGGTTTGTATCTTGGGAATCTTTGTCTCCATAATATCTTTATCATCAGAATATCCAAGCTTATTTCCTGAATTAGGACTTGGTAGTAGAGCTAGGTTTTTCTCACTTCCAGGTAGAATATTAGGACCACATACATTCCTGGATCTCTGTTATCTGGGATTCTGCTGCCTTGTTCTCTGAGTATTGGGTGCTGTGTTCTTCAAAGAATTCAGGGACAGCTTAAGCCAGGGAGCTACAAACATTCAGCAGTCCCAAATAATATGATTTGGGATATATATTAATACTGCTCACTTATTCTGAGCTTAGATCTGGAAAATACAACTATAACCTTACCCTTGACAGCAGACAGTTGCTGGCCCAAACCCTCATTAGATGACAGAAAGGCCGTTATAGCTTCAAAGCAACAAGCAACAAAGGCTACCTGCTTGCGGTTCCACAGTCCCTGCCTGTGGCCAAAATTGATGATCCAGCCCTTGAGTCAGAGCAACAGCTGCCAGCATACCTCACATCTGTACCAGTGAGTAGGCTGAATCTAACATTCAACTCTAAGATCAGAAAAACACAGGTACAGGCATTAAATCTCAAATCATGCTCCAGAATAAGGATGACAGAGCTGCAGACCAACCCCTGGTGAGCCACTATAAGCTGATTCTGGGATCTTGCTCTAGGGTCAGTGGTACAGAATTGTAGACACAGTCCTGTCTCTATAGATAGACCTTTTCTAAAGGCAGGTCTGCAGGTTGAATTGTCCAGGTTGAATACATACTGTTAGGCTGAAAAAATGCTGCACTCTAGTGTTTAGTTGGATTTCCTGGTCATTGTTTGTTCTGGTGCCCGTTGATCTTTCTTGGAAGAGAACTCAGCTATACTTTTTTTCTCCTATATGTTTTCTAATCCCACAGGGTATAGTAGGTTGTAAACCTTATCCAAGGATAGGATTCCATGGAAATTAGAATGGACCAAACAGAAAGCAATGACTCCATGAAATAGGAAATATTAACATGTAATATAATAGAAAAGTATAATATCATAACATTTATATAGTGCTTTAAAGTGTGCAAAGTACTATATATATGTTATCCCATTTGATCCTCAAAACAGCTTTGTGAAGTAGTGTAACGCCATGCACCAGCAGATTCCCAAAGGAATGCTACTGTGAACAGCTTTTAGAGTTCAGATTACAAAATAGAGTGAACACTCTGTTTATTCCATTACAAATCAAGACAAACATTCAAAACATTATAATATTCACAACATT
>CM053580.1:100328587-100387546 GCA_028627135.1 Pseudochirops cupreus | reverse complement strand
ACACCTCAGCCAATCCCCTTCTTCCACATCAACAGGGGAGTTCATGCCTTCTCAACAGTGGGACAGAGTTTGCACCTTCCACACTTAGCACTTAGCACTACTAAGTGCTAAGTATCCTGATAAACTAATTACTATTACAAGTAGGTACTTTATTATCCCCATTTTACAGAAAGAAGTTAAGTGACTTGCCCAGGATCAGACAACTAGTAAGTGTTATAGGTATAAGATTTGAGCTCAAGTATTCCTGACCCCCACGTCCAGCACTCTTATCAGTTGTACCATCTAGCTTCAATGTGTGTGGAGGTTGTGGGGAGGAACAGAGAAAAAATATGAAAATATAAGGTATCAAAAGCAATTGACCTTGAAAACAGGTCAGGAAGATATCAAGTAAGAATAATTGGACTATCTGAAAATCATGATAAAAAAGAATCCTGGATACCATATTTCAAGGAATCATAGATGAAAATTCTCAAAATTTGCTAAAATCTCAGGGGAAAGTGAACATAGAATGAATTCTCCTGTCACCTGCTGAAAAGAAACCCTAAAATGGAAACTCCAGGTGCAACAGTGTTCCAGATCAAATACCATAGACAACCAAACAGAAAGAGTTCAGTTTCAAGGATCTGTAATCCTTGGCAACTGCTGCCAATATTACAGAGGGAAAATCGTGGTTTATAGTATTCCAAAAGGCCAAGATAAAGACTTATAACTAGACATCACCTATTCAGCAAACGCTTTGATAAAAAATAAGGCACTTCTAAGCATTCTCAATGAAAAGACAAGACCTGAATAGAAACTTAGAAATGAAGATGCAGAAGTGAATAGAAATAGAAAACTAAATACATTTGATTAAATGGAATACACTGGATGATGATGGTTTATTTGCATTCTAATACAGGGAGGAGAAACAAGTGTACTTTTAGAACTCTAATGTCTTCAAGGATCATATAAGGAATTATATGAGAGAAACGTAGGGTCTGGGGATAGTTTTATTCCATTTTTATGGAATTTTATGCTTTTAACAGAAAAAGGAAATAAATGAGGAAAGGAAATATACTGGGGGAGAAAAGAAGAAAGGAGATAGAACTTACTATGTAGGGGCTGCATGAGATGGAAGAGTATTCAAGAATATAGGAAAGAATGGGGAAATCATTTCCCCATGAAGCTCACTTTAGCCTGAACTAGACAAAAGAAAAATTGAAAACAGAAAGACAGTTTAGTATAGAAATGTATTACACTCAATAGGGAAATTGGTGAAGAAAATATGAAAAGAAAGATGTTAAGGAGGGGGGCTGGGTTTCAGAGGGAGCAGTTAAGTTACCAGCAATAGATAGATAGATAAACATATTTTGGTTGTAGAAGATGGAACATGATGGAGCACTTAAAAGGGAAGGGGAAAAAAATGAGTAAAACTCTGGTCTAGGATAGGATGAGCAGAAAAAGAGAGGTACAATGAAACAGAAATAGACAGCTTCAGTTATTTATCACTGGTATTAAGCATACTTACCTTTCATGACCAGCTCCTTTGTTAAGAGTGGAATAAGGGGGATTAAATGTTTTACTTCTAGACTTAGAAAAATCCAGCAAAAATATAAACATGAAAATGGTAAGAATCTAAAGAAAAGTTAGACCTGATAGATCTCTGGTAGTAATTAAAAGGGAACAGAAAGGAGTTTATATATTTCTTGGCTTTGGATAGCATCTTTACAAAAACTGACCTTGTATTGAGGCATAAAAGGGGTCACAAACAAATACAGAAATATTAAACACATCTATCTAGAAAATCCATAAGAGTCAACTATAATATTAATCGAAACAAGGACTTCAACAAAGTCGCAGAATACAAATTAAATCCAGAAATCAACTGTCCTGAAGATGGTCTGCAAAACCTAGCAGAATGCAATAGAAAAAGAATCTCCATTTAAAATAACTAGAATTATAAAATATTTGGGAGTCTGTTATGACACACAGCAGCTACCCGAATATAACTATCAAACACTCCATATAGAAAAACATAGACCTAAGAAATTGGAAACGATATACATTGCTCACGGATAGTCCATACTAATATAATGACCATACTGCCAAGTTAATTTATTGAAACCCATACCATTTAAACTCCCAAAGAATTACTTTGGAGAGCCAGAAAAAAATAATAATAGAATTCATCTGGAGGAACAAATATCAAGAATCTCAAAGAAAATGCTTTTCAGAAAAGAAAGGGAGAGGAGCTAACAATGTAATGTCTCATACTAAGAACCAAAAATCATCAAAATCATAAGATACTGGTTAAAACACAGAGGTTGTCGAGGTACACAACATAGCAAAGCAAATGAACATTGTAATGTAGTTTGGTTTTGGTTCTTCTTGTTCATTTTGCATTATCCTGCATCTAAAGTTGGCTTTGTGGCCCCAACTAGATGCTGTTGATTTGGTTGGTAGAAAGCCTCTCACAAGATTTCAGGGGCTCTTTTGGTTCTTTGTCTACTGTGGCTCAGCTGTGAGTTGCCTGAATGCTGGCTTGTTTAAGCAGTGGCCTGCCCCTGTCTCAGGCTGTAGTTCAGGTTCAAGCTGCCTGGGCTCTGTGTTTGGCATGGGCTGCCTGATTAGGTATTTGCCTGATTCTGCCTTCTATTATGGCTCAGACAGAGGCTGCCTAGTCCTGTCTCCTGCTGTGGGTCCAGGCTCCTTCACCATGCTTTGTGCAGGTTTCTGGAAAACTTTTTGAGCAGTCCTAGACTTGCTGGAGGAGCTTATGGATATTTTTTTTAATAAACCTGAAGATCTCAGCTACTGGAGTAAAGTCTCACTATTGGAAAAGCTGAAAATTAAGTTTAGACAAACATCTCACATCATATATCCCAATAAGTGTCAGATGGATACAGAGTTAAATTTAAAAGATCACATAAACCAGTTAAAAAAGCAAGGAAGCAAATCTCTTTCCCACTTAATAGATACAGGAAGAACTCTAAACCTAAACACAGCCTAAAGAAGATAGATCACAGAGGGCAACATGAACACAACATAAAATTAAATTTTTTGCTGCACAAATAAGATCACTACAATTAAGTTTAGAAAGGAAATAGTTGAAGGGGGAACTTCACAGAAAGTTTTTCTGATAAGGGTTTTGTATCCAAAATATATAAGGACCTGATTTAAATTTGTGAAAATAAGAGCCATTCCTCATCATATAAATATTTGCTCAAAGGATATGAGTAGGCAATTTTCAAAGAAAGAAATCAATATATCAATGACTTTGTGAAAAAAAATACTTTAAAACAATAATCATTAGAGAAATACAAATTAAAAGAGTATTGAGGTTCTGTATCACATTTCTCAGATTGTCAAACGTGACAGAAATGGGAAATGACAATTATTAAGAGGGACCATGGGAAAATAAGCACACCAGTGAAATGGCACAGCCATTCTAGAAAGTAATTTAGAACTGCGTCCCTAAATTCACTAAAATATGCATGCCTTTTGACCCAGTAATACAATTACTAAACTCCAAAGAGATCAAAGAAAGAAGAAAATAAATGTATAATAAAGCATTCATCAACTGCTTACTTTGTTCTAGGCACTAAGCTAAACACTAGGGATACAAATATCAGTAAGTAAAGACAGAACTTAACATTCTTTGGGGGGGAGACCACACATTATAAAGCTGCTATATGGAAAGGGATCAGGGAGCATGTGAAGTGATGTGTTTCCTGGCAATCTAAGGCAAAAAACTCATTTGTCAGTGGACTTAGGGCAGAGTCCAGGTAGTTCCAGTGGAAGGAAATTAAAGAATATGTCCACAGTTGAGGCAACATCATATGGAACTAATCTAGAAGGACTCATATGTACAGAAATGTTTATAGCAGCTCTCTTTGTCATAGTAAAGAAGTGGAAACTGACTATCCATTAATTGGGGAGTACAGACAAATTATAGCATGTTAATATAATAGAATATCATTGTACCATAAAAATTGAGAAAAGGAATGGTTGCAGAGAAACGTGAGAAAATGTATATGAATTTATGCATAGATCCAGAAAAAAGTATACAGTAACAACTATATTATAAAGAAAACATACTTGAAAAGACCTAAAAATTCTGAACAGCACACTGACCAATCACAGTTCCAGAGGACTATTGGTGAATCCTGACAAGAAGGATGTTAGATAGATTGAAGGCACAAATTGAAGCCTAAGTTTCTGGACTCAGTAAATGTCAGAATTCTTTTTAAATAATTTATGTTACATAGATTTTTGGATACAGGGGTGGTAATAAGAAAAAGGATAGCATTAAGGTCGCAGAGAGAGAGAAGAAAAGAAAGGTAGGGAGAAGAGGGGAAGATCAAGGCATTTTTTTCTTAAGATAGAACAGATTTAATTATAAATTGCATTTTTATAGAATTAGACATCTTTTCAGAAATGTTAATTTTATCATGTCTGGAGTACTATTAACATAAAACTGAAGATAATTTTAAAGTAACCAATTAAGGGATCAGTATGAACAGGTTTAAAAGAACTAACACTCATAATATCAGGAAATACTCAACTTGTAAGCAAAATAGTGCTAAACATAGGCTTCAAACCATCTAGAAATGATATAACTAGTAATTAAGCCCTTAATAGTTATAAGCTACTGATTTGCAGAAGACTAAAATGCTACTTTCTAAAGAAGAAACCCTAATACAATATATATGTATATGTATATCTGTATATACACATACAATACATATATACACATACAATACAATATACATATACAAAGTATATGTGTGTGTGTGTGTGTGTGTGTATAGATTTATTTCCACAGAATTTTTTATTCATGAATATCATTACTGGAAGTTACAAAAGAAAAATTCAGCAAAATGAAGCAATATTATTTATAAGCTCAATTTGGGTCATTCAAGCCTTTAGATGTGTTTCTTGTATTTGACAGGTAACACTCTACTGTTTTTAGATGTGAACTGCCAGTGGCCATTAAAATTTGTTGAAAAGAGTCAACTGTCACTTATAAGTAAAATGACCACTTTGCAATGATGTATGAAAATAGTAACAAATTCTGGATTTCAAGTTAGTTACAGGAATTAATCATAAGGATGCAAAAAGACTCTGTTGAAGTAGTCCACTGTACAGATATGTTTCATTACAACAAGAACCTCTTCTTTTGTACAAACTTTGTACAATAGAAGAATTTTTATTTACCATACAGAACAAAACTTTACATAATACTGCATCTTTAAGCATAAATAAAGTATATATGATTTCTGGAAGTTAGTTTAATACATAAATATCTTTCTTTGCAAAATGAAATTTTCTCTGTTTCTCCACAAACCATTAGTCACTCATTTTCCTTCCAGGAGTCATTCATCGCTGAGTATTCCCTCTGACCCCTTGAAGAGTAGAATCATTTCATTCCTTATGGCAGTAGCCAATTTCCTGATCCACCCCCATCCGATCTGAAGCATTTTCTTTTCAGATGCACGGAAGAAAACAAAAAGAAGTGCAGAAGAACATACAAACTAGCAGGACAGCTGTGAAAATTAAATGTTGAATTGATTACATACATAAAAGGAAAAAGCAGGTTCTGCATAGAGAAAGATTCCTGGTTACATGCACAATCCTCTTTTTCTGTTCTGCTTTGTTTAGGAAATTGCTCGTTTTATTTGACATTTAAGCTCAAGGGGAAAAAACAACAGATTTTAAAGACCTTACCAAGTTCAACTTCATTTTATAGATAGCTCACAATTATGGAACACAGGAAGTATACAGAACTCTTTCCTCAAATCAGCCTTGTAGGATATTATCTGTATCATAAAGATTGGAAAACTGAAGCTCAGAGAAATTGATAACTTCCTCAAGGTCTGAGGACCTCAGCCATGTAAATGACCACAGTAGGCATCAACCTCAGGTCTTCAGTTTCCAAGTCCAGTGCTCTTTTACACATAATACATAACACATCCTTTTGTTCATTTTTTCTTAGTATTTATTTTAAATGATTTGACTTTATTTGATTTGGGTTTTATATGTCACATTAAATGATGAACTAATTTTTCTAAGTTTATAGGTATCTCAGTATTTGACTACACTCATGGTTCAGGCAGTAGAACCATATTATAGGTGAAATAATATAATGAGGCCTTTGTTATAGTTCTTGTGACTAAGTTTTCTTGGAAGGGGTCTAGGATGCATTAGTTAGTTGCATTGTAGGTCATGTTATTTTAAGATTCCTTTATGCTTTGATACTTCATATATGATTACAGAATAGCCATTTCACATTTTTGTTTATGAAATTAATTGTACTTTATTGTGATAGGTGGAAGTGAAGGCTGTTCCTGTGTCTCAGAAAAAAACATCTTTGCAACAAGAACAAGTGAAAAAGCTGCAAAGGATTCCAGGCAGTCCTTCAGCACCAGCTACTTCCATGAGCCCTGATATGACTTTTGGGGGACTTGCATCACCAAAACTTGATGCTTCTTATGAACCAATGATTGTAAAGGAAGCTCGTTATATTGCCATTACTATGATGAAGGTAATTTATTTTAATTTAGTAAACTCCCACTCCCTTTTTCTCTCTTGGTTTCTATAATATTGAATCCATGACTACATAAGAATTCTCTTCCCTAACTCCTGATACTGCTTTGTCATACACAATCACTTTAACTCTACCCCTCCTCTGTCCTGCCCTACCTACCAGCTACTTTTAATAAGATCTCTGAAGTTAACAAATTTCCTTTCATTTTAGAATTCTTTCCCTCACGCTTTTTCCATCTTCTGCCTCTCACTATATCTGTATCTCCTTGAATGACAAAATCCTTGTCCATCTTTTCTATCTATCACTTTCTGTCATTGGTCACAAAGGGAGAATTAGAACACTCCTTATTCTCTATTGTGCTTCTAGACCCTTCCTCTACTGTTATCACTCTAATAACTTGTTCTTTAAGGTTCAGCCTATCCAAATTCATTAACCATTCCAGATGCTAGTGACTGTAATTTATCAAACTCCCAAAATGTTTTCTCTCCTTTCCCAATGAGTTCATTGCCTGGTTTATAGTATCCATATCCAATTTGCCACCTGCCCTCTTAGGAGACTTCAATGTACATTTTACTATTTCTTCAAATACCCTTACCTTCAAGTTCCTCAATTCACTGAGCTTGCTTGACTCCAATCCACCTCAATTACATAGAGGTATGGTTACATCCTAGATTTTACCATCATTCACAAGTGTTCCACGTCCATGATCAGGAAATCTGAGATTCCTTTATCCAGTCACAATCCCCTATCATTCCATCTTTCCCTATCCATTACTTCTTCTAAACCTATTTTTCATCCTCACTGTGATTTACAAGACCAAAGTCCTAGATGATGCCAACCATTTGCCTCCTATGCACTTTATTCTACTGAACAGAGCTGGAGAAGCCTGTTGACTGGATCTGCTACAAATTTAAATTATCTAATCTCAGCAGGGCCTTTAATGTAGCAATACAACTTTTTGTTTCTCCCTAATTGATTCTGTATTCTACTCTCCATGAAGACTCTTCCAAATCTTCTCTTTTCTCCTTAATGCCTCCCATGACACCTTTCCCTCCTACCCTCTCAACTGAGGACCAAGAAACATTACTATTTGCCACGAGTTCCCTTTTTACCTGTCATAATTTCGCAACCTATGACATACATCATCTCCCACTGTTTCTTAATTTACTCCAATCTGATAAAGAGGTGGACCTTCTTGTTGAGTCTAACCTCTGTGTCTTACATAGTTATCTACCTCACAGGGTTGTTGTGAGGATCAAATAAGGTAATATAGCACAGTGCCTCACACATAGTAGGTGCTTATTAAATGTTTCCTCCCTCCCTCTTCTCTTCAATCCCTTTTCCTCTTGCATTTTTCCCAACAGATTACCTCCATTTTCATTCTCCTTCTTTCTAGTCTTCTATTTCTGCCTGTCTACTAGTTCTGCCACTGCTGCCTTCAAACTTAACCTGTCACCTCACTATTCATTAAATTATAGTGGCTTCCTGTTTACTCTAGAATAGAAGAGAAATTCCTCTGTATCTCTTCACAAACTGACCCTTCCTGCCTTTCCAGTTTTATTTTACATTTTTCTCCTCACACTCAGCCTTCCTAAGGTCCTATTACTGTTCCTCACACACAAAGCCCATCCTCCATCTCCATGCTTATGCACTCATTCTCCTTCATGCCCAAAATGAACCATCTCCTCAACTCTGTTTCTTAGAATCACTGTTTCCTTCAAAACCCAACTCATGTACCACTTTTCTGTGTGAAGCCTTTTACCCTTTCCATTGCCCCTGGGTGCTAGTGCCCTACCTCCGAAAACCACCTAGTATTCATTTTATATATAGTCTGTAAATACTTAAAGATTTATACACACATGGAATAGTTTCCTCTGTTAGAATGAAAGCTCCTTTTAGGCAGGGACTGTTTCACTTTCACCTTTTTATCCCTAGAACTTGACACATAGTTAGCATTTAATAAATTCTTGGTAATTGATTGATATAATTTTAATCTTCTACAAGAATAAATGTCCTCTACTGAAGTCCTACTCTGGTTCATAGCATAGTGGGGAAATTATCCTAGATTTTTAAATGCTGTGCCATAAATGCTGTGCCACAAATTCTGACAGCCCTATACAGCTGGAAATGCCTCATCATATATTGACAGATTGTCATCTGAAGACCAGCCTAGCCAAATTTGGAAAGGCTCAATATTACTAGAAAGTTAGAATCCAGTTAGTGAATTTTTCAACTATGATAGCTCATGATGACTGCCTTTTAAAGAATGGAGATATTACTATGTTACAAATCTTTGGAGGTATTTAAACAAAAGACTAAAATAACAAGGAAGAAAAAAAACCAAGATTACTCTACTGTTATTAGGAGTATACAACGAAGGCAAAGTGTTTCTTTATGATGATGGTGTCACATTTGTATAGTTTTCAGGAAAAAAAATTCTTAAAGGAATATACAGTTCTCATTGGTTATTTGTGACATTTGTCCAATGACTTAGCCCCAAGTTTTCAAGTTCTTCTCTTTGTTCCATACGAAGTGTGACTATGAATTAATTTGACAGATTTGTTTGTTTATTTTTTAAACAAAAATATCAGAAGTTTTTGTTTGTTACAAGTTAACCTGGCTAAAAAAATTCAGCATCCATAGAACTTGTTCACCCAGAAGTCTATAACTACTTCTTATTCCAGTGATATTTCCATCACTCATAATATTTCTGTAATTTGTAATTTGGAGTTATCCCAGAACCTGTGATATTGTGTTGAATATCCATCTTCATTGGATATGATTTAATTTTGGCCTAAACAAAGAACATTCAGGCAAGCCTAATGAATCAAGTGAGTGTTCAGGCTGTTACTTGAGTGACTTATAAAAGAATTGACTGGGGTGGCTAGGTGGTACAATGAATAGAGCACCAGCCCTGGAGTCAGGAGGACATGAGTTCAAATCTGGCCTCAGAGACTTAACACTTACTAGCTGTGTGACCTTGGGCAAGTCACTTAACCCCAATTGCCCTGCCTTCCCCCCCTCTAAAAAAAACAGAAAAAAAAGTGAGAGAGAATTGGCTATAAGATAACTAGTACTTCAGACTAAGAGAAATATTTCACGACAGAAGAGGTAGGAGAATGTTTTCAATGGGAATGATACTGCTCCTTGATGGATAATAATTATTAAGAGAAATTTGTAATGATTTTTAAAGTTTTTTTTAATATATTTTCATAGGTTTATGAAAACTATTCTTTTGAAGAGTTGCGTTTTGCCTCACCAACACCTAAAAGGTAAGACTAGCATGATCAAAAATACTTTCCCCCCTGTACCAATTAGTTTAATTTCTGCTAACAAATTCCTTTTTAAAAATACAAATATAAGACACTGTGCTGGGTGCCCTGGAGGACAAAGGGAGAGATATAAGAATCCCAGCCTCTAGGAGATTACAGTTGAACCTATGTGGCATCAACTATGTCAAAAGCAAAGATAGCTACTTTTGAGTTTTAGGAAGAAGGGGAGGAGAGCCACAAGTGAGTGCTAAAATAGTGTTTGAGACAATCAAAATGCAGTATTTAAGTGCATTTTGCTCCTGCAGAAGTGACCCTAGATAGTAAAGAAAAAGAGAATAGTAGCATATCCTAGATAAAATTGATGCTTAACATTACTATTACCATAGTTACCATTGATAACTAAGGAAAGAGATGGATGATGTGGGGCTTGGATTGTCCTAAGGGATAATACAGAAGTCATTCCCAGTGGAGGGTTATAATATAAAATCGGAGGAATCAACTTTTTTATTCCCTAACCTAGACTAAAAGATTAAGAGAATAGATTAAGAGAATATTGTCTGTAAGTGTTGAAGCAATGCACAGAAGTGCAGATTAAAGATACGCATTTGTGAAATTTTCATAATAAAGCCAAAACCCTCTTGTGTAATAAGATACCCACCTATTTGTGTATCATTCCACCTATAGACAGTATGCCTCATAAAAAAATAATAATAATCTAGCAAAGTTCTGCTTTGATCCTGTGAAAAATAACTTTATATTTGCATTTTGTTTTAAATAGCCCTAAATATATTCTAAGTTGTCTAAATTTGTTCCCTCCCAGTTGCAAGTATATGTTTTAGTGACTTTAACTTGTATTCAGCAAGTATTTATTAAGTATATTCACATACTATGCACAGACACTGTGCTAGGCTCTGAAGATATAAAGATAAAAAGGCACCTGCTTTCAAGAAAACTTAGTTTCCACCAGGGATAGAACATGTTTGGATTAAATAAGTACAAGAGTATCTGAGCATGAGAGAAAGCCTTAAAGATGAAGTGCAAAAGATCAGGAAGGGCATTGCATAAGAAGTATGGCACCTGAGCTGAGCCTTAAAAGAAACTAGAGATTCTAAAAGATCAAGATGAGGAGGGAATGTATTCCAGGTTTTGGTTACAACATATGAATGAGAAAGTAGTGAGAAAGATAGTGCTGATTTTGGAGAAAAGGTAGTTAAGTATGGCTGGGACATATGGGAAGGGTCATATTATGAAATATGTCTGGTAAGGTAAATTTGCGCCAGAATATGGACACCTTGTGGAAGAAGTTTGTGTTTAATTCTACAGTTATTAGAGATCTGCTCAAGATTTTTGAGCAAAGTTGTATCATGGGCAGTTAAACATGCTCTAGGAAGATTATTTTGATATTCATGTGAAAGGTACATTAGAGAGGAGAGAGACTGAAACAGAAAAACCTATTTAGAGGCTATTGTAATATTCTAAGTGAGAGATAATGAGAATCTGTGGAGTAGTTATATGACGGGAGAGAAAAAGGTATAAGTGTATAATCAATGAGATTTGATAACTACATAAAGACTAGCAGTGATAAAAAAGAGAAAAACTAAGGACGACTCTGATGTGAACCTGAATGACTGGAACGATGATCATCTTCCACAGAAATAGGGAAGTTTAGAAGAGAAGGCTTAGAGAGAAACACAATGAGTTCCATTTTGGACATGTTCAGTTTAAAATGCTGAGAGAGATTATAGAGAGAAAAGAGATGAAGACTCATGATAGAACTTTAAGGTACAACTGTGGTCAAGGGGCAGGTTACAGATGATGATCCAATAAAGAAGATTTAGTATCAGAAGGGTAGGAAAAAGAACCAGGAGAAAGCAGCATCAGAGAAGGTGAGGGAACACAGAGGAGAAATACATGGTTAGTGAGGATGGTCATCTCTTGCAAAACCAGCAGAGAGGTCAGAATGGTTAAGGACTGTGAAAAGACCAGATTTAGCAATTAAGATATCATTAGTAACCTTGAAGAGAATAGATTCGTTTACTGGTGGATTTGGAATTCAGAATACAATGGTTTGAAAAGTGAATGGAAAGTGAGAAGGTATATTATAGTGGTTCAAAAAGTTTTCTTATATCTTAAAAGTCTTCCCATTCATAATGGATTGAAGGACCAGTTTTTAAGTACATAAATGCTAAATAGGGTATTACAGCTTCAGATGGTTGCATAACTAATAGTATGAGGTAGGGAGAATTTACCCACTTGTAGCTAGTATACCCCCATTATGCAACCGAATTATAAGAAGCCGAGATGAGATTATTTTAGTTGATGTTAAGAAGATGACTTGGAAATAAAGGTTGCACTGGAAGCAGGAAGACAGTTGAATTTATGAACATGAGCCAAAAGGAGCATTCTAAATATTTGCCAAATTATATATGTGATTTTTAAAGCAGTTAATTAAATTAGATACTATATTGTTTCTTTTGTTTCTTTTCAGACCAAGTGAAAATATGTTGATCAGAGTCAACAATGATGGCACTTACTGTGCAAATTGGACTCCAGGAGCCATTGGACTCTACACTATACATGTCACTATTGACAGTATTGAAATAGGTATTTACACCTCCCCCATTTTGTTCTAAGTAGGCAGGCTATTTTGAGTGTGACACATAGCTTCAAGTCAGCGTAAGGGTGTATAATGATTTTATTCATATACAGATTTTGAAAAGATACTGCTTTAGGCCTCATACTATATATTTAGTGCATAAGCACAAATGGTCAATAGTGGAATGAAGAAAACTCTAAGTAGTTTGTTTTTTCAGTGTAAATTTATTTTTAATATTTTTATTTATGTCATTAAATATTTTCCAATTACATTTTTTAAATTTTATCATTCGTTTTTTTTTAATTTTGAGTTCCAAATTCTCTCCTTCCCTACAGCCCCTCCCCCACCACCTAAAAAGGAAAGCTATATGATACCAATTATACATGTGAAGTCCTGCAAAACATATTTCCATTTTTGCCATGTAGTAAAAGAAAACACACACACACACACACACACACACACACACACACACACACCAAGATAAAGTGAAAAAGGTATGCTTCCATCTGCACTCTGTTCATCACTTCCTTCTCTAGAGGTGGATGGCATTTTTTTCATGGGTCCTCTGGAATTCTCTTGGATCATTGTCTTGATCAGAATAGCTAAGTTTTTCAAAGTTGATCATCTTTACAATATTGCTACTACAGTATACAATGTTCTAATAGTTCTACTCACTTCACTTTGTGTGAATTCATTTAAGTCTTCCCAGGTTTTTCTGTAACCATTCTGCTCATTATTGCTTATAGCACAATAGTATTCTGTCATAATCATATACTACAACTTATTCAGTCATTCCCCAATTTATAGGCATCCCTTGAACTTCCAGTTCTTTGCCACCAGAAAAATATCTTCTATAATTTTTTTTCTATAAATAGGTCCTTTTCTCTTTTCCTTGGACTCCATGCAGTATAGACCTGCCAGTGGTATTGCCAGGCCAAAGAGTATGCCTGGTTTCATAGCTCCTTGGGCATAGTTCCAAATTGTTCTCAGAATAATTGGACCAGTTCACAACTTTGCCAGCAGTGTATTAGTGTCTCAATTTCTCCACATCTCCTCTAACATTTGTCATTTACTTTTTTATCATTAACCAATCAGATAGGTAGGAGATGGTACCTCAGAGTTGTTTTAATTTGCATTTCTCTAATGAATAGTGATTTAAAGTATTTTTTACATGACTATGAATAGCTTTGATTTTTTCTCTTGAAAACTGCTTGTTCATAGCCTTTGACCATTTATCAATTGGGGAATGGCTGTCAGTGTGAATTTAAAAGGCAAGTTGATGTACCAGAGAGAAAACCAATTACAGCAAATAGTAATGTCAAATGCATCTAAAATAAGTTTAAAACAATTCCTTCTTTGGATTTAGTGCATTCAGATATCATCAAAAGCAGCTATGTTCTATAAAGGCAGTTAGATAATGTAATAAATAGGTAGAGTGCTAGACTTGGTGTCAGGAAGACCTGAGTTCAAATCCTATCTTAAGACACTCAGTTGTGTTCCTGAATGACTCACTTAACTTCTACTTCACATGATATAGGGATAATAGTACGTTAGTATAATTGTGAGGATATCATTTTTTCAAACCTCAGAGTTCTATATAAATGTTACTAGTTATTATTAGCTAAAAAGTAGTCTTTATTTGCTTTTAGAATGACACTAGAGATGGCTACATACTTCCATTTATATATATACACACTCATCTACATGCATACATTTCATTTGTGTGTGAGAGTGTGTGTGTGTGCTCATCTCCATATACACAAGCTGACTATTTGTCCTTGGACTGGGACCTCTTTTGGCTACAAGAGAAAGAAATGTCAGTGCACTTTTTATAATTCACTAAAATATTTTTAAATTAACTATTGGTAATAATGTGTTATGCTCCAGTCTGATCTTGACAGATAAAAGATTATCTCAGGTTGTTACTTAGCATCTAAAAGTGTTTGTGAAGATATGGCTGTTTTTGATAGAACTTTTTCCAATATAATGTAAGATCCCTGATGGCAAAGACTTTCAATTCTGTCTGTGTTTTAAGGGGTTAACGTGGTGCCCAGCACACTGTAGGCACTTAATAAATACTTGTTAACATGTGCTGTTTTAATCAAATATAGTTAATTAGCAGCTCTTCCTTTTTCGTGTCCTTATTGCTATAGATTTGTAGAGCAAATAAGACAAACTGGGAGACACTGCTGGCAGGTTAGAATAATAAGTCTTATCAAATAAGCTGAAATTTAGTAGGAATAACTGTAAAACTATACTTACAATTTCCAAAAATCATCTTACAGTGTAGAGGGGCATGACTAGACAGCAGCTCTGTGAAGGAAAAAGTCCAAAAGTTTTAGAGGATTTTAAGCTTAATATTACTTAGCACCTTGACATAGCAGCAAAAAAAAAAAACCCAAAAAACTCTGTTATCCTAGATTTAATTAAATAAAGCATAGTTCCAGAACCAAAAAGGTAATGATTCTTTTATTCAGTCACCTAGTATATATATTACATTCAGTTCTAGGTGCCCCATTTAACTTATTAGAGTACAGCATTTATAACTGGGCATTACCAGTGCTTAAAGGTTTTGGTTTTTGTTTTGTTTTGTTTTTTTCTTTCTAACAAAATAGAAGGCTCATTAGAGAGGATTGAGGATAAAAGTATATATCTGGAAATGACTATGATGTAAAAACAAAAAGAATCAATGAAACTTTTAAATACATTTTCCACACACACACACACACACACACACACACACACACACACACACACACACACACACACACACACACACACACACCACCCCCCCCTCTACCTTCCCTTTTACCTCTGCTGTTTCATCTGAATAAAGTTTATATATCCTTCCTGGGCCATTTTCTGTAGTTCATATTCCACCACATCTCAGAGATAAGTTAGAGTCAATTCTGCCTCCTTTCCTTAGGATCTCTAATCCTCCTTGCTTCTTATTTTGTGCATTTACGTATAGACTTCTGAAACCATGGATTTACTCTTGATTTTTTTGTGTCCTTTGACCTCTTGGATATCTACTGCTATTATTTTTACATTGTAACTAGTTTATATAGCATGTAGTTTATACTCCCTTTTAATTTAAAAACCCTTCTGATTAGATTTTCATAGTTCCTAGCAAATATATTCTTGTCAGTTGCTGTTAGGAGTACTCTATTATTAACTGGGAACTTGTCATACCTTGCTTCAGAAATTCACCTCCTCTTCTCAGATCCCATCTTCTTAAACAGCTGTTCACTTCTCACACACGTGTTTCTCTTCTTAAGCTCTTACCTTTGATTGACTGCTGTGATGAAAATAACACCTGTACTTCTGCAATCTTTAGTTTCATGACCGAGTCTTCATATTCTTTAGCAATGCTGTAGAGATACTTCATACAATTTCGTTTTTGCCCAGAAATGGATAGCAGTCATCCTGTTTGGCAAGATTTGGTTGCCTCTCCATTATGTCTTGGATATGTGTGAGGAAGATAACAGTACTCCTTACTTTGCTACCAGGTAGCAAAGCCTCCACATCCTTCAGCAAGAAATCACCAACTATCATAACTCATATCTTCTTCCTCTTATTCTTATTCATCTCACCTGATAGTACCTATAGATTCACATCCTCATTCTTGAAGGATAAGCAGCTTTTTCTTTTTTCAAGCCTCATCCAGATATTCTTTTTTAGGAAAAAGCTTCCTGTCTTTTGCTTAGTGCCAAGTGTTCAGTGCCCTTTCTTCCCTTTTTCTGCTATATCACATTTTCCACCCTCTTACTTTCAAATGTAATTCAGAATTTCCCTCAGTAGATGGAAGTAGCAAAGAACAAGATTGATATAATGAGAAATTTCCTAACAACTGGAGATACCCAAGTATTTGAAGGAGTTGTCTCAACAGGTAATGGGTTTCTCATCATTGCATAATCTTCAAACACAGGTTGGCTAAGCCTTTGTTGGAAATATTTTAGAAGAGATTCTTATTTAGTTTATGATTTGGTTTAAGTGACCTTTGATCCTTCTGTCTCTTAGATTCTATCATTCTGTGAAATGTAAAGTTCCACCTTTGGATTGAGAAAAAAAAATATTTTACAAGTATAGGATACAAAGAGGGCAATAATGAAAATTATCATGGAATTATATGAAAAGTAAGTTCAGTCTCTATGAGACAGTAATGTAGCACAGTGGCTAAAGGAAATAATGATATACTAGTCAACACTTAAAGGAGTAATATGAAAGGAATAATTGCCATTCACCATGAGGTCCTTCTCTAGTCTGTATTTCATAACACCTTAAAATCATCTCCAACTCTCTCTTCCTTTACTTCAGTGTCTGATAAAGTAGTAACCATTTTCTCTTTGCTAAGACTATCCCCTCTACTTAATATCCTTGATCTTTATTCTCTCCGATATTCTTTAACAAATTTCCCCACAGTCATCTTTATTCTCTCTAATATTCAAACTCTCCCATTCTACAGGTTTATTTTGTTTCCTGCACACAGGCCCAAATCTCTCTCATGATTTAAAAAAAAAAGAAGAAATGCACATCCTTTCAGGTTAACTGCCTATACCCTCTCCCAGCCCCAGGCCATCCCAGAACTCACCCAGGTACTTGGGTGGCAAGAATAGCCACCACCACTGAAAATGACCTTCCCTCTTGCTCCCATCTTGTCAGGTTGCTTGGTTTTTCACAAGACATAGTGGAGGTGGGAGTCAACAATTTCATTCCTTTGTGTGAGATGGAGGACCACCAGGTCTTTCTGTGCTTGCCACTCCCTCTTCAGATCAGATCCTTCAGCACTTACCATTTTCCCTGCATCTGTGCTTTGCTGTTTCTTGACCCTATGATTCTCTCTAACCTAAGGACCTTCAGTACTATCATCTGCTTTGCAGCTGAAGCTTCTTGTATGTGATGTGTTCCCCCAGTTATGGTGTGAGCCCCTTGAGTTCAGAATTTGTCTTGATGTTTCTTTTTGTATCCCCAGTACTTATCTTTGGCCATAGTAGAGCATTCCATAAGTGCTCTTTAATTCATTTCTCTCTCTTCTCTTTTACAAACTCTTAGAAACAGGTTATTTTTGCATTACCTCCACTTCCTTTCATTTTTTCTCACTCACTTCTCACATTCATACAGTGTGCACTTCAGCTTCATCACTAAATTGAAATGGCTCCTTCCATTGTTACCAGACATCTCTTTATTGCTGAATCTATTGGCCTTTTCTTGGTGCTCATCTTTCTTGATCTCATTTCAGTATTTGACATTGTTGACCACTGTCTCACTCCTAGATACTGTTGCCACTCTGAATTTTTGTACTTCTCTTTTGATTCTCCTACTCACGACTATCAGTCTTCCTTTGTTATCATCATCCATGTGTCTCCCTCAAGTTATGGATATACTCCGTAGTTCTGTCTTGGGCCATCTTCTCATTTCCTTTTATACCCTCCCTTTTGGTGACTTCATCAGCTCCCCTGCATTCAATTAGCATTGCTACAGATAACTCCCAAATATAGAAATCCAGTTCTTGTCCCTTGTCTGAACTCTAATCCCACATCAACTGCCTATTGGACATTTTGAATTGAATGTTCTGTCAGCATCTCAAACTAAATAAAAACAAAATGCATTGTTCTTCCCATGAAACCTGTCCTCCTTTCATTGCTTCTTATTCTTGTAGGGATCCATGGTCCTCGTGGCTGCTCAGGTTCGTGATCGTGAAGTCCTCTTTGGCTTTTCACTGTCCTTCATGCCACATATCCAGTTAGTAGGTGTATCTTGTGCTTTCTACCTTTGCAACATCTCTTGAATATGTCAACTTCTCTCAAACCATATGACCCCCCCTTGTTCAGATCTTTGTCACTTTTCACTTGAACCATTGAAATGTCCTCCTAATTGGTCTCCCTGCTTTAAGTCTCTCCCCTCTCCAGTCCATGTTCCACACCCCTACCAAAGCAACATGACTAAAGCACAGATATGACTTAGTTACAACCTTGCTAAGTAAACTCAAGGGATGTCCCCATTGTCTCTGGGATAAAATACAAACTCCACTGTTAGTCAGTGGAAGACCTTCACATCCTAGTTTCAGTCTGCCTTTCAAGGCTTATCACACATCATTCCTCTTCACGCTCTCCACAATCTGGTCATACTGGTCTTCTTGCTTTTCTTTATACACTTCCAATAGAAAGACGTTCAGTACATTCCCTTTGTGCCTTGCATAGGCTATACCTTATGCTTGGACTGCATTCCCTCCTCACCTTCACCGCTTAAAACCACTTAATAAAAGTCAATTCAGATGTCATCTCCTACATGAGGCTTTTTGTGATCTTTGCCCTTGTGGTTGCTAATATCCTCCCACCAGAATCACCTCATATTTACTTTGTAGCTACTTTGTGTCTCCTTTTCTGATAGAATGTAAACTAGTCATTTTTCTTTGTATTACAGCATGTAACACTGCCTCACTCACAGTAGGCACTTAATAAATACGTGTTGACTGACTGATAGCATCCAGAACAAGAGAAGTGATAGTTAACTCCTGTTCCCCTGATCAAATTACCTTGAGTAACTGTATCCTGGGTGCCACATTTGACAAAGGGTATCAACAAACTCCAGCACATACAGACCCCACTGAAAGTGTTCAAACAGGCACCATTGCCACTTGTCAGCGATGTTGTCAAAGGAGCCCTTAGCTCCAGTCTGGACAATACTGCCTCAAGGGCCCCTTCCAACTTTTTTATATCTATGAAATACGTTTTTAATTCAACATTTTACTATTGTCATTTTATTTTATATTATAATAATAGTTTTTCAACTAATGACATTTTCAAAGCACCGCTGAGGTGGTTTCCTCTCTATCGTCTCCTGCCCAATCAGATGCAGAAACACAGCATAAATATCAACCATCATATATAGATCTGTAACAGTTGCTCATTGTACATCATTATTTATCAGATATTCAAAATGCATTTTAATGTTTTACTTTAATGTTACAATTTTTGTTGTTGTTTCTTTTTGTTAAAGATGCTGGCTTAGAAGTGAAAGTGAAAGATCCACCAAAAGGAATGATCCCACCTGGAACTCAGTTGATCAAACCAAAGGCTGAACCTCAGCCAAATAAGGTTAGAATAGAGTTAAATAAGAATCAAAATTACTTCATAGCATATTATAAGAAAAAATGCTTCTTTTAAAATAATAGGTATAGGACATAAATTACAAGTTACAAATCTTTAGTGACTCTTTCCTAATTTTGTTATTATTTGTTATATTTATTATTATTATATAATTTATATATTATATATAAATTATATATGCATATAATAATATTATTATTTCTTATAATTCAGAAAACATTTCTTAAACGTCAGTTCTTTCCAGAGTACTTTGCTAGCTATTGGAAGAGGCTGAAGGTTTAAATATCAGTCCACATAGAGCAGTGGTTCTCAACCTTCCTCATGCCGCAACCCTTTAATACTCATTTGTGGGTGTATCTGCATGTGGGTGGACCCGCCTGGAGACAGATAGAGGAGCGGTGTCTCAATTCCTAAGACCATCAGAAATATGTGTTTTCTGATGGTCTTAGGCGACCCCTGTGAAAGGGTCATTTGACCCCCAAAGGGATCACAACCCACAGGTTGAGAACCGCTGACATAGAGCTTACAATCCAAAAGGGAGATAAAATGGGTGAATGCCAGTTAACTGTAATATGAAATTATGCATAAGTGCCTTAGAAAGGTACATGGCAAAGTATCCTGTGAAGTGCAAAGGAGAAGGTCATTACAGATATGAGTTGAGTTTTATAGAGTAGGGTATAAACTATTCAGGTTTGTTGGCAGTATGAAGGGGGCGGTAGAATATTTTCTAGGTCTATGGAGCATCGTGATAAAGACAAGAAATATACTGGGGTGTATCAATGACAGACTAGTTCAATTTGCCTGGAGGGTAAAGAGAATGCTGTATATCAGTATGAGATATGGCTGTGAAAAGAAAGTAGTGCCAGAATTTGAAGAGCTTCAGTGGCAAGCCAAGGAGTTTGTACTTGTACAAGTAAGCAATTAGGAACCATGGAGATCTCTGAGCAAAGGAGCAATACTACCAAATTTTTTCAAGTACCAAGCCTTCCAGCACAATCTAAAGCAGTTTCTACTCTGTTTCTCTGTTTCTTTTTTGGAATTTAATACCCAACAGAATATTGTACCTTCATTTTTGTATCATTATGTATAAAACTGACAGATTTCAAGAGGCATGTTTTCAAGGAAAAGTATGAATTTCCTTATATCTGCATGTTAGATATAGAAAAACTAGTATCCATTTGCTTGTATTTAAAGAGCTGTATCAGTTATGGTCTAGTTTCAACTAACAAAGAGGTAAGTTATAAATTTTTTCTTACTTTATTAGGTCTGTTCAAAGCTGCAAATAAATTATAACAAGCTTTGTGTGAATCATTTTCCAATCTTGTTAGTGTAGTAGATATTTTCTGATATTTTCAAAAGGTACTTTTTTTATGATTTTAAAACAAACCAGAAACCAGATGTGGATTCCAATGAGAAACCAGCAACAAACATTTTTGAGGTATTTTCTCAAAAATGGAGCATTTTAAACATCGATAGAGTTTGTTTCTTCTTACTTGCAACAGCTCTGTTATAAGTTCTTCCTCCCTTACTATCTTTGCTTCTCTTAGGTTCGAAAATTTGTGGCCAAGGACAGTGCAGGGCTCCGTATCCGTAGCCACCCTTCCCTTCAGAGTGAACAGATAGGCATAGTAAAAGTCAATGGAACCATCACTTTTATTGACGAGGTAATTTATAAGGAAATTTCTGGATGTGAATTTGAATTTCTACTTTAATTGTTCATAATTTCTATGAAAAAATAAATTTTCTGATTTTTCTGTTTGAGTAATAGAATTAAAATTATTGTAAATTTAGGGACTTTGGGAGGGTAATATTTGTTTATCCAGTCTCACAAATGTAATTTTTCTTTACCATTATGAAAATGTGAGACTATAATTTAAACAGGTAATGATTAGTTTGACAACTTACTTATATGTAGATGAAATTATTGGCATAAATGTAAAATGTGAAATCATTAGAAAGGCATGCCATTTTTGTTCAGTCTTTGAAATGTTGCATTTCTTCCAAGTCCTGTTTTCTATTTTATTCCAAGGTGTGTATTCTTTTGCTGTAGCTCCATATGGTAATTTCTAGCAAAACAATGACACACTTGCTTATGAACACCTTTGGGAAAAAAACCTAATTCCTCGTTCTAGAATGATCTATCTTCCTGATGCTATTACTAGCTGGTAGAAATTTTTTTCATAACTCCATGGGGTCAGTTATCATCGTGCTTGGGCATCCTTTGCTGCTTCCTTCCCAGCCTCATCATGGCCATGAATTCTTATGGTCTTTCCTTTTCCCATTAGCTAGTTGCTTAATTTCCATGTCTATCATTGTCTGCCTGCTTTCCAGTCCTTTTTAAGTCCTTGCTACTCTCATTGCAGTTACAGGAGGGCATGGCTCGTTTTTGTTGCTTGTTTCCCATAGATCCACAATGATGATGGTGTATGGCTGAGACTGAATGATGAGACAATAAAGAAGTATGTACCTAACATGAATGGTTACACTGAAGCCTGGTGTCTCTCTTTTAACCAGCATCTTGGCAAGAGCCTTCTGGTCCCTGTTGACGTAAGTAAAAGGTGCCTTTGAAAAATGTTAGAGGTACACTCTGTCCTCATTACAGGGCTTTCTTTAATTAAGGCTACAATTTTACAGTTCTGAGGTAAATCACAACTTAATTTGATAACTTTATAGATGCTTGAATTCTTGAACTTCTCCCTAATGATGGCGAAGTGTAGAAAGATTAAGGTCCTTTAAACTTCATATTACTTATGTATAGGGAAAAGAGAAAAGGAAAAAACAGAACCATTAAATTCTGCAGCAGGAGGTGGAAAAACTGATTAAATATGTGTTTTTCCTTTTTCATTTGTACCATTATTTGAACTGAACCTCAAACTAAAATTTATAAAAATAAACTATACTTCCTAGAGAAATTTTTCCCACTAAATTTCACTTTTATTTTCTATGTTAGTGTTTTGTAACTCATCTTTGTGTTTTGTGTAAATTTGCATTGTCTTACAATGAATTACCTTAAACTCTAGAAAGTAAAGATATAAGACCGGCTTTAGTTTTCAGTGGTGATACATTTTATTTTAGCAAAATCCTAGAATCTTGGAATGTAATTTAAATAGTCTTTAGTAAAAATCATCTCCCTTGGATACCACACTTGTGGCCTTCAGATAAGTTCAGTGAAAACCATTTTAGTTCAGTGAAAAACTGAAGAACTTTAATATGATAACTATTTATGTATGAAACTAGCTCAGACTTCTCTTATTTATACATTAATATATAGTTGGAAAAAGTGAATCAATGCTAAACTAAGTGGGCATTTAGATAAGCTTCAAATTAATCCTTTTTTCTACTTAGCATTTGTGCAATGTTCATAACAACATATAGAACTAAAATATATTACAGATTTTTAAGTTTGCCTACTGAGTTATAGGATTTCTAATGAGTTTTGTATACATTGTGCTAAAAAATTATATTAAAAGTTTAGTGATGAGGTTCTTAATACAAATCGAATACTAGAATTAGAATTAATGTGGAAAACATAATTAAGAAAAAGGAAAATTTACACTAGTAAATCATCTCTTTTTATCGCTCTCTGATACGTGCTCACACTATAAAATTGAAAAAGAAAGGAAAAATATTCAGGAACTGTGGAAATAGAGGGCAGATTTGTTGTGAATAATCCCGGATTATAGTGGTAAAAATTTTATTTCAAAGTTTGAAACCTGTTCCACAGTCACAGATGCACAGGATATTAAAATTTAGATGTATAATTATAAAAAACCTAGTGTAGGCATTTTTCAAAGATGTTGGCCAGTTTTGCTCTTTTTTTTTTTATTATCCTTAGAACTTGGGATAAGATGATCATTGCTGATTTATTGGAAAAATTCTCATGACAACTAGAACCTAAATGACAAGGTTTTGAAGATTGATAGTAAAATGAACTTTGGTTTTAATAGTAAATAAACATTATTTCCTAGCTGCCTCTAAATTAAGGACAAAATTTCCAAAATCTCTTTGAAGAAAAAAACAAAACAAAACATGTTTGCTAATGTAGACAGTAATTTGAATATTACAAAAGCAGGATAGTGTACTTAACCAGGAAGAGTCCTTGCGTAAGTACAAGAATTTCCCATGATGGGCAATTCCCTTGTGACACTGAAAAAGTATAAAATTTTCTGAAGTGCATTTATTGCTGTTGAAATGAGAAATTTTGAATTTAGCAAGAAAAAAATAAGCAAGAATATAATTAGCTTGCTTAATCCACTATAAAAGGCATCATATACTGCATTCCAAAACCAAATACCCCATAATTTTTAAATTAACTGCCTTGTAAAAAAAAAATTGTGCTTACTATTTCTTCTTCCCTTTCTGTGGATAATTGAGAATTTACAGTATTTGGGTGCTTTTCCTTGATACTGTCATTAAAGTCTCTTTTGAATATAATGGAATCCCATAAGGGAACCATAGTAATCATATCTTGCTAATCAAATTGCAATAAATCATATTAAAATAAAAATTTTGATCATGTGTTTTCCTAAATTCTTGAAAATGAATCTATTTAATGAAAGTAATGTGGCAAAAAGGGCAGTGGTTTAGGATCCTGTAGACAAACCTAAATTCTAATCCTTTACTTGTAGAATTAACTCATCACTAAATTTGTCTGAGGCCTTTTTTCCCTCATTTGTTAAATAATAATAGCTAGCGTACGTATAGCTCTTCGAGGTTTGCAAAGTTTTTTGAATGTGTTATTTTATTTGCCCCTCATAACAAACCCTGTGAGTTGTAGACTCTTATTGTCTCTATATTGCAGCAGGGCTAACTGGCTAAATAAGGTTAAGTGATTTCACCAGGATCACACGGCAAGTAAATGTCAGAAGCAGGATTTGAACTTGGGTTCTTCTGACTCTAACTCTAGTATTCTCTCTGTTATGCCATCTAGTTGCTTGGATTAAATAGTCACTAAAGTACCATCCAGTCCTGAAATTTCATGATGACATATTTTGGTTCAGTGTTTGTCCTTTCTGTTTTAACTGTGTGTATGCCAGGTTTACATTGTATATAAAATGAAAAAAAAAAATGAAGAGTGGGCAATTAACAGCTCTTACTGTGGTCAGAATGGAGGAAGAGTTAAGCCAGATGTGGAGTGAAGGAGTTTGCGACAGGAATGAAGTCGGTAGTTGAATAGCATGGAGAGAGTGTACCTGATCTGTTAGACAGAAACCAAATGTCCTAGGTTTGATATTTCAGTTAATTGTACATGTAATGACATTCCTTTATTATATATATATTTCTGTGTACTCTTTAGGCCCTATTCTCCTACTTGGCTAATCTCACAGTGCTTGCCACATATTAAGTGCTTAACAAATACTTTTTGACCGATTTAATCTGTACTGTTTTAATAGATTGTTAATAGATAAGTTTTAGCAGTAACTTTACATTTAAGAAAAAAAATAAAAGTTGCAGTTCAGTAAAAGTTTTTCTCAGATTTAAACCACATATACACAAACATATCAGTGCTATATTTTTAGAATGAAATAAACTTGCCTTCTCATCCTTATTAGGAGTTAACAATTATTAGATTGTTAACTCCTTTCATTGTTGGGATGATTAATAGATTAGTGACTAAAAATAAATATTTGCAGACTTGTTGGTTACTTGACGGCCATGAGATATTAAATTCAGCACCTATCTGTTACATGCCTAGCACTCTGCTAAGTAGTGGTTTCATCTGGATTAGCCAAGGAAGACGTTGTTTGCAAAGATTGATTTTTCACCTGAATATAGGCTTACAAAAGGTGGCATGTGTGTAGTTATAGCTATTTCAGGTGTTATAGGCAACTTGAAGAAGAAAGTAGATTACATACAGAGCATATATAAGAGCACCATGTATTCGCCTAACTAGGCCTCGGTGAATGAGTTATAGGTTTATTGGGAAATCTGTATAATAATGTTAGGGGATTATAAAGGAGGGGAATGTCTTAAGTCTACAAGTGAGCAGTAGGTAGAATGCCTTGAAACCTAATTTCAGAAGTTGAACTTCTTTCTCAAAAATGAAGTCATTAAACAGTGTGTATACATATTTGTGTTTTGGAGAAGGTTAAGATGTATGGCAGAAGATAATATTTCATCATCATATATTACAGTTTTCAAGTCACTTTTACTCACATTGACACTTATCTCACCACATTCTTAGGAGGCAGGGCAAGAATGAATAATTGTTCAAAGTCACATAGCTAGGGAAAGGCAAGTTCAAAACAAGAGCCTGGACTTTCCATTTCTAATTTGTTTTCTTTCCACTGAACCATACTGCTCCTCAATGTAAGAAACAAGAAAATTTATCAATAGAATTGTACTATTATTGTACATTCTAGTAATTTCTACATTGTCGTAATTCCTACAGCAACAACTTGGATTTTTTTATTATCCCTGCATATTTGGAGTAAATGGTTTCCTAGCACTTTGGACCTACATAAAAGACAAATTCTATGACTTACTCTATGTTTTGGTACTCTAAGAAATGTAGTTGAGTCAGACAACTAGCATTTATTAAAACCCACTATGTGCCAGGCACTGAGCTTAAAAATTAGGAAAATTTTGTTTTCTCCCTATACTTTGCTTTATAAGGGCCCCTCTCCTGAAAGTGATTATAACAAGTCTGATAATTAGAATGACAAAATAGTTAACACAATTAGTTAAGGTTTAGGACAGAACTAGTTTAATTCAGATACCTAGTAATACCTGGCAGTTGCTGCCTTTTTAAAAAAATGATTGCATTAAAAATATGAACAAATAAATAATGTGGGAAAATATATACTCTGTTTTTAAAATATCCCATATATACTTTATCACTCAAAATTTTTAGAAGGCATTTTTCCACCTTCTTCAATATTCTAAGCTATTTGTAATTTCACCACCACACACCCTGATGAACCTAACTAGGCAGTCCTCAGATAAGAGACATATAATCTGCTTTTCTAACCTGGTGTAATTTGCAAGTGATTATGCTTCCATAGTGCAGTTTAAGTTTTGAAAACTCTGGATCACTTCCAAAGCACACAAGGGTAGGTAGAATTTTAATGGAAGAACTTATTTAACATATGATATGGATTTGTCAGGGACTTTAGAGATCATTTGCCCCAGCTCCCTCTTACAGGTAAAGAGATTGAGACCAAGGGAAGCTAAATTGATTTTTCCCAAGGTCACACAGGTAATAAGTAAAAAAGTCAGCATTCAAATCCATGTCTTGTAGTAACAAATCCAGCACTCTTTTTCACTATACCACATTTCTGCATATCCTTTAAGGACCGAGATTAAGATATAACTTAAAATGTTTAAGTATTCTGTAGGTTGTGGATATATACTTTATTTGATTGTCTTTATAGTTCTGTGATTATATGGCACTTTGGGAAAATTCTTAATAAATGTAAAATTTGACACGCTATTGTGTCCTTATTTCTGTAGTCAAACAGTGAAAATAACATTCCTCTGGCCTTCCTTTTTTTCATTGGTTTGTTAGGCCTAAAATTGCCTTGAACAAGAAGTACTTTAGTCTATGGATTAATAAAGTGTTGTATAGTGATAATATCATTGGATGCTATTTCTAATGTACTTTTAGTTCATTTCATTTTTTGTCAGGGATTTTTGTCCTATTGCAACAGGTTTTTTAAGGAGAAATATGTCCTTGTATGGAGTATGTATGGTGCTGTTGTCAATCAGTTTAAAAAAACAATTTACAAATGGCTTATATTGAAAATGCAGACTTTTGGTTTAGGTCAGAACTTTACATTAATATTCCATATCCCTAAAACCAAGGCTTTCTTGTATTAAACATTCAAGAATACTGTAATCTGTTGTTTTCAAACTCTAGGTCCTTAACACGTGGCTTCTTTTATTCATAAAATGTCTTTCAATTTGGAAATTGCTTTTTTCCTAAATAATTTTCATTTGTAAATGACTCTAGAATAGGTATACCTATCAATTTCATCCCAAAGGTTAAAATAATTTTCATATTAACAAAATTTACTTTTTGGTTAATTTTTTTTAACCTTTTAAAATGAACAGTTTGACCCACAGTTTATAATCATGAATATATAAATGTTGTATTATCTTAAACTATTATTTGTATATTTTTACAACATATAAAGAATGAGTTTGTAAAAATAAGGTAAAAGAGAGGTACAAGCCTTATATGTTAGTGTGGCATTATCATCACATTGCTTTTTTCCTGCTAATTCCATCTGCATTGCTTTTCACAAATAGCTTTTAACAACAAAAAAGTATTGCTTGCACGAGAACGGCAGGAAATTGTTTTATGCATGAAATGTCTGCATAACTGCTATATGTTGGGGGTAAAAAGTATAGCCCAAAAGACAATTAAGTATGCATTGTACAAGTTAATAATATGTTGTGGTTATTATCACCCATAAGGACAAAGATGAAGTTAACAGGTTTTCTAAGTACTATTTCAGATGACTTTGCATTGCACAATTATTCCTCTTTTCTCAAACTAAAATGGCATCCATTTACCATCTATTTAATTATGTATTGGTGCTATTTTATACACCCTGTGTCTTTAAAGAGTGCATTCCAAATTTTTTTTTACTGTCTAGCTTATTTTTGTATCTTCTGTTTCTTATTATTATTAGTTGTAAATGATTCTGAATGACTTAAATGGTTTTAACTGATTCGAAATTTGAGTGTTTTATCATTACTAGTTGAAACTTTGGGTGATAATTGTTTAAGGATGGAATTTTTTTCTATATTTTGTATGTTACATCTTTTTGTCAAGAAAACTTCATTTAATTTCCTACTTAAACTGGGAAAGTTATATACACTTGCTTTTTATGGGAAAAAATATGTGAGTTTCAGGGCAGATTCATAAAGAGTATGAATTTATAGAGTATGGTCCAGATATAAAAATATTTTAAAAGTTAATTAATCTAGATTAATTTTATGAAAATGTTGCTTTAAAAAAAACTTAAGTTGTTGAAAATAGATAATTTTAAGGAGGCTTCAACATTTGGTCCATTTTCTACCCTTTGAGGTAGGCTCATCCTCCAAGAGAAAAAGGAACTTCCTATTTTTCTTTGAGTTTTATTGATTAATTTGGTTATGTCTTTCAGTAAAATCTTTTTAAAAATCACTTGTAATTATTTTTCTAATTTCGGGGAAAGGGATAAGTGACCCAGTTTTTATTTTATTTTCCTTTGACTTTTTTCTCGTTTTTTCCCATATTTCCAGTTAGATAATATCCAAAAATCCTCATTTACTAGATTCTGTTGTTATCCATGATAATGGTTATGTTGTTATTTATACTATCTACAGCTTATTCAAATTGGTTTTATTTTGTTTTTAAAAAAAATAACAGACTTTTCTGTCATGAAATAAATCTGACTTGAGCTAGAAAAGATGCTTCTTCTGTAGAGAAATTTGAATATGTTCTTCATGCACTAAATGTCTAATAAGCTGTCTAATAATGTCTGGCTCCTAATTTCTGTAAATGGCATGGCACACTACATCTCTAGAGAGCTTTTGACATAGTATTTTATTTAACAGATCCTCTTCATTGATTGGTGAACTCAGGTGTCTTCATTTAAGGAAAAGTCACTTCCCCTTTAGTAAAATACTTTTTGTGTGTGAGTGCTAGCATGGAGAAAATGTTGTGCTATGTCTAGCATCTTCTGGAGATGATATCCTGTTCCCTTTCTCTGTTGATATGTCTTTCTTAAACTTTATTGCTCAGAATATCTTTAATGCTAGCCAAGGAGTCAGGGATTTGGACGTTTTTTCATGGACCTCTAAAGCTTTTTTCCCCCAGGTGAGTTAACTGTCAGGTGCAGTCATGCTTTATCTCCAGTTTTAAGCATGTATAACTTATATTACACTCTAGTTTTTGAAGCTTATACTTCATATTTTAATAGAAAATATACTTTTAATATAAAATCCACAGTTAAGAAAGTTTGCATTTTCTTTAAACTTTTCTGCTCTACCTTTGCAAAAGAATGTAATAATGTAAATTAAAATTTTATTTTATATTTTATGAAGTTGTAAAACTTCAGTAATTTTAGCCAAGTTTTGAATATTCAGGAATTGATTACATGATTGGTCGTTTTCAGACATAGATGTCTGCTCCACCTCCTTGTATTACTGTCATTTTGATTGTTTTCATTGCTCATTTGCACTTCCACTTGAGTACCAGGTCAGAAGAAAGAAGAGAAACTCAGATTCAGGTTTCATATCGCAGAATACTTTCTTTGGCCTTCTTAAGAATATAAGTACTTTATAAAATATACAGTCGAAACACTTTTCTCCAATCTTGAATAGCAGAAAACACAGCACAAAAATTTGTCTCTTTACTTAATAAATATTAAATATTAAAAATAAATATAATATATAATAAAAATAATATATTGATAAATGTCTGGAAATGGTTTTTGGCATACATATCGCAATTTTCATTTTAAGTACTTTCTGCTATAGACTTTCCCTTTCCATACTAACCCAAATTGTACATTAGCTAGACCATTATAACTGCTTCAGAAATAGTTTTTTTTAATATCAAAAAGGAATTTTTTTGTGTTTATCATATCCGTCTTAAATATACACATATTTACTTTTTCTTTCGTGTGCCTTTTCAGCAAAGTGCTTGACATATGTTGTCTCATTTTTTCCTTTCAATAATCCTCTGAGGTAGGCACTATTATTAACCCTGTTTTACAGATGAGGAAATGCAGGCTTAAGAGAAGGGAAGTATCTTGTTCTGGGGCAAATAGCAAATAAGCTTCTCAGGCAGGATTCAGTATAAAAAAATTAGAAACAAAGAAAACCAGTTTGAATCTTTAATATACTTTTGAATTTTCTACAATGGATTTTTGTATAAATGCCCATTTGAACTTTTTACCAGTAAATATTGTTTGTCTGGCAGTGCTACTTAGATGTCTGAATGTGTGGGTGTGGTGATATTTAGACTGAAAATCCAAGCTTTACAAATGTCCAGAATGTATATGGACTTAACTCTTAACATATAGATAAATAAATTTTTAATTTTTTTGTATTTTATATCTTACATTGGTATTGTGGTATAGTGGATAGAGAGCTAACCCAAGAATTACTTGGGTTCAAATCCTTCCTCTGACACATACTGGCTGTGTGATTCTGGACAAGCTACTTAACCTTAAGACTGAGTGGCAAAGAAGGTGCCAGTCTGCATTGGTAAAAGAATTTCCTTACTAGAAATTACAGGACCTCCCCACACTGATGAAATCACAGATCTGGTCCCAAAAAATACACACACACACAATCTGAAGTAAAGCAAATGTTGAAAATATTTGCTTCCATATAACTTATGTCTTCTAATTTAGCCTATGTAGCACTTTGGGGGAATATAAAAAAAGAAAGTTCCATATTAATATGGTATAGTGAGTACAGTAAATATAAATTTACATATTAAATATTTACATGGTATATTTTTCCTATTTTAATACAGTTGGAATTTAGAACCTTAATTAGTTTTGCAAAATACTTTTTCAGGATATAATATATTTCAGACCTGAACTGAGTGACTCAAATATCTAAACTCAACAAAAATTCCCAAATACACAGATTTCATTAAATGAAGAAATCTTTCACTATGTAATAATTGGCATGTAGCTACTTTATTTTTTTTTCAATCACACATAATGCATAAATTGACTTTTCCTTTCGATGTATTTTTTTTGGCTGACAAAGCCATAATTTACTATGCAGCAGCAGATTATAAGATTATACTAATTGACAGAGGCCCTGTCATACTGGTGTCTTGTGTTACTCTGTAACATTTTACAGATATTGTACTAGGAGTGAAAAATGTAAGCTAAAGCAGTTTGGGTATAATGCTTGCTGTGGTACTCAGAGAGGTGTAAATGTTGAACCTACACGTCGGTGTGGCAAAAATGGTCAAATCCAGACTGAAAGTCTGTAGCCGTTCTCTTACTCCTAGAAAATGGGCATGGAATCATAATGCTAATGCTAATTAATGATAGCTAGAATTTATGTAGCATTCTCAAGTATGCTCAGCATTCCACATGTTATCTTAATTGATGTGTACAACCACACTTTAAAGTAGGTTCTGTTTCTCATTCCCATTTGCTAATGAAGAAATGGAGGCAGGGAAAGGGAAAGTGACTTGCTTAGAGACACATACTGGTAAATCTTAGGAGCAAAATTTGTACTCAGGTCTTTGTGCTTGACTCCAAGACAAGCCCTCCATCTGCTCTGCCACCCATCAACCTTTTAGAAGACTAACTGAAAAGCTTTAATCAGAAGCCAGTAGAAAACTGAGTCTGGGACTCAGATTCCTTGATTCCTTTTGGAACAATAGCATAAACAGTTACTTTCTTACATGTAGTGTGTTGTTGTTTTTTTCTTTTGAAAGAAAAAAATCCTTGTACCTGTTTTAACTATTTGTGATAAAAGTTCAAGATGTTTTCATGTAACATTCGTATACATTTAAAGACTGTGGCCATGACCCTTCAAACACAGCAAGTATCATATCATTTTTTTCTTTTGTGAAGAATGAATTGCTAAGTTATATAAGCCTTCAAGGTACAATTCCAGCAGTATATCTTTCAGTAGAAAGATGTCTTTGAATGCTTCCTGGTTTTTCTTAATAGTAATTTTTAATTGGGAAATGGAGGATAATGAAGTTCCGAGCCTTCCCAACATTGCCATTTTGAAAATATGTTGGGGCAGCTAGGTGGCACAGTGGACAGAATACAGCCGTGGAGCCAGGAGAACCTGAGTTCAAATGTGGCCTCACACTTGACACTTACTAGCTGTGTGACCCTGGACAAGTCACTTAACCCCAGTTGCCTCAAGAAAAAAGAAAAAATACATTGCGCAAGTCAGTGATTTGAGGGCTACAAAAGAGTAATTGCAGGAACAGCATTGCTACTTCTACTACAAATAAGAGCATGTTTCATAGTGAAAGTGCAGCTAGTATCTTCTCTTGTGATTTTCTTGTAAGAACTTATCTTGTTAAAGTTCTTAAACCTTCAATGTTGGGTGTTTTTTTTTATTGAAATATATGTTGTACCAGTTCCCAAAAGCTGTATTTTTCTTTGCTTTTCTCACTTGTAAACCCTTAAAGAAATGCTTCTTTGATCTTTTTCTTCCTCTGGGAAAGTGTTGAATATCACTTTTTAAGAAACACAACTCTATAGCTAAGTCATTTTATTTTTGCAACTTCCTTTTTGTTAGGGTAGTCATTTTACTGTTACTGGAAAAACAACCTGCCCATCATTGTCACTAAAATTTAAATTCCAAGCCCTTCACAATTCCATTCTCTTAATATCTCCATCCGTGCCTATTGCTGGGCCTTTCCTTTTGTCTTCAACTGCACTTTGAAAGTCTCTCCAAGGGAGGAGAAAAGTCATTTAATTTTGATATTATCTCTCAAAAGTTTCTATGACATCTTATTGAACGTGGTCATTTTGATATGGGTTGAGATAGTCTTTTGTTGTAGGCTTGCAGAAGTTCTCATTTGAAATTATATAAAGGTGGTCATGGATTTTGTTTTGTTCTTGTTTTCAAATGTTTAGGAAACTAAGTCTAATACTGAGGACTTTTTCAAAGACCTGAATTCCCGCTGCCCACAAGAAGCAGTAATGCAAGAACAAGATATGCCATTCCTCCGAGGTGGGCCAGGAGTGTATAAGGTAGTGAAGACGGGACCATCAGGTCACAACATCAGAAGCTGCCCTAACCTTAGAGGTATCCCAATTGGAATGTTAGTACTGGGAAACAAAGTCAAGGCAGTGGGAGAGGTATGATTTCTTGTAGCTTCATGACTTCTTAGATATCCATTATAATATAATTCAGCAAAAACTTCACCTCCTTCAAGACATTGATGTTTTCATCCCAGGTTTTTTAATCTCAATGTTTATATTTTGATCTTGACTTGTATTGGAAATGGTAATGTAACTTTCCTTATGTTTTCTTTTTGTAATCTTATCTTCTCTGCATAATTGCCCTAGTGAGATCAGTACTTATACTAATGAAGTGACTATTTCATGTGAAAAACATCAATATTTACCTGGTTTTTTTTTTCAGTATTACAAATGTACTACAGTAAATTAACAGCTTCAAATAATTACTTCATTGTGAATCAGTGTTAAACTCAACTTGATGAAGTTATACTTTTCAAGTTTCCAGTGCTATGACCAATTCAGAAGGGGGCCTGTTTCTTTGTATCCATTCATCTGTCTGTTTGAAGTCCCTGAGTGAATACAATAACTAGTTTTCCTAAGCTGGCATTTGCCTCTTCAAATGGGCTTGAAGATGTAGTGTGTCATGCTATTTCTTAAAAAGTGTCAGGAATGTTTACTAAAGATAAAAGTCCTGCAAACATGCATACTAAACAATAGACCTTGTGTTATGACAGTTCATATGCCAAAGAAAGCACACATATTATGTGCTAAAGTCTTAAATTCAGAGTTATCTTCACAAATCAAAATAGATTTTTCTTTTGCTTTTTTAATCTAAAGTCATAAATAAGTGTAATGGTTTAAGAAATGTTTAATAGATATGATTTTGTGTTACCTCAGGCTGTGGCCTTAATTTCAGAAACTTGTTATTTTGTGACAGAAATTAATTGGAATTGTTACACTGCTAAAGCATTTTACTGGCTATCAGCACTCAGTTTTTCTCAAAGGATAAAGACAGTCAACCATGCTTTTTGTGTATGTACACCAGGTAACCAATTCTGAAGGTACGTGGGTTCAGCTGGATAAGAACAGCATGGTAGAGTTCTGTGAGAGTGATGAAGGAGAGGCATGGTCCTTAGCTAGAGACAGAGGCGGAAATCAGTACCTCCGACATGAAGATGGCAAGTTATTTTAAATTTGATTCAAAATAATTATAGAATCTATGTTTTTTGTGTATGGTGTTATATGTTTTAAGTTTTTTTTCAAGTATAATAAAAATAAGGAGGTTAAACATCTACTTATAATGGTTGACTTTTAAATAATTGGGGAATGAAACAGAAAATATTAAACCAAAAAAAAGAAAGAAAAAAGAAAAATCCAAAAAGATTTTAAGTTATCAATTTCTAACTTAATGTTTATTTTGTAAATATTAATTTTATCTGATTTATTCTTTTGTACCAGTCCAGGGCTGTAGGTTTTACCCTTTCTACTACTAGATGGAAGTTCAATTTTCAAACCACCAATCGCAGTACTTCTCCCAGGCAACTTCGTTTGATTTCATTTTCTCTTAGAGAGTAAATTTTGAATAAACATGACCTATTTTAGAATTACAAGGACATTTTAAATGTTTCTTGAAATCAGTGATTTGATGATATTTAATGATTGCCATTTTTCATGATAATAAAGCAGGAAAAACTAATGAAGACAACTTATAAGAAGTGCAACAAAAGGTATCATTTAGACTGAACAAATTAGATCAGTTTACTCATGCTATATTTCTTTAAATGTGTCTCTTTTGCATTGCTATTGCAAAATGCCAACTATTCACTTATATTCTGTCCCTTTACATTGGAGAAAAGAATATTTAACAAATTTTTACTTATAGTGAATTTTTAACATGAATTATTTTAGCAAAAACTTATGCTTTCATCCATACCAGTAGTGGAACCAAGAAAGAGTCATTTGAATTTAGTAAAAAACTTGACTAATTTGTGACAATACTGGTAAAGAGAAAATTTTCTAATTTTAAAAAAACCAGTCAGTTTTGTTTATTTCAAAGGTAATAATTATTATAAACTGTTGTAAATTTTTACTAAATACTACAGTTGTTGAGATAAGTTATATAAAAGTCAGTTTAAACAATGTGCTTAATGAATAGAGTACTGGACTTAAAATTAGAAAGACCTGGATTCAAAGCTTCTGCCACTTAAAAGCCATGTCCCTCAGCAAGTCACTTAACCTCAGCGTTCCTTCCAGTAATGACCTAGACATTATCAAAAAAAACTCACAGGCAGATCACAATCTTTGTCATCAGACAGGGTTCTCACACTGGAAGGTCTCTACAATGACAAAAATCACAATTTTTTATATGCCTGTGCTTAATGTTCCATAATATAATAATTGAGTATAGGGGAACATTATTTCTACAAGGTGAAGTCATGCCTCAGTAACTTATTGGCATTCCTTGAGGATTTAAATAGGCATGTAGTAATAATTAATGCAAAGATTTTTCTTCATGACAGCCTTGTGACATAATAAAAAAAATTATTATCCCCATTTTACAGATGAATAAATTAAGGTTTAAAACCTAAGGATACCTAGCTAATAGATATCTGAAACAGACTTTGAACCCAGATCTCCCCTCTCTAAGTTCAGTGCTCTGTCATGCTACCTCACTAAAATTGAGATAAAAATAAATATGTTCTGCTTGGTCTTCCAAAAGTTTTTGAAAAGGTTTCATACTAAAGGTCATAAACACAAATAAATATGATACAGAGTAAACTGTGATAAGGAGAAAAGAAAGATCCAAAGTATTTTACTAAACTTTGAGAAGAAGGAAATAACTTTCAACCGGAGAGATAGACAATAGTATACTAGAATCAAAACAGAAAACATCGTGCTCCTAATATGGTACATGTCAACTTCAACTACTATGTATAATGTCATTCTAGTTACTGTATCTAGTCACAAGTATATTTGGGCATTCAGAGAAGGACAAATAGAATGGCCAGAGATATGGGGAAGTAGCCTTATAAAGAAAAAGAGAATTCCAGATGGGAAAAACAAATGCTTATGAAAGGCATGATTAAAATCTGTGAAGTCATCAATAGTATGGATTTAGGCAAATCTAATCTGTTTCACAAAACCCCCAAAAACTGAGATAAAACTACATTCTTTTAAACTGAGTAGAATGAGCATAGGGTAAATTAAAGGAAGTAATGCTTTTCCCATTGAATAATAAATTTATGGAACTCTTCATTTCTAGAGGTGGTATAGACAGAAACATAAATGCTTCAAAAACAGATTTGAACGAATTTATGAATAGCAGGTTCATAAAGACTGTCAAGTGCTGCTGAGCAATACCTAATCTTTAAGCCTGACTTTAGGAAAGATATCCCTGCGGTTACATAGCATGTCCTGAAAAGCCTTCAAGTGAGAACTTTTTTTTAATGTTGTCTTTTATTTTAACCTGACAGCATTTACTAATATAGTCTACCACCACTACTAGCCATGCAAGAAGAGTCACTCTGGTAAGAAAAGCTTTTAAGCAAAGAAGAAGTTTTTTAATATAAGAAAATTTTACAGGCTATTTTATAGCAGCCATGTTTTCTCATATCACACAATTGAACAAAACTAAATTCAATAATGCTTTGAACAGCATCTAACTTTTGAAAACTAGTAATATATATATATAATGCATATTATATATGTGTATGCCTAAATATAAACATGTAAGTATTGTATATATGTGTGTATAAGCATGCATGTTTAACACATTGTTTATTCGGTCAGCATCTCTGCATTTGGCTACCTGGATCCCCTGTAGTGACTCCACAATTACTCAAGGGGTCTACCATTACAAGTACTGGTTGGGAACCTACTGTCTCAAGATTTCTGTGTTCCTGTCATAACAATAAGAGTTCGTACAATCATAGGCTCATGCATTTAAAGCTGAAAGAGCTCTCAAAGGCCATTAAGTCCAACTCCCCCATTTTGCAGATGAAGAAATTCAAGCTAGGAGAAGTTGAGTATCCCAGGGTCACACAGGTAATTTTTAGCAAAACTGGAGTCATAATGAAGTCCTCTGACTCCAGAGTGAGGACTCTTTCTGCTATCATTCCTCACCTCCTTGAAATATGCAATAATTAGTGAGTCTGAACTATCACTTATTCGCAGATAGTTTGGCCAGGAGGTTTTGCTGTAATTATCCATTTGGTCATTTTTATATTTTCAGAAACTAAAGCTATTTTAGATTTGTAAATCACTGGCTTTTCTATTTTTCTCCAATTTGCAAAGCATTTTTGAGGCAAAAAAACCTCCGACATCCTTTTACCCTGCATATTTCTTCTTGCCACTTCATCAAAAAGGTTTACCACCACTGATGTAGAAGAAGGCCTTAATATTGATGAGATACCAAAGTTTTATTCATCAGTTCGTGTCAAAAATGAAAGTATGGACATTGTTATAGGCATTAACGGCTTCAAGTAGTTTCCTGACAAACACTAGATTTCGTAGACTTTGTGAACTTATAAAACACTGCTAAAAAAACTTTTCTTTGGTCAAAGATGTTTTATTCAGAAAACAGTATTCTTAGAATGGGTAATTGAAGGTAGCTTTTTTTTTTAAGGTTTCATTCAATGTAATATGCCCAAATGATGATTTTTTTAAGTGGTTCAGTGAGAGTCAACGATACAGTCAAGGATATGGAGATCTTTAAGCAAAGGTCCCTAAAAGCTTTGGATCTCCCAGGTAGTGCTGTGTTTACTATATAAAAGATATAACAGTAAAACTAGTAGTGAGTAGAAGTGAAACATACTTTTAGATATTAAAAATAAAATCTTCCAACTCATTTTCAATAGAAATATTCAAATGTAGCTGAAAACAACAGAACTTTACAATTAATTGATTATGGTCCTGAAGACAAGAGAATAGTTTTTTTAGTTCTTGATGTTACCATTCAGAAATTTTATAATGGCCAAATGCCCTCCATAACGGGAAGCTGAAAACCATTACATTTGGGGGGGAAATGATCACTGTGTGATGTTTAGATGTTTCTACCAAAATATTTTGTGTTATAATTTTAGTTTTGAGATGACATGGACTGATCATAAAAATTTATTCAAAACCAGATTTTTGAAGATTGTAACTTTTAGTATTTTTTAATTTGCTCTAATAAATGATCACCTCATAAATTGAGATGGAGCACTTTAATTGGAACCAGAGTTATAACAAAAATAATACAAACCCGTAAGAAGTTAAAATTCAGTTTGTACTTGTAAACTTTTGAACTCCGTATTTTTAAGCAAAAAACTGGACATTCTATAAAAATTAATAAATACAAATATGAGAATCTCACAGACATATACAGAAATATGTGTGTATGTATGCATATATACATATATGTCTTTGTGTGTATATGTGTATGTGCTGTACTCTAAAAAGTGATCCTGTCTAAAAGTTCTTCTAGCGAGGTGTTATCAAATAGCATCCTTGTTGGCATTGTTGGTTGGGTAGAGAAAATACTGGTCTTACAGTGATAACAGAATGGAATTTGGTACAGCAGTAGGGGAAGAGAATAAGCATTTATTAACTGACTACTGTGTGCTAAGTACTTTACAAATATTATCTCATTTGATCCTCAATAAAATCTAGAAAGTAGGTGCTATTATTATTCCTGCTTTTTACAATTCAGGAAATTGAAGCAGATAAGTTACACAACTTGCTCAGGGTCATATAACTGAAGCCAGTTTTTTTTCCTGACTCCAGGCCAGTGCTCTATCCACTGCAGTACCCAGCTGCCATCACTATTTCATACGTATGCAGATGTGTATCTGTGTGTGTATACAAAAACTAAAGTTTAACTGCATTTTTTATATGTGTACATATATATAAAATACTGATGTGCCAGATACTATTTCTACTACAGCAATAGTAATATGATAGGTACACACACACACACATACATACATACATATATACATATACATACATACATACATATAGAGAGAGAGAGAGTACATGTACACACTTTCTAATTTGGTGTAGAAAATTCCCTCAACTGATGCAAACCCACAATTCTTGTATGATTTAACTGGTTTGCTCAGCCACCATGTGTCAGAGGTGAATCTTAAACTTGGGTCTTGCCAACCCCAAAGAGAGCCAGCCCTCTGTCTACTCTACCACCATGTTAATTCTTTCCTATAAAATAGTTGAGAGAGTTACATTTATATAAGTAGAAAAATCTTCTCTTTTCTTTGGATGCTGGATTTCTACAGATGAAGTTGATAAGCAAGTTTTAGCTACCTATAAACAAATACTTCAGTAGCAATCCAAGAGCCAAGCCCTTTATCTACACTGCTTGCTACTAGACCATTCTGAGATTGGAGGGTGAGGGCGATGCTTTCTTTTCCGTTCAGGATACTATTCATGGGTGTTTTCCAGAGGAAACTTTCTACTGCTGAAATATCTCAGACTGAAGAATATTGCCTAAGGGAAGTACTAGGATTGGTTTTTTGAAAAAAGTCTACAAATGCTGGTAAAAGGGGTAGACCGTGCAGTACCACTGGTACAGCAGAATTCCAATTTACAGGTAGGAAAAAAAAATATTACGCCACTCTCCAAGTTCCATTTCCTATTTAAAAGGGCATTGCTTTTTTAAAATAGATTTTAAACATTTCAGTAGTTTGTAATATGCTAATAATAGAATAAACACATCTCTTTTCCTCTAGAAATTTTTCCTTTTTGTCAGCTTGTAAAAAAAAAAAGATATATGGCGTAGATGGAATCAGTATAATTATTTTGATTTCCTTAAGGTTCTTGCTTTTAGTGTCATCATGCAAAAAATATTTTATAGACATATGAATAGATGTATAGATTAGTTTGTTACTAGATTTATTAAGTGCATTAAAACATAAGCGTCATATGATATTCTTGTTTGTTTAATTTCTATTAGGTGATTAGATGTAGCATAGCTGTATTTCGTAAAATGAAAAATTATGATGAAAAAAATTGCCTCCATTCATACTATCACAGTAAATGCTATAAAGCTAGCATACTATTTTTTTTGTACTTCAGAAATGAGGATAATGGAATCCTTTTTATAAGCAGTAAAGGTTGGCTAGTGAAAAAGTAGAAATTATCAAATGTTAATACTTGTGTTATTTCAAATCTGAACTTCATAAAATTTGATACTTTTTTTCTTCTTGTTAGTACAAATAACGGTTAGCAAATGAGAATCTAATTCTGTAGCTATACCTTGTCTTCTAGAACAAGTTCTTCTGGATCAGAATTCTCAAACTCCTCCTCCAAGCCCCTTCTCAGTACAAGCTTTCAATAAAGGGGCAAGTAACAATGCCCAAGGATTCGATTATGGACTTGGGAATAACAAAGGTAAGTATTACGATATTTTAAAGCAGATTTTAAATTTATTTTCATACTTAATTTCACTACTTTTGTATTGTACTTCACCTCTCAAAATACCCACTACTGAAGACTATAACTTGCTTATTTAAATTTAAAACTAACGTTTGGATGATAATTCAAATGGCCACATTTTAATGTGTCTTTTTTATGTTGGTAGGCAAATTAATTGAAAGAATTTGGTTCTTGCATTTTTGCTGTTTGCATGTTTTTTTCTGTACATGAGAAAAGCTCAATAGGACCTAGAGAAGGAATCATAATTTTGGTTATCTGTTTACTTAAGAAACGTAAGATAATAGTTTTCTAGTCTTAGAATCATAAAAGCATTCCTAAAATTATCAGTTAAAAATTAAAGTTACAAACTAGTCACTAACAGGGAAATTATTATAAATTAACAAGTCCTTATATGTTAGCAGTTCATTTAGTTCATTTAGGTTGAAATAGAAGACTTGAAAATCTTATATGCTATTTAAGTGTCAGCTGTTGTTATTGTTACTACATAGTATGATAACACTATAGTTATAGGAACATAGATTTAGAGATGGAAAAATCTTTCAAGGTGATCTTAATTCAACCCTCTCATTTTATACTTGAGGAAACTGAGGCCCAGAGAGGTCAAATGAGTTGCCCAAAGTTTTGCAGGGAGTGAGTGACAGAACTAAGATATGAACCAAGGCCTTTCAATTTCAGATTCCAGCTCTCTTGATATTGTATCATGATTTTTCTGGTACTGTTTAGAAGGAAATTAGGTTTTTTTTAAAAGGATTAGTAAAAAAAAAATAAAGTCGTAATTCAGGTTAATAGAGTAGAATAGAAACACAAATAATCCTAAATAAGTTTCATAATTCATGTGTCCATTTGACTTAGAATTATACATAAATATCTTTTCTGACATGCTTCTGGCCCTTATTTATTTTAATAGCCTAAAACCCAACTGGGTGAAGGATAGAAAGAGCAGAGCTGACTGTAAACTTGTAGTTTAATAATAAACTTATAAAATTATAGTAAACTGATCCATAGGACTAGACTTTAAGAGCTAAAGGACTTGACTGTCTCATTTTATGAATATACAAATAGCACTGTGATAACATACTTGGCTCAATATTCAGTAAATAATGTTTACAGTTTTACAGTGTTTTCAGTAAATAATTTACCAGTTCTTTCTTAATTAGTTCCCTTTATGTTTTTGTGGTAGAAGTCTAGCCAAAGGATTTCCTTTTCACCATCTGTGCTGCTTTAGGGAATAATCACCCACAACAAACTGTCTTTAGCTGTCCCATATTACATTGATAAAAGAATACATTTGGTTCTTATTTTCCTTTGTCTTTCTGCCACCCTTCTTCTGCAGTTAAAATTTTCAGCACTTACTAACTTCTTATCATGGGTATATTCATTTGATTTTAAAGAACTGTTTCATTTCAAATTATATATCTGTTTTATTTATTATATAAACTTTTAAGTGACAACACTAATAATAGATCATTTAAAGTACACTCAATTGTTATTCTCTAAACAAATGTTATTATTTTAAAATACAAAATAATATGAGTAAGTGAAAAAGAAAACTAACTATTATTCACAACTTCAGTGTATTAAATACTATTAAGAAAGTCTGGAAACCAACATGGCATTGATAATAATACTTTTGTTCTCAAATTGCACGTTTGATAGCATTTTTAAATTGGGCAAAGAAATTGACGAAGTTTAATATCACCTTTATTGTATATGTCCCTAGTATCCTGATGAATACATTTAATCATTTATTATCTATTTGTTTTTATTGAATCATTCAGTAACAGTTCCGTCTTTTAAACTGCTAATATTGTAAAAATCTAATGAGATTCATAATTATTTCCCAATCTGTTTCCTTAACATGAGGTTTTAATTCTTAAGAATTCTTTATGTAATCTTGTTGTGTAACTCAGTAAAGTAAATAGCCTAGAAATATGTTCGTATCCTTGCTAATCTATCCTTTATTGCCAGTGTTGAGATTTTAATTTTCAGAACTGAATTATAGTAAGAAAATATGGAAGAAAGTCTTTGGGATCCATTTTAGATATATAATATGAATTTTCACTTAGCCTTTTTTATTTATGGTTAAATGCTGGAAGCTCTAGGAGAAAGAAATACTATATATATTTTGAAAAGACATTCATAAACCACATTTAAGGAATACTGTTCAAATTAAATTGCTTGCTTTCCCTTTTTAAAAATTTGCAGAATTCATGAAAGATGAATCATCTTCGTTTTTAACCAGCCAAAAAAAACATGATTATGTTCTTTTAAGAATGTCAGTAACAACTAGATTCTCCACAAAATGGGAAAAAAAGGAATTTGTAAATGTTGTAAAAGATGAAAAAGGAGACAGTTATTCTAAATCCCACTAAGTGCAGTACCTTTAAAAGTAATTTCTCAACAGAAACTAAAAATTGTGCACCTCTGTAGAATAGATACCTGTCTTGAATAAGCAACACATATGTAAAATTATTCAAAAGGGGTATAAATTTTTATTCATAGTCTTACGAGTTGTATTTCGTGTTGGATAGTGTAGCTGTACGTGGACAATAAATAAAAGACAACACTCACCTCGGTTATTTGTGTCTGTGTTTAGAAACAATTGAATGAATGATCCAAGATTTTTCATATAGCTATTTATTACTCTTCTCTGTTATTAACTTATACCTGATCTAGATTTGAGTAATTTAAATAGAGTTAATGCCAAAAATGAGTTTTTATTTGAAATTGATTGGGGTTTATTTTTCATACTGAAAAAGTTGGTCCCTATATCTTGATATTGATTGTTGCCAACCATCATAGATATTTACATTGGCAAAGTTTTAATCCATAATTAACTTGATCCGAGCATTATGCAGTGCCATTTATTCTACCATTTTGGATGTTGCTTAATAACAGGTTGTAGTTTTGACTGTTTTGCCCACTGCAGGTGACCAACTGAGTGCCATACTGAATTCCATTCAGTCACGGCCCAGTCTCCCAGCTCCTTCCATCTTTGATCAAGCTGCAAAACCTCCCTCTTCCCTAGTCCACAGTCCATTTGTGTTCGGACAGCCCCTTTCCTTCCAGCAGCCTCAGCTTCAGAGTAAGTTTGTCAGCATTAACCTGCCTCATAAGTCCATTTCTGAAGCTTTGCCATTGCTATAACAGTCTGAGTTCTTTATCAGCTACTGATTGTCCATTGGTTCACCATATTGGTTATGTTTCAAGTTAGAGGGTTTTTTCCCATTTTTAAGCATAGAAATTATTCCCATAATATGTTTTTGTGCTAAGACTTTTTGGTTTTTTACCCTCTGTGTTAAGGGATTACTGAATTTCCTGTATTCTTTTATTTAATTTTAGTTTATTCAAGTTCAGCATTACACTTTGCATTTTGATTCTAGCACAATTAAAGATAGCTTGTATCTTTGCAAAGAAACTAATTATTTTAAAAGTTACTCAAAAAAACAAACTTAAAATTTGAAATTTCCTTATAGAAATAAGAAGCCTTAATGGCAAGCACTAATATGAATGCATTTTCATTGGTTTCCAAATATTGTAATCAGTAGAAATGAGTGTGATATCATTATACATTTGATGAGGGAGGTCAAATGAGTTTGTGTATGTGTGTGTGTGTGTATATATATATATATATATATATATATATATATATATATATATATATATATATATATGAAACATATCAGAGAAATAGTGTACTGATATTTTCAGATCTTTTCAAGGATATTACCACTTTAAATTGCAATATAAAATGTAATAAAAGTTTTTTTTTAATTAAACTTACTGATTTGGCAAATGAAGGGAAATATGACTAACAGCTATCTTTATATTTTTTATTATAACCCATAATATATCTGCTATGATTCGTAGAGAATATTTAATTGAACACTTCCCAGAAGTAGGTGTGTATAGAAAGACTTAAAGTAGAAATTTGCTTACCAAATAGATTCAGAAATACTTTTTGAATCATTTGTGTCATGAAAGAGCTAAGTTATGAAACAGGAAAAGGAATTATAAGTTAAGATGTATTAATGTGGCATTTCAAATTAGAAGTTCTTAGTATGTACATATAGATGAGTAGATGGAAACCTTTAGAAATCAGGACCAAAAAATAATAGAAGGAAATTCAGGACTAACACTGGAAATGAAATAAATTGGGACATGAAATTTATTTCCGATTATCAGAGTATCAGCAAGTTCGAAAAAGGATAAATTCGTATATTTAATCAAGATATAATTGGAAGTCTTAGAGAAAAATACATCAGAAAGCTTTACTTCATAAAGTTCCAAAAAAAAAACTTAGAAAATATTGAAAAGTACAATTAAAAAGTTATACATAAGTTTTAACTCCACATGCTCTTTATTAAACATACTAAATAGTATTGAAATTATATGGGCCCATGCCACTGGGCCCATAACAAGCATGCAATAAATAAGTATTTAAAAGTCTTTTTCATAGTCTAACTGCTACCAACTTGGAATAAATTTAAAACAAAGGCATGAAAAACCAAAAACTGTATATTCATGTCACAATAATGTGTTTTTTTTGTATTGAAGGGAGGTGATTGAGTAACCAAGATTGTCTTCAAACTTCTTTCAGTTAAACACTGTTCTGGGTTGTAGTTGGCAGCAATTCACCAAAGTGTCCTCCTTTTTTAAAAAATGCAAATTGATAAATTTTACATATACATACACACATATAATGACATCCTTCTACTCAAATACTTTAGCTTTGAAACTGAGGTTTGGCTTTTTTCTGTTCTGTTTCTTAAGATTTTTTTAAAGAAAAAATTCAAAACAGTTTTAAAAGGCAATAAGCATTTTATTTCCAAATCTCAAAAAAGAGCTTTTATTCTTTATTGTAATGACAAATAAAACTCCTTAGCATCCAAACAAAAAAGTTTGTACCTTTTTCAGTAAACTAGAGCTCTGTTAACACCATCTTGAGCTGTTCTAGTTTGTAACTGTTTATTACTCAGAATGTTTTAAGTAAAATGCATTTTCCTTGAACCTCATTTTTGCCCAGCTTCGCTTGCTGAAAGTCTTTTTTGTCACATTTTGTGATATTGAATTCAAGGAGTTTATATAATAACCAGTCTAGAAAATGTTTATATATGAACTACTAAATGTACTAGTTATCACTACATAATAATGAAAAACGTATTAAACAGATTTTTAAAGATTTTCTACTTATGCTACCATAAGCATTCCATGTTTAAACTTTGATAACATTGACTATTTTTCCTTTGAAGGAGACTTAATTTTCAGAGTTTAATACTTTGATGAAAAAACTTTTTATTTCCCTGTTATAAAATCTTGGAAGATTTGGAAAATCTGAATTATATTCAAATGAAGTTTATTTTAAAATATCTTTTAAATACCTTATCTAAAAGTCAGAATTGACTCTTGCCACTAATTGAATAAAACATTTCATGTATAAAAATGTTTTTATTTGGCCTTGTGTAGATACTATTTTAGCAGTAAGTAAAGGTTCTCTATTTACTTTAATTTGATACCTTATATTCTATAAATACATTAATTATTTTAACTTATTTTTCTAATTAAGATTAAACTAGAGATAAACTGTAAACTTTTTGTTAATACACAGGTTACATAAAGGATACATATTTCATTATAGTTTTCTTCTGAGTTTTAATTATTTTAATTTTATCTTTAAAATGAGTTGCATGATTTTTGCTTTTTTTTTTTTGAAGGGAGAAGGCTGGTTAATTGGGGTTAAGTAACTTGCCCAAGGTCACACGGCTGTTAAGTGTTATGTTAAGTGCCTGAGGCCAGATCCAAACTCAGATCCTGCTGACTCCAGGGCCAGTGCTGTATTCACTGTGCCACCTAGCCACCCCATTTGCGTGATTTTTGGATTGGTCTACTTGGGGTGAAAATCAGAATAAGATCTTGATCTTATAATTGCCTTTTATTGTTGAAGTTCCATTATCTTTTTTTGCCATTTTTGTCTTTGGAAGCAACTCACCTCTCTGTCCTTTGCATATCTAGCAGACTATCTAGTACTTAGAAGGTACTCAATAAATATTTACTGAATTATGATGATAAATTGATAGAAAATTTGATTCAATACTTATATGTTCTCCCTTGAAAATAGTACTTTTAGAGTGTAGGCTAGTTCTGAGTCTAAAGAACTTATTTTAATAGCCACTTTCCATTAAAAAATATACCTACATACGTAATAATCATAATCCATATATTGTGAAGTCTGAGAAAGGTCTTCTGCCCATGTTGAAAGTTACTCCTTTACTGCTTTTAGTGTATATACACAATATGACTAGTGTTTAAGAGAGTGGAAAATTTACTTTGTGTTTCTCAAATAATAGAAACAAAACATATATATTATAGCATTCTATACTAACTATAGAATTTTTTCAGACAGAAAATGTACAAAGAGACAACTTAATACACATTTTACAAATTAAGTAGATTACCCATGCAAGTTTTACGCTGATATATGGTCTCAGCTTTAGTCCTGCTAAATAGTAAAATGTACACACACATGAAATGCAATTTATTTAATAAATCTTTTTAATTCTGTTATATAAAGCTTATTTGTTCTCCTAAATATTAACATTTTTAAAAAGGTCAACTCTTTATATGTAGGTAGGTTATCTTCAACAAATCCATTTTTCAAGTTTGACTGCACCTACTCACTTTCAAATACATTCACACTTTAGCTTCCTTATGCTTTCCTTGTTTGTTAATGTGTTTGAACACACACTCTCATACTCATACTTTTTGCCATTTTTCATGTCTCTGGAAAGATTTAAGATTCAGAGAATTTCTTTGTACACATACAGTATCTTATGTTCCAGAAAATGAAGAGCTTATATCCGTCTTAGAGAATACTCTAATACTCCCAGCATGGAATAGGTTGCAGGAAAAAGAGGTAAAGAGAATTTTTAACTCTATACTATCTCATTTGATGATCTCATCAGCTTCTGTGGGTAGAATTATCATCTCTATACAGATAATTCCCAGATCTGTTTATCCAGCCCTTGGGTTTCAGTCTCACATCATCAACTGGTACATTTCAAACTAGATTTTAGTTTAAGAATCTCAAACACGTCCAAAACAAAATTCATTATCTTTCCCCCAACCTCCTTTTCTTCCAAACTTCCCCATTCCTGTCAAGAACACCACCATCCTCCCAGTCCCTCAGGCTTTACAACTCAGGTGTCAACCTCAACTCCTTGCTTTCTCTTAACCTCCCTATCTAGTCTGATACCAAAGCCTGTCAATTTCACCTCTGTGACATCTCTTGAATATGCCCCCTTCTCTCCTCTGATATTGCCAGCAGTCTAGTGCAGGCCCTCATCTCCTTATATCTGGATCACTGCAGTAGTCTGCAGGTGGGTCTGCCTGCCACAAGTCTTTGCCCACTCCAATCTGTGTTCTGTACAGTTGCCAAAGTGATGTTTCCTATACTGTAGGTCGGATCATGTCATTCCCCTATTCAGTAAACTCAGGGACTGCCTATCACCTCCAGGATCAAATATAAAATCCTTTGTTTGGTGTTCAAAGTCCTTTGTAATACAGCCCCAACCCCTACCTTTCCAGTTTTCTTACATCTTATACCCCTCATATACTCAGCAGTCCAGTGCAACTGGCCACCTTGCTGTTCCTCAAACAAGACACTTCATCTTTTGTCTCTGGGCGTTTCCATTCTTGGAATGTTCTCCCTGGAATGCTCTCTCTCCTCACATCTCTGCCTCCTGACTTCCCTAGCTTCTTTCAATTCCATCTAAAATCCCTCCTTCTATAGGAAATCTTTCCCAGGTCCTCTTAATTCTAAGGTTCCCTCTATTATTTCCTATTTATCTGGTACGTAACAAGTTTGTACATAGTTATTTGTATGTTTTCTCTCCTATTAAGGGACTGTATTTTGCCATTCTTTATATCTCTGTTGCTTATGACAATGCCTAAAACATAGTAGGCACTTAATAAGTGCTTAATGACTGACTTCATGCCTGGACTATTAGACTAACCTTTTGTTTGGTCACTATGGCTGCTACTAATTAGATCTGCCCAGAACTGGAAGGGGACGATTCAAGAGAGAGTGAATTATTACTTCATTGAAGATCTTTAACCTTAGGTAGGGCAACCACTTATCAAAGGTATTATATAGGATATTGATGCTTCAGCTATGGGTTTAACCAGGTAACCTCTAAAGTCTTTCTAGCATTAAGATTCTCTAATTGTATTTTAAAAGCCTCTTTGATACTTACAAACTGTGACTACAGACAAGTCTTTCAATTCCTATGAGCTTCGTTGTCCTCTGAGATGAAGTATTACTGGGGGAGCTATTGGTAAGGGAGAGAGAACATATTGGAATCATCTCTAATTAGGGAAACAAAGGTTTAAAGAAGTTAAGACACTGAAGGATGGCCACATAGATATTAAATACCACAAGAAATTTTAATTCAGATTTTCCTGACTCTAAGCCTAGCACTCTATCCACAATGTCATACTGCCTCTGGAACTTTATAGAACCTCCTCAGAAATAAATAAACATAAATCAGTCATGTAGTCCACATAGGAACTACCAAGTAGATAAAGAAGTCATTACTGATCTACTGTTAAAAGATAGAAAACAACCTGAGCATAACATTGAATAAGAGGAGGTGTAGTCATGATCTGTGTAGCATTTGATGAGTTATTCAGCACTTTTACTGACTCCAGAATGTTATATCTTACTCACCAACAGCCCTTCTCCTTCTCTCAATCAATATCTGTCCTCATTCTAGGACTTCAACCTCAAGGTTTCTGATGCCTTTTCTGAGAATGTTTTGCCTTTATTTTCATTCCTCTTCCTACTATATATTTTTATTTTCTCTCTGTCTTATTAATTGTTCTGTTCTATTCACCATTCATTCACTGTATTCCAGTTCCATCTTTCATCAAGTAACAGAGAAGGAATTTTAGTTCTCATGGGCTAGAAGATTTGGGTATTATGTAGGACATTTAGTACACTGGGGAGCAAACTGGTTTATTTGATGGCTGCCATATTTAAATCTGCATACTGTGACACTTTAGGGAATCTCTAGTCTTCTTCCATCCTTATATATGAAAATCCATCCATTCCTTTTATGTTTTCTGGTCTTCATTTCTATACTCTTTCCCGAATTCTTCACAGAGCATGCTGCAGGCCTTCCTTTCAGCTTTTACTAATTCAGCCCATAACCTATTCATGTTATCCTTTAGCCTATAGATTTGGTAGTTGAAAAAGAGGTAGACCAGCCATATGAACATCATTGATGGTGTTTTTCATACGTTTCTTGCATTTAGTTCATCTTCAGCAGTATGCTGTGACCCAGCATGCATATCTTCTTTTCTCATTGGGTCACTCACAATTTGAATTGTTCAGAAAAACTAATTTGCAGATTTGAAATTAATCTTTCCTTTCAATTTTGAGCCTAGCATATTTTCCCTCTGCATTATGTCTCCAGAAGTTATATTTTGATGGTCTGTCTCATTGAGTTTTCCATCTTGCTATACATCATGTGTTTGTACATCACTAATTCTTTTTACTGTTTGGATTGATAGGACAATTGATTTTAAGTTTTCATGGATCTCATTGAAGAAACCCTATGGTGTCTGTACAATGTCATCTGCAGTCAAGCATCTGGAGAATCTCACCATATACACCAGACTCGTTTTCCTTTCGATGACTGGACAGTATCTTTGAGGGGCATATGGCTCCATCTTTTATACCTTTTTTGAAAATTTTATTGAAAATCAAAGAATCATTAAACAAACTGTCTCTGGCTAACCCTGCCAAGGAATCTTGGTCCTCATATATCCATACAAGTCTCGTTATTTGAAAAGAGCTGTTAAGGCCACATGTGGCCTGAAGGCTGCAGGTTCCCCGCTCCTGATCTAGAGAGTATGCAGAGAGGGGCAACCAGGAAAGTGTTTAGCTTAGGGAAGACTCGAGGTGACATTATAATAACTTTGAAGAATATGAAGAACTCTCAGAGAGGATATAGTCCTATTCTATAAAGCTGAAGTAGGACAGTGAGTAGAAGTTCCAAAGAAGCAAATGTAGGCTTGACATAAGGAAATACTTTCTGACAGAGCAATACAAAAATAAAACGGGCTGCCTTTGGAAGTAACGGGTTACCCCTTACAAGAGGTCTTTGAACAAAGGTTTGTTTAGTGTGCTTATTCAGGTATCATTGGACTACAGGATCTCTGAGTTCCTTTCCAACTCTGAGATTCTGCAGTTCTCCTTATTAGTATTCCCATGTATTTTTACTTAGTTATTATCTAATTTCATTTGTCTAAATCTAATTTCATTTACTGTTCTGTGAAATAAAGTTCCTTTAGCATACTATGTTGATGTTCATATTTAGCCCTAAAGTCTTCCCTGCCTTTCAGTCCTCCTAACCCAGATTTTATTATAAGATCTAGCCAGGGTTGGGTGGACAAATACATTATGCTATATCACTGTTAACTTCCTTATTGGTTGGTAGCTGCTACAGCTTGATAACATAATTCCACCCTTCCCTTATCTGTCTTTGATTATTAGCAATAGCATTCACCTTCAGGTTAAAACACCTAATGACTTAATTACAAGTGATTTTAAAAAGGTAAGATAATGGCTATAATGTGTCTAATATTTTTCCACTGGTATAGATTTTTTTGTAGTTGTTTGAGTGGGAGTCAGGACGGCCATTGCGTATTACCTTCCATTAGAACTCAAGTAAACCAGAAAGCAAAATTGTGTTTTTTCAAAGTATACAAGACAGTGAAATAATATGAAGTTTGCCAATGTTTATGGAATATAAATTAGACTTAAAGTTTTACCAGTTGAGTATTGAAGATACCCATGGTTCTGAAAACACCGACTATAGCAAGATTAATTAGGCTTTTAGAGATCAGCAATACCTTTGTGAATTTATTAGGATTGTTCTTTACATTTGCTAGAAGAAAGTAAACGTCACTTCAGGCTCCTTAAGGAGCTTTTATAACTACCTCCAGAAGAGTAGTGGAGTTAAATAAGATTTTTCAGAATTTTCTTTCTGACTGAAAGTGGAGGAAAAAAATCAAATTCTTTACAAGTCTCAGCAGTAGCCCAAAAGAACTCCTTGGCAGTCCACTTTACAAAATATAGTTTCAAATAGAAAATTATATAGAGAAAAACAATAAATATATACCATGAAGTGGATTTAAATTATACCAGAAGAATAAGCAAAAGTCTGCTTCTTTGCTGACTCTTATAAATATGTCTCACCAGTCTCAAGTCATCTGACAGAGAAATACATCCTCCTCCCCCCAAAAAAAAGACAGCAGAAATGATTAATTATGTCTCTGAAGAGACAAAAATTGACATTTTTTAAACACATAAGGTAAAAGCATTAGAAATCTTTATTGGAATTTTAACCAAACTTGTGAAGATTTAGAACTTGTGCTTTCCTTCTCAAAATTGAGATATTTGGAAAATAATCATAAGAAGTATTTTGCAAGAGGCGGCTAGGTGATACGGTGAACAGAGCACTGTCCCTGGAATCAGGAGGACCTGAGTTCAAATCCAGCCTCAGACACTTAACACTTACTAGCTGTGTGACCTTGGGCAAGTCACTTAACCCCAATTGCCTTCTCTTCCCCCCTCAAAAAAAGAAGGAAAAAAAAGAAGTATTTGCAAGCATATATGGTAACTACTATTTTTGTTCTTCGTAACATTTTTCAAAGAAACGTTGCCTGAAAATTGCATTAATTAAAATTTTTCTTCTCCTAGTTTTTGACAGTGATAAATGTATTTAGACCCTGTAGCTCTTGGAATGCTTTACTTCAGTATTATTTTTTCATTTATATGTAAAGATAGTTTTCAACATTCATTTTTTATAAAATTTTGAGTTTCAAATTTTTCTCTCTCCTTTTCCTTTCCCCTCCCCAAGATGGTAAGGAATCTGATATAGGGTTATGCATGTTCAGCTATATTAAACATTTCCACATTAGTCATGTTGTGAAAGAGGAAACAAAAGGAAAAAAAAAATCAAGGAAAGTGAAAATAATTTGCTTCAATCTGTATTCACACTCCATCACTTCTTTCTCTGGATGCAGATAGCATTTTCCATCATTAATTTTTTGAAATTGTCTTGGATCATTGAGAAGAGCTAGGTCTATCATACTTGATCATTGCACAGTGTTGCTGTTACTGCGTACAAAATTATCCTGGTTCTGCTCACTTCACTCAGCATTAGTTCATATAAGTCTTTCCAGGTTTTACTGAAATTTGCCTGTTCATAATTTCTTATAGCACAATAGTATTCCGTTACATTCATATACCACAACTTGTTCAGCTGTTCCCCAATTGTTGGAGTACTTCTTATTGCATTAGTCTTTTCACATCATTAATTACCTATTCTTGTAATGCCTATTAATACTCTTATTGTTACTGTTGTGTGATGGTATATAGTTGGCCTTCAAAAATAACAATAGTAGCTCTCATTTAGAATCATAGATCTAGGGTTCGAAGGAATCTCAGAGACCATCTAATCCAACCCCCTTACATTATAGACGAGTAAACCGTGGTTCACTGAGAGTAAGTGGTTTGGCCAAGGTCAGACATAGATGGAATATGAATCCCAGTCCTCTGAATCGAAAGCCATTGCCCTTGATATAGCATTTTGAGGTTTGCAGAACACTCAACATATTTTTTACAACCCTCATTTGAACTTCATTCCACCCCTTTAACATAGATGTCATTATTTCCCCCATTTCATAAATGAGGATAATGAGAGAGAATGCCCATTACTTTAGTCACTGAAGTGGGATTCCAGGTCTTCCGACTCTTAAGACCAGCACCCTAGACTGAATCAGACTTCCTCCCTCAGGAGATGACTCTGTAACTTATATTTCATTGAATACCAAGATCTATACTGTAGAATAATCATGTTAGATGTATTCTTGTGTGTAATTACTATGTTTGGAAAGGTAAAGGGCATATTTTCTTATGGTATATAGAGTCATTTACATCATCATGCTATAAGTTTAGGTTTACATTGGCAACCATTAAGTGGTTTTATTTGCTACTTAAATTAAACTTGTAGTTTGAGCATACTGCAGCCAGGTGGCAAAATGTGGCACATAATTTCATAATCTGTTTTATATGAGATGGAGATTTTTTTTTGTACTTCTTTTAATAAAAAATACAGTTTTTATCATAGCAGCAAATTGAAAACATTAACCAACATTGTATGTAAAATTGGTTTATAGGCTTATAGAATTTGAAGTAGAAGGGATTTTAGAGATCATCCAGTCCAACTACCTCATTTTACAGTTGAGGAAACAAATCTAGAGACAGTGATTGACTTCTTAAACCACATAGATATTATGTGACAGAGCTGAGATTCTAACCAAGGATTCTAGATGCTGTGCTCTTGCATTTACATTAGAGACCACTAAATGCCACAGCTGTTAGAGCACAGAGCCTAGAATTCAAATTTGGCTTCAGATGCTTAGGAGCTGTGTGATCCTAGAACATGGCATTTAACTTACATCTGCCTCTATTTCTTCAGCTGTAAAATGGAGATTATAAAAGCGCATATAGTTGTGAGAATCAAATGAGATAAGTCTTTAGCACAATGACTACCATGTAGTAGGTGCTTATAAGTGCTTGTTTCTTCCCACGCTACGCCCCCTTGAAATACTGACCCTGAATCCTAAATATAGAGAGAGAAAATTTTAAAATAATAACTGCATAAGTGCAGTTTGGTGCATTTCTCACAATTTTTAACGGGTCTTATTCTTTCTAGTTCGCCCATAATTCTGGAGCCATATCCCCCAGGGATACAGTATGTGTTCCTGGGACATGAGACTAGTTTTTAGTTCATTGGCTCCAGTGTGCCCCTTTTAGCCATTAACTATGAATAACTCAGTGTATGAAAGCACTCCTGTGACTTTCTTCCCACCAGCTTGCTGCTGACGTCATTCTCCATAGGTTTCAGGTCATTCCAGGCTCTTCTTCCCTGTCTTTGAGGCAGCAGAAGAAAGAGAAAAAACAAGCCATGTAAGTCTCTTTCTACACTAAGACTCCCTGTGATTAATTTATTTTGCCAGCTGATAACTTTTTAATTTATTCCTTAAAAAGATTACTACCTTTTCCTTCTCTTGTCTGTCTCTTTCTCTCTGTTTCTGTCTCTTTCTCTCTCCCCCTCTTCCTTTCCTTCTCTTTCCCTCTCTCTGTCTCTATCTGTCTGTCTCCCCTCCCCCCTTTCAGTGGCACTTAAAAGTCAAATACAGCTTCATTTGTCTCAGTAATACCTTAATCTTCAGTTTTTAAAAACTGCTTGCAAAGGGGCAGCTAGGTGGCGCAATGAATGGAGCATTGGCCCTGGAGCCAGGAGGACCTGAGTTCAAATGCGGCCTCAGACACTTACCACTTACTAGCTAAGTAACCTTGGGCAAGTTACTTTAACCCCAATTGCCTTGCCTTCCCCCCTCCAAAAAGAAAAAAAAAAAACTGCAGAGATCCAAGCACTTATATCTCTCACAACTGAACATATTTAACAAAACTTAAACAAGGCTTTTTGATTGTAAGTTTAATTTTATTTCAGCTCTATCAATAATACACTTCAGAAGAGCTGCCAAAAACTGATTAACAAGACAAAAGTTGTGTGAGAGATTTTCCACTGCACTTAGCGACCTGGTCCACACTAGTAGTTATTCCTTAAACATTTGTTAAATGAACTCACAATTTTAACAGTCTAAAAGCATCATTTTAAAACCATTTAAAATAGGCCATTATCCTGTTAAGTGTAATTAGTGCAGTACTAAGAGAACTTTAGACCTGGAACTAACCTGAAATGTCATCTCACTTAGCTTCATTTTGTACATGAGAAAACAGACCCAAAGTGTTTTGCTGAAGATCACTGTATTCCACATTAGTAGAAAAACGGAGGCTTGAATTGAGTTTCCTATTTCTCGTCCATGTGTTTTATTTCATACCACTTTACTTCCTTTGTTTGGTACTTGACAGTTCTGTAATCTCTTTGCTATGAGGAGTCTTTGCAGCAAATGGTACATATCACAATCCATCTATCTCTTCATCTTGTATGAATCATGTCCCTGTCCTCCCATAAATCTTCCCCAGGGGGTCCACTCAGCATGCATTATCATATTTTGGATAAATGGGCATTCTTCATTCACTTTGTTTTCCTTTTTTTGGTCATTTAGGTAAAACTTGTGATTATGGGTCTCATTTAAGAACTTGCAGTATTGTGACTTAACTGTCTCCTATACTGGAATACAGAAAAATCTTTAGAACTCTTTTATTACTATGTGAGCATAAATTTTCTTCCCTTTTTTCTTATCCTTTCAGTATCTATTCATATGTTCTTCACTTTTCCTTTTCCCTTTATCCTAGTCTTGCTTTCACTACATCTTGCTTTCACTATTGCTCTAAGAAGGCTTCAAAAAGTGAGGTTGGGGAGGAGTTCTTTCTGATACACTTAGCAACAAATATTTGGAGTCAAAGTTTTCATTTAGTTTTTAACATGGAAAATGAACCTGAGACTAAGGAATTTAGTAAAACAGTAAAATTAGATCTGCATTAGCTACTCCAACTGTAATGACTTGATTTTAAACTTCATACAGTCCCATCTAGCTTTATACCGTATTTACTGGTGAGATCTTGGTGTGTCAAAAGTGTACCTTACATTAGGTTTCAGTTTTTGACAAGAATGTCTAGATCTGTTCCATACCAGCACCATGAAAGATACTTCACTGTTTACCTAGTACTTCCAGGTCTACATAATCTCCTAACCTAGCTCTTCTTATATCCCTAGTGGTAAAATTTAACTTTTTTTTTAATTGATTTGTTTATTTCTTTCTCACACATATGCCTAAAGGAAAATATAGAACTTTCTTTATTCCCTAGGAGAGTCTTAGTATTTAACCTTTTTTCTCTCTTATATACCAAACACCCTATTGATATGTTAACAAAATGGAAAGTTTTTAGTATAGGTAATTTGCTTATGCGTAGGTAACAGTTGTGCCAGTTTACCACAGTATTTCCCTAAATCCATCTGAATAAAAATCTCTGTATTATCAGATCCTTAGTCTCTCCACTGAGCTCCACTTCCATATTACCAACTACGTAGTGAACATTTCAAACTGTTCCCATAGACATATCAAACTCAAAATGTCCAAAATAGTCCATTATCTTTTCCCCAAAATCTATGTCTTTTTAAAATTATTACTTTCCATGATACTACCAATCACCATAGCACGCTTCACATCAGTCAGGTTAACCCTACCCACATAATCACACCTTAGTTAAGGCCTTCATCACCTTTGCCTGAACTATTACAGATATTTCATACAATATTTAGTTTCTTCCCCAAGGCTTTGTGTTATTTTAAGTTTGTACTTTAAAACAAAATGTCATTAATATCTTGAAAATTAAGTTTAAGATGAATAAAAAAAAACCTTTTTGATTGAGTATGCAATGTGTTCACCTTCAGTAACAAAATTTACTAGGTTCATATTCTAATAAAATATGCTACATATATCTAAGCAGTAGGGTCAAATATAAACTCCCCTGTTATTTAAAGTTCCTGGCTTCAAACTTCTTGTAGCCTTATTGCACATTTTATACTCCTTCACATACACTGGGACCAACCAAACTGCCCTTGCTGATCCTTCTACATGGCATTCCATTGTCTTTCTATGTTCATTTCCAGGGCTGTTCCCCATAGGTGGTATGCATCTCCTCCTCCTTTCATTTAGCGTTCTTAGTTTCCTTTAAGACCCAGCTTCAGTATCACTTTCCAAGTGGTATATTTAGAAATACCTCTTTGCCCCAGCTCTTGCCTTTCCCCAAAATTATCTTGTATCTACTTAATATCTGTTTTGTGTGTGTGTGTGTGTGTGTGTGTGTGTGTGTGTGTGTGTGTGTGTGGATATATGAATATACATCCATCCCTATAATGTCAACTTCTTGAAGGTAAGGACTATCTTTATCTTTTTATTCCCAAGGCCTTATCATAGCATTTAATGAAATACAAATCCAAGACATGATCTGTGATAAATGCTCTTTGATTGATTGGTTAGTTGACATGTAGCATTCCACTATCCTGTCTTTCAAAGTTATAGGTTGTTCTTTCTTGATAACTTTATAAGCCCTTTTTGCTACAGCTAGGTGGTGTAGGTGGGTACAGCACTAAACTTAATGTCATTAAGACCTGATTGAATTTAAATCCTTCCTCAAACCCTTAACTAGCTGTATGATCCTGGGCAAATCACTTACCCTGTGTCTTCCTCAGTTTCCTCATCTTTAAAATTGGAATAAAAGCACCTGTTTCCCAGGATTGTTGTGAAGACAAAATGAAATATTTGTAAAGTGCTTTGCAAAATTCTAAAACACTGTATAAATGCTAATTATTGTTGTTGTTGTTATTACTAGCAGAAAAATCCAGAGACTAATATTCCTAGGAGTACTTTGAGTGCAATGACTTCTTCAGTTACTGTCATAGTGCCACACACACAGTGATACGTATTTAACAAATATAGAATGTGCCCAAAGTCTTAGTGTAGCATTACCTTAAAACTACTTGTTGAATTTAATTGGATAAGGTAGGTGAATTCTTATGTCATTAAGTTCAGGCCTTAGGAAAAAAGTCTTTATTGTTGCAGTTTGACATAATTTTGTGTATTTGAATGTCTCAAGTTACGTAAATAATCCTGTTTGATTGTTAATCTTTTGATAACTACTGACCCAAGAAAGTATGTAGGGATTTTATTAAGCAACTATGACTAAATTAAAGTAAATAGCAAATTTTGAAGCCTCTAGTTTTCCTCAGTTGCTTTTATCTGCACACAGATCGCTAAGATACAGAAGGTAGATTGGTAAAGACAGTATGTTTTTGTTTTTATAAGGATTATAGTATCAGCAAATGTCAAAATGATTTTAGATTATCTTAATTTAAACTCTCAGCTTTCAAACTAACTGGAAGGAAAAAAAAATTTAATTGTGAAGTGTTATACTTTAATGGTGCCTTAAATTAATGGAAAGTCTCAACTTGAGAAAAATACCCCTTTAATAAACTAGTACAAACACAAAATAAATTAAGGTATTATACAGAAAACATTAGCATACTCCATTCTTGATCTTTAATCTTGACAATCAAAAGTGAGTTAATCATGTATTATTCTTGCTAATATTTTCGGTGACAAATCAATTTTATAGTGACATTTTGTTTTACTAGTACAGTGCAAAGTTCTTATTAGCAGGGTAATATAGACCAAGTATTATTTGTTAAAAATTAATGTTAAATTATTTAATGATTAAATAGGATGTTTTCTCCCAAATCTTATCAAG
>CM053580.1:100303404-100328487 GCA_028627135.1 Pseudochirops cupreus | reverse complement strand
CCCAACTTCCCCACCCAAAAAAAGACTTATTTATTATGAAACATTTGGAATTTGCTCTTAAGATTTGTCCTTGCAGTGTCTATGTTATTTTTCTTTTGAAGAATTTATCCATTTTTATCATTTATTATTTAAGCAAAGAAAGGAGGTCAAAACTATTCAAGTTCAACAAGACTTTGGGTTGATTGAGTTTTTATTTTTATAACTGATTGTTGCAGTGGAGCAAATCTAGGTGTATTATAAGGAACAAATTTTCTTAACAATTAGAACTATCCAACAGTGAAATGACCTACCTTGAGAGATAGGTTCTCCCTCATTGGAATTCTTCAAGGAAAGAGGTATGACCACTTAAAAGATATATTGTATAGCAAAGCTTCTTAACTTGGTGTTCATGAAGAGCTTTCTAGGGTCCATGAAGTAGAGTGGGAAAAAAATTGCATCTTAATTTTTTACTAACCTCCAACTGAAATTTAGTATTCCCTTCAATTATGAAATTTTTTCAAAATAAATTGTTCTTGTAAAGAAAGGTTTTACCAGATTGACAAAGGAGTCTTTGAAACAAAAAAATTTAAGCCCTGTTGTGGAGGATATTCTGGCATGGGTTGGATTAGTTTGCCTCTCGAGGCCCTTCCATCTTTGAGATTGTAGGATTTTGCCAAATTCTATCTAAACAAATAAACATTTTGAACTAAATTAACATTTTCATGGAAATGTAAGAGGTAAAGTAATTCACTTTCTTAGGTATTTGTAGTGTTGAAATTTTTAGGTCCTCTCCTAAAACCGTGTAATATAACAGAACTTTGGACAAAATCACTGCATTAGAAACCCAACAGGTTTACAAAATACCTTTTTTTCTTTTGGTACTGAGATTTTACTGTAATATTGTTATAGTAAAAAATGATATATTTGATCTCAGAAATCTTTATTATATAGGAATTGCTGTTTTAATGGCATTTGTTGTCATGAAATTTGATGTGTATATAGAGAATCTTTGTTAATTTGCATTTGTATGTACTACCAGAGCCAAGGTTGATACACATACTGAAAGCACAAATTACGTGGAACTAAAAGACAATTTATAAATACATTAATAAAGAAGTATATTCTTCACAACAGAATATCAAATAAAAATAAAAAGAAACCATCATAGTTTTATAGTATTTCATAGAATTTTAGAGCTGGAAGGGACCTGAGAAATCATCTTTTTCAGGTCACTTTCTTTATTTTATTAGTAAAGAAACTAATTCCCAAGGAGTTTTAATGACTTAATCATGATTCTACAACTATTTCGAAGTAGAATTGTTACTAAATTCCAGATGTCCAGATTCCCAGAGCTCCTTTCACTAATGTTTAGTTACCTGTATTATTCAAATTTGTATCTTTTTTTAAAGAATACTAAAATTTTAAAAAATGTGAACTAACTTCATAAAAAATCATGGCCCTCATTTGAAATGTTATGATCTTTTAAATGATTATTAAACAAAATAGATCAATTTGTCCTTCTTGCTTCTAATATTTGAAAATGCAGCTTAGCAGTGAAATTTATTAGTAACAGCAAATAGATGCATACCCTTTAAAATTCTTTGTTTCTGCTTGTTTTCTCTGCTAAATTGTTTCCATTGAACCTGTGTTGCTTCTTTGCCACTGTTTTCCACTATAGAAACTCCATCCCGCAACCTTGCTTCTCGTGAGCGCATTTACAAAAATAATGGTGTAGCTGGGCCTGCTTCTGCTCTTTCATCTCTGTCTCACAAACTAAAGGGTGGGTATGCATGCATTCATGGATGGGACATAAAAAATTTACGAAGGAAGTTTGAAAAAGGAAAATAATTTCACCTCAATTCATTTTCATTCCATTCATTTGTTAAATGAATATTTTAAAATTTAATCTTAAGGTTGAAATATTTAGATATAATTTTATGTAATTTTACATGTATGTTTTATCTCCTCAGCGCTGTAAATCAGATTTCCTTATTTGATATGAGTATTTTAAATACAAAATATTTATACGGAAAAGTATTTGTGTTCTATTTTAATATCCAACATAGGCAAAAATACACAATCCTGTGAGTTTTTTCTTAAAGTTTATCTTACAAAACAACCATCATTTATTTGATACATGAAAACTTTGTTATAGAATTACTATTACAAATTGAATAAGGTTTTTCAAAGAAAAACACTTTTGAGTCTTCAGTTAACTACAATTCTTAAATCTAATTTAATATGCATGCATACCTTCTTGTGCAAGAAATTGTTGGTTGGTATAGCAAAGCAAGTTTCTTATAGCATTTATATAGTGTCCAAGAATGTTTTAACAATATATTCAAGAAAATGCTTAAACTCAGGAAGAAAATATGAAATGCTAAATTTAAAATTTACATGGATCATTGGTGTTAAATAATTTTTTTATTCAGATGTTGCTTTTTTCTCTACAAAACTTATCAATAAATTTATTTATTCAGTCTAGTATTTTAAGAGGGCGATTCACAGGAACACAGTTATTAGGGCCATACTATAAAGATGAACCAAAATGTTGTTGGGCTGGGGTTTTCTTTTTTCACAAATATGTAAAACAATTTTATAGACATTCTGTGTGCATACCTTCTCTTCCTTCTCTTATAAACTAGTAGTGAGCTCATTGCCCTGAAAAGCTGACCCATATTTGAAGTAATGTTTTCCTTTTTTATAGTATGTCTAATATAGTGATTTCTAAAACTGTTATGTCTCATTGTAATCATTTCAGTGGCCAAAAATAATATATTTGTTATTTGAAATCAATCTAACGATAACTGCTTTTCTCAGTCCTGTGTGTATTTCTTCAAACTTGTACTTTATACCTGTATGAAAAACTCTGAATGGATTAGGAAGCCAGTAGGTATAATGATTTATAAGAACATATTGTTTATACCAAAAATATGTGACAAGATGGAAACAATTAATTAGCATAATAATAGCAAACATTTCCACAGCCCTTACTGTGTGCCGATCACTGTGCTAAGTTTTTTAACAATTATTATCTAATTTGGCCCTCACAATAGCCCTGGTAGGTAGGGGCCATTATTATCCCTATTTTACACATGGGAAAACTGAGGCAAATAGCAGCTAAATGGTTTGCCTAGAGTAACACAGTTATTAAGTGTCTGAGGCCAAATTCAAACTCAGGTATTCTTGACTCCAGGCCTAGTGCTCCATCCCCTGCACCACCTAACTGCCTAAAGCATAAAAGACATATTTCACTTCATATAGGTAAGTCCTATGTCTTAAAAAATATATTATAACATATGTTGAATTTTTATGCAAATAAATCATGGTTTTTTATTGTAATTTAAGAAAGCTGGTCCTACCACATAAAAAATTATTACTAGCAAAATTTCTTCAAGTCTGTTCAGTATTTTAAAATATCACTCCTGGCACGTATGAGGGAAATCTCTTCACAAAGGACTATCAGTCATTGTTGAACAATTTAAATTATACTAAACTAAAATCAAGCAGACATACTAAGTTACAAACCTCTGGCCCAAATAGTCAATATGTAGAAACTATTATCACCCAGCAGTCACTAAACCAGAAGTGGGAAGTGTGTGTGTGTGTGTGTGTGTGTGTGTGTGTGTGTGTGTGTTTGTGTGTGTGTTTTAATAGAGCTTTTAGAAAATGGGAGAGTTCAAAAGTAGAAAAAGGTTGGAACATGGATGGCCTCCTTCAGCCTGGGAGAGATGTCATAATTAAGCCATGGTTTTGAAACATCCACTATGAAAAAAAGTTAAATCCTTCCTCAAAAGTAAAGGAGCTATCAATTATTTAGACAGTGTAAATTTCTTGGCTACTGGTTCAGTCAAATTGCTTAAGCTCTTTGAAAACAGGGACTTGAATTTTTGTCTTTGTTTATCTAAAGCCTTGAACCTGGAATGCAGGCCATATCTCTGACACATATGAGCTGTGTGACCCTGGGAAAGTTACTTAGTTCTGGGTGCTTTAAGACCCACAGTTGCAGAGAAGATGCCTGCTCACCCACCTGTTCCCTATATCAATAAATTCAGACTTTATTCTTTATCACTTTGTGTGGTGCCTTGCACATAGTATGTACTTAATAAATGCTTGTAGATTGATTAATTACACTCTTACATAACTATCTACAAACAACTAAACTGAGGGAATGGGGATTTTGGCTTGGGATAAAGATATAGGTAACTTTTTAGGGGAATTTAGAACATCTGAGGACATAAAAGGTCCAGATTTAGGGCCACAAAGATAATGCAAATAGATGTAAGAGTATGCCATGTACCATATGTCTGTCTTTTAAAAATATTGTTTAAGATTGGCTCTGCAAAGGGGTAGGAAACTTAAACCTTCTTTTGCACATGACTTCATGTTGTTCACATCTCTCAGAACTTTATGACTTTGTAGTTTGAGATACATTAGAAGATAATTGAGCTTTTGTGAACTACTCCAGGGACCTCATTCTCCACTTTTTTTAAAAATATATTTCAGTTTCTAGACGACCGACTTTAAAGAAATTAATTTTTTTTAACAACCTGTTGGTAACTTGGAAATGTCCTGTAATTGCATGCTAAGCAGGGTTCAAACAACTGGCACTTTATTAATTAAAAATTGTTTCAATACATTTAAAGCAGGGCTCTGGTAGGCAATCAACTTAATTAATAGACTGTACATATCTAAAGATAATAAAGCTAGTAAGAAAACATATTCAACTAACCTCCACTGAAAATTTGCTCTAGTACTTTAACTTTCACAGGCTACATAATTCCCAGTTCTATATTCTAGAGTCAGTGGTGACATTTTGGTTTTTCCTTTGCTCATTAGTGCTCATTTAAAACTTTTTTGTTTACTAGAAATTTTAATAGATGATTTGCTTTATATTTCAGTAATGGTGAACATATAGTACATGTACAGTTTTGCACCTAGAAAAATATTCTGGGTTTTTGTGGTACATGTTATAATTTAAAGATTTTCTTTAATAATATTTTTCCTCTTTGACCTTGATTTTTATTTTCAATATCAAATACTTTTTAACCATGAAATGCTATAAAAGCATTATTTTTGCAAAAAAATTTTGTCAGAATTAGATCCTTAGTCATTGTATGTATTTTGTGTGCTAATAAATTTTCAGTGAATGTCATGAATTGTAATGATACTTTTTACTCTGAAATTAATTATACAGGTGACCGAGGAAATTTCTCCATAGCCTCTAGACCAGCCTCACCGGCAGGAAAATCAGATCTATCCTCTAAACACAGAATTGAAAGCCGGTCACCTAAGCTTGATGGACGTGTGAGCAGGACTGCTACAGATCAAAAGAAACCAAGAGGCACAGAAGGCTTATCTGCTAGTGAATCCCTAATGTTGAAATCTGATGCTGCAAAGCTGAGGTCAGATTCCCATAGTAGGTCCTTATCTCCCAATCATAATACCTTACAAACACTAAAATCTGATGGGAGAATCTCTTCTGGCCTTAGAGCTGAGTCTCCAGGGCCAGGATCTCGATCATCTTCTCCTAAGCCAAAGACTCTCCCATCAAATAGGGCCAGTCCACCAGGTGCTAGTCCTCCACGCTCCTCTTCTCCACATGACAAGAATCTACCTCAGAAAGGCCCTGCTCCTGCTAAGGCAAAGCTTGACCCTCCTCGGGAACGATCCAAATCAGACTCCTATACACTGGACCCAGATACTCTCCGCAAGAAAAAGATGCCCCTCACAGAACCATTAAGAGGTCGATCCACATCACCTAAACCAAAAATAATACCAAAAGATTCCAAAGTTTCTCCTGGAACTGAAAATAGAGCTCCTTCTCCACATGTCGTGCAAGAAAATCTTCACAGTGAGGTAGTTGAAGTCTGTACTTCTAGTACCTTAAAAACAAATAGTATAACAGACAGTACTTGTGATGAGAGTACTGAATTTAAGAGCGTGGATGAGAGCTCCAATAAAGTGCACTTTAGCATAGGAAAAGCACCCATGAAGGATGAGCAGGAAATGAGAGCCTCTCCAAAGGTAAGCCGAAAATGTGCAAATCGGCACACCAGACCAAAAAAGGAAAAGTCAGGCTTCCTTTTCAAAGGAGATGGAGCCAGACCTTTAGAGCCAGCTAAGCAAGCAATGTCCCCTTCTGTCGCTGAATGTGCCAGAGCTGTCTTTGCCTCTTTCCTTTGGCATGAAGGTATAGTCCATGATGCAATGGCTTGTTCTTCTTTTCTCAAATTTAATCCAGAACTGTCTAAAGAACATGCTCCAATAAGAAATAGTTTAAATAGTCAACAACCTACAGAGGAAAAAGAAACAAAATTGAAAAATAGACACTCATTGGAAATATCATCTGCTCTTAATATGTTTAATATTTCACCTCATGGACCAGATATATCTAAAATGGGCAGCATCAACAAAAATAAGGTACTGTCAATGCTTAAGGAACCACCTCTCCATGAAAAATGTGAGGATGGAAAAACAGAAGCCACTTTTGAAATGTCCACACACCACACAATGAAATCTAAATCTCCTCTTCCTTTAACCTTGCAACACTTGGTAGCCTTTTGGGAAGACATCTCTTTGGCCACCATCAAAGCCGCTTCTCAGAACATGATATTTCCAAGTCCTGGCTCTTGTGCAGTACTCAAAAAGAAAGAATGTGACAAAGATAATAAAAAGACCAAGAAGGAAAAAAAGAAAAAAGAAAAGGCTGAAGCCAGGCCAAGGGGTAATTTGTTCGGTGAGATGGCCCAACTTGCTGTGGGGGGACCAGAGAAAGATACCATCTGTGAGCTATGTGGAGAATCGCATCCCTATCCAGTAACTTACCACATGAGGCAAGCTCATCCAGGTAAGATATTAACATTAAATATATTTTATCAAATAGTATTGTCATGACATGTTGCTTTTAGACCGATTCACCCAGCAAATTTTATTAAAAAGCTGAAAGACCTGGTTGCATTGAATTTACAGTGTAACTCATTTTACAAATTTTTATATGAATTTTAATGTAGTTTTGATTAAAAAAGAAAAAAAAAACCAAAGCACCTACTATCTCAATCAGGATTCTTAAACAATTTATATGTGACAAAAAATGATTCAGCATACAAAATGTTGGTATATAAACTTTTTTTTTTACTATACCTATGATTTCATCGAAATCTTAGAGAACCAAATGGGATACCAAGAGCTTGAGTGATTTGCCAAATGTCAGACAGCCTGACCAGTAAGTCTCAGGGATATAACATCCACCTAGGTCTTGCTGACTCCAAGCTTAACTCAGTATCCACTACTTCCATGTTGGCTCTCATACACAAGAAATAGTCAAGAATGAAGGCTAACTTATCTGATGTGAATTCTAATTTTGCTCTGGACAAAATAAATTCAAATACATTATGTTCTGCCTATTTTTCTGACAAGTAATTCTTAAAATATCAGCTGTCTTATTTTGAATAAAAAAATATAGTGCAGTACTTTGCACATAGTTGTTGAAAAAAATTACTTAACACGTCCCAACCAAGGTTTTTATAGTACTGATTATAGCAATTTAAAAAAAATTAATTGAATGCAAGCATTTTGGTAAATATGGAAGCTATTTGAAAATTTCCAATTCTTAAAATATGAAATTATTAGAGTTTGTTTCTTTTAAATTTTATTTTATTTTTCAGATATAGCTTATCTTTGAAGTAGATTCTAAAGACATACTTTTTATATCTTCATTTTTGTTATTTCTCTAAGGTTGTGGCCGGTATGCAGGAGGACAAGGTTATAATAGCATTGGACACTTTTGTGGAGGATGGGCTGGTAACTGTGGTGATGGTGGCATAGGAGGAAGCACTTGGTATCTGGTGTGTGATCGTTGTAGGGAAAAATACCTCCGTGAAAAGCAAGCAGCAGCGAAGGAGAAGGTAAAACTCCTTATAGCTGTGTAATGATAAATATGTATGTGTGTATATCTTAATAATTTCTTTAAAGGTTTGCAAAATGCCTTACTTATATTGTCTCCTTTAATAGAGACAACTATCATGTGTGGTTGGTACTGCTATTATCACCACTTTACAAATGAGGAAACTGAGGCTGAGAGGGGTTAAGTGACTTGCCCAGTGATGCCACAGCTAAATAAATGTGTCTAAGATGGAATTTGAACATAGGTTTTCCTAACTCTGGATCTAACACTTTTATTCATTTTGGCATTTAGCTGTCTCACTCTATGAGTAATACAAGATCACTAAGAGGTATTAACATTTTTTCTTTGCTAGGTAAAACAGTCTAGGAGAAAAACAATGCAAGTTAAGACTCCTCGTGCCTTGCCCACCATGGAGGCCCACCAGGTGATTAAAGCAAATGCACTCTTCCTGTTGTCCTTGAGTAGTGCTGCTGAACCCAGTATTCTGTGCTACCATCCTACAAAACCATTCCAGTCTCAGCTTCCAAGTGTGAAAGAAGGCATCTCTGAGGATCTTCCTATCAAAATGCCTTGCCTCTACCTGCAGACATTAGCTAGGTAATATATTCTCTGACTCTATCCACAACTGCTATTGTGTAACTAAAATTTTACCAGGAGTTCTAGTATTTGTTATGTTTACCATAGAATATGAGGTACTATACAAACCAATACAAAGTCAGTCTTAGAGGAATTTCTGTTCTAAGGTGGCATGATCCATATGTTCTGAACATACAATGTAATAAATAATTGCTTAGTAAATTTTGACTGAATGAATGTCATTTCCCCCAATAAATAGCTATGAATTGTATTCATTTTTAGACCTAGAAAATGGAATACTTAAATGAAACTGTCTCTTGTGGACCAAAAAAAAAATGTTTTAGGAGATAATTTATCTTGCAGTTATCTTTTTCTTTACTTTCACTTAAATTATTCTTTAATCTTTTATACTAAGGAAGAGTTAGAAATAGGGGGCTGAGGAAGTTAAAGAGTTTGAGATTTGTTAGCTACAGCAGCCATGCTAACTGACAAAAATTAGGAAAATCTGCTCTTATAATTCTTATACTTGGACAAAAAGGATATAAAGACAAAAACAAAGAACAGTCTCTGATTGGATCATTTACATTCTATGTTTGTATGTAGTGTTTTTCTGTTTACAAAGATTAGAAATGTAGAGAGACAAATATATAGAGAACTGAGTCAGATTTATAAGTATATAACTGATTCCCCGTTTGATAAATGGTCAAAGGACATAAACAGGCAGTTTTCAGATAAAGTAATCAAAACTATCTATAATCATATGAAAAAGTTCACTAAATTACTTTTGATTAGAAAAGTGCAAATTAAAACAACTCTGAAGTACCACCTCACACCTATCAGATTGGCTAATATGACAAGAAAAGGAAAATTATAAATATTGGAGAGGATGTGGGAAAATTGGACAATAATGTGCTTACTGTTGGTGGAGTTGTAAACTGATCCAACCATTTTGGACAGCAATTTGGAACTATTGCCGAAGGGCAACCAAATTGTGTGTACCCTTTATTCCAGCAACACCATTACTAGGTCTGTATTCCAAAGAGATCATAAAAAGGGAAAAAACCTACATGTACAGAAACATTTATAGCACGTCTTTTGTGGCGGCAAAAAACTAGAAATTGAGGGGATGGCATATCAATTAGGAAATGACTAAACAAGCTGTATGTGAATGTAATAGAATACTATTGTGCAATATGAAATGATGAGCAGGCAGATTTTAGAAAAACCTGGATAGACTTGTATGAACTGATACAAAGTGAAATGAGCAGAACCAGGAAACCATTGTACATTGTAAAGGCAATATTATGTGATCTGCTATGAATGTTTTGGCTATTCTCGGAAATAAAGTGATCTAAGACAACTCTGAAGGACTTATGATGAAAAATGCTGTCCATCCCCAGAGAAAGCATTGATGGAGTCTGAATACAGATCAAAACATAATATTTTTACTTTTTTGTGTGTGTTTTTTTTCATTTGGTCTATTTCTTTCACAACTGTGACTGATATGGAAATATATGTTACATGCATGCACATAGATAACCTATATCTAAATTCTTACTGTTTTAGGAAGAGGGTAGGCGAGGAGAGGGAGAAAGTGAGAAAAATTTGGAATTCAAAATTTTGTAAAAAATGAATGTTAAAAATTGTCTCTACATATAATTGGAAAAAAAATAATATACTATTCAAAATGAAAAGCAAAATAATTTAGAGAGATCTAGATAATTGTCATAATATTCTCTTTAAATTATCACCTGTAATCTAATCCAGGCATCATCATGAAAACTTTGTGGGATATCAGGATGACAACCTCTTCCAAGATGAAATGAGGTATCTGCGTTCAACATCTGTACCAGCACCATACATATCAGTAACTCCTGATGCAAGCCCTAATGTGTTTGAGGAGCCAGAGAGTAATATGAAATCCATGCCACCAAGGTATTTCAGTTCTGTTCTTTGTTAAAATTCAAGTCCTGTGATATGTATATTAGAATTTGGTGGGGAAATAGGGCACTGAACTAGAGATTGTCCTAGATTGCAGAGACTTTACGATTCCTAAAGATGAACCATAAAAATCATCAAAAAAAAATAACAAATCATCAAAAGCTTTAAAAAATCAGTTGTTACTATGAAAAATATTCAGAATATTTAACATTACTCCTATTATAGGAGTGTAGGAAAGGAAAATATCAGCGTGAACTGTTACAGAATTTTAGAGATGTAAGAAACCATGTAATTTAACTTCCTTAACTGTTTACATTTAGGAAAAGTCTTTTCTACACTGAACTCTCATTCGAAGTAGGTACTTCTTCCTCTCCTCTTACTTTCTTTTAAGCCTTCTCCAAGTCTTTTTTTCTGATTTTATCATTTCTTTGAAACTGTACCCTTCAGAGTCACTAATCCTCTCTTATAACTGTCAAATCTAATGGTCTTTTCTCAAACCTTATTCTTGTCCTCTCTCCAATATTTGATGCTTTTGATTACTTTCTCCTCTTCGATTTCTTCTTTCTGGGTTTTGTTGGTGCTGCTCTCTCCTGGTTCTCTTCATAACCATCTGGCTGTTCTAGTGTACTTCACAACTTGGTCCTGATCCCTAGTGTCTCTACTTTTCTCTCTATACTAGCTCATTTGCTCATCTCACCAGCTACCATAGGTTCAGGTATCTCTATGCTGATGATTCTCAGATCTACATTTCCAACCCTGAATTACATTTCTACATCACCAACTACCTATTGGATGTTTGGAATTGGAGGACCCATAGGTATCTCATAGTCAACACGTCCAAAACAATATCTCCCTTTCCCCCCCCACCCCAATTCTGCCTTATGCCCCTAAATTTCCCTACTGTTGTGGAAGCCAATATAGTCATTCCGGTCATCCAGGTTCACAATTTGAGTGCCGTCCTTGACTCATTATTCTCATTCATCCCATATGTCCATTAGTTGCCAGATCTTATCCTTTCTCCCTCTGTAATATCTCTCACTTCTGATTCATTCTCTTTACCAATCTAAATTGGGTCCTCATCACTTTGTCTGGACTATTAAAATAGTCTTTCAGTTATTCTTGCCACAAGCCTCTTTGCACATTACTCCATCCTCCACAAGTGTTTTCGCTCAAGTGCAGACAGATCTGACCATGTTACACCCCACCTCCCACTTCTATAAGCTCCCTATTACCTCTGGTATCAAATATAAAATCCTTTTGGCATCTAAAGCTCTTCTCAGTCTGACTCCTTCCTAAAGCCCCATTCTTCTTACATTCTGCTCTCCTCCATGTATAGTCTGGCCGTAACAGCTCTGTCACTCTTCTTTGTACATGATGTTTCACCTCCCTTTGCTATGTCTTGGCAGTGACTATTTTCCTTTCTTACCTCTACTTCCAAGGATCCTGACTTCCTATATGACTCTGTTCACATCACACCTTCTACGGGAAGTTTTTTTCTCCAACAACTAGTGCCTTCTCTTGTAAAGTTACCTTCCATCGACTCTGTATTGATATTATATACCTTCTGATATACATTTTGTCTCTTCCATTAGACTGTGAGCTCCTTTAGGGAAAGTAGCATATTTGCTTTTCTTTTGTATTGCCAACGTTTAATACAAAGGCACATGGTAATAAGCACTTAATAAATGCTTGCTGATTGATTGGTTTATAGACAAACCACATACAAAAGAACTTTATATATACGTCCTTATCTCTCAGACAACGGAATCAGGGCAGACTACATTATTATACTCTCCACATAATAATATATACATAAATGACACTTTGAACAAGTATATAAGTATAGAATTTGTTTTTGTACAAAAGGATAGGTACTTAGACCATAATGAGCCCAGAGAATTGCATTTTTTTCAAATTAATTAGGTAAGATCAAATGAATAAGTGGGATATCAAAAATTGTTAGTATGGACTAGAAGGGGAGAAATGATCTTGGTAAATTGGAATAGGGAGCATCTGAGTTCCACAGTACAATTCGGAAGAGGATTTCAAGGTATAAGGAAAAAGATAAAAGGAATAATGAACAAATGTGCCTTAGACTTTTCCTTCCCCAGTTTTCCTGTCTTTATATAGCATTTTAATCATGGGGATTCCATATATTTTAGCCTTGAAGAAAAAAAGTAGATAAATTCTAAGTTTACCATAGATTGAATCAGAATCCACTGAATCTGTCTCATCTAACACAAAATACAAGAATAAAATAGGACTAAAGCTCAGTATTAGTCTTGTTATGACAGAAGTGTTCATATCTTCTCGTTGTTTAGTACACAGATTTGTAATATGCAGCAAAAATATTGTAAAATTCTGTCCCCTAAAGTAAAAAACTTAATGCTTAAAAGGACAGAAAAAATGCTTTAAAATTTTATTTTCAGCTTTATTAGGCATTTGTATGTGTATGGCCAGTTTATTTCTATAATCAGTTTTCTACTAATCCTTGAAATAAAAATTCCTTAATTTTCATGACCGCATCTACACTGTGTTTTGAAAAGACATTGGCAAATTTTTGATGCCTCCTAGTTCTCCTTTCACAGAAAAAATAAAGAATTTCCATATTTGAATTCATGAACAAATATAAGAAAAAAATGGGAGCTGTAAAAAGAGGGGATTGGGAAAAACAGAAATAAACTAATATTGTTAGTTTTTGAAAACTTATTTGTGGGACTAAAAGTAGTGGTTATTTTTTTCCTGTGATGAATGTAATTACATATTTGTCCATAATATTATAATAAATACACATGGGCTACATTACTGATGTTTTTGTTTCTTTCCTTGCCTTTTCTACAGTTTAGAGACTAGTCCCATAACAGATACTGATTTGGCAAAACGAACTGTCTTCCAAAGATCATACTCAGTTGTTGCTTCAGAATACGACAAACAGCATTCCATTTTGCCTGCACGTGTTAAGGCCATCCCTAGAAGAAGAGTTAACAGTGGAGATACTGGTAAGGGCGAAGGTCATAACTGTACCCTTCCCCAGTATAAAGTACATATTTCCCTGATCCATTATGAACAAAGGTACTTGTGTCCAGTTATTAAAACTCCAAGAAGGTAATGCCTCCACATCCCATTCTTGATGATTTCTTTTATTTGGTGATTTTATTTTTGTTACTGTATTCAAGCTTTAATTTTGACCAGTAATAATTATAAATTAATAATAGCTCACATGTATATCACACTTCCTATTGATATTTTAATGTAAAAAAGGCAAATTTACAGGGGTTTTTTTTTTAGCACACTATAGTTTATAATGAGGAGTAGCTTCTTGTAGTATGTGCTACTTAATTCTACTAACCAAAACTTTTACTTATTGTGATCAAAGCATCAAAATTATTCTTCAATTAACTCAATAGACACATCTGTTTTGCTTCTAAAGAATCAAGAAAAAAAAAGTTCTCCTCAAGAAAGTTTTCCAATATCGATCACTGCTATTCTTTACAAACCAAAGAATGAATGTCTCTGAAATAGATTCTCTTATTTAACAATTAGGATCCCCATAAAATTTCTAATTCCTTAATGTTGTCATTCCTAGACTTGAATATTAATATTACAGATTGTGCCTGTGAAAAACAACTATTCTGATGTTTCAAACTAATACTTTGCTTTTTTTTTTAATAGAAGTTGGCTCCTCTCTCTTAAGACATCCTTCTCCTGAGCTTTCTCGACTAATTTCAGCCCATAGTTCTCTTTCCAAAGGAGAAAGAAATTTTCAGTGGCCAGTTTTAGCTTTTGTTATACAGCATCATGATCTGGAAGGTCTTGAAATAGCAATGAAACAGGCCTTACGGAAATCTGCTTGCCGAGTTTTTGCTATGGAGGTATGAGCATATTAGTTAACTGTTAGATCTCTGGGTATTTCAGTTTGATGAAAATGCTTTTTTAAAAAATTAAATAGAAATTGTTATATTTAAATGGGTTAGGAGACGTTTATGCAAAGGAAAATGGCAGCATAAAGTTACAAGAAGATAAAACAAATTCAATAAGTGTTTATTAAGGGGTTACTATATGTGAGGCATCCTAGGAGCCTAGGAATAGATATAAAGGTAGAATGACCCCAGCCCTGCTCAAGGAGCTTATAGCCTAATGGAAATAAAAGATAAGCATCCAATAATGGATGATTTAAAATTTAAGAGAAGTACAATGGAAGTCCGGACAAAGGGCTGAGTAATATTTGAGGAATAAGAGATTGCTGTCACCTGAGAAGGAAAGGATAGGGAAGCTTTCTGCAGCAAGTAGTATCCAAGTTGGGTTTATATTATAAATAACTTTCACAAAGCAAAGGTGTAGAATGGGTAGAGAATTGTCCCAGCATTAGGAGCTGCTCACAAAGGCCTTGAGATGGAAAAGAACCCATTGAAAATTGAGAGTGGTCCACTTTTGTGGAAACACAGAAATTTAAAGGAGTAGTATGAGACACATCTGGAAAAGTATGTTGGGGCCAAATGGTGGAGGACCTTGAATGCTGGAAATGAGATTTTACTCTTTGTAGTGTAGGCATTGGGAAACCACTAAAGATTTTGGTGAAGAAGTGAACATACTTATTGTTGTACTTTAGTTAGATTTCTTGGGCAGCATTGAGAATGGATCACAGAGGGGATAAAATAGAAGCAGATAGAATAGTGATCTCAGTAGTCAAGGCAAGATGAGATAAGGTCCTGAACAAAGATGGATATAGTGAGAGTGGAGAGGAGAAATCAGATGTAAGATATTGAGAAGATTGCATTGGCAGGTTTTGGCAGCTAATTGAATATATGGGATGAGGGAAAGGAAAAAAATAAAAGTAATGCCAAGATTAAGTTTCCTTTTATGAGTCTGGAATAGCATAAAAAAGAAGCCAGATTTATCCACATAATTCATTAAGCCTTCCCCTTTTTCCCCTCCCCTCATAGCTTTTAGCTGTAGGGAACAGGCTTGCTCCTTATACGTGATTAGTAAACGGCATCCCATTCTTTTCCTGTCTCTATGAATTTTTATCATAGATTGAGACCTAAAAGAATCTTGTCTTATCCAGCCGCCATTTTTACAGCTGAGGAAACTAAGGTCCAGAGAGGTTGAGTGATTTGTCCAAGGTTACATGGATTCTAAGAAAGTCATTTTTCGCTGAGTAATGCCATCCTTTGTTATCCTCTCATCAAATTTCACTCAATCCAGGATATCCCTTTTCAGTTGTTCATTGCAATTTGTATAGCCTAAGATATTCTCAGTCCAAACTTCAAATCGTGGCATGGAGGAAGTTTTCTGTTATCTTAGTAAATACCCCACTGTTCCTGCAGGTGATTGCCTCATTCCTTGGTTATCTTAAGCTGCATTCTGCTGATTGTGCATCATTTGAGTCTTTCTAGTGTCCTCTCCCCTATAATAACTTGCATTGTAGATTGAAAGGGAAGAATAGTATGGTAAGGAAGTAGGAGCAATGAGTGTGAACTACTCTTCCTAAAAGTTTGGCAATGAAAGGGAAAGAGAGAGATGCTTACTTTATAGGGAAGCAGCTTTAAATTTCATAAATTTAGAGCTAGAAGGAACTTCAATGTCATCCAGGCCAACCAGTCATTTTACATATGAGAAAACTAAGGCTCAGAGAGGTTAAAGGGATCTACCCAGGACCAGACAGGCGACAGAAGTAGAATTGAGACTCTAAATCCATCTCACCTTCTAACCCATCATGCTATCCTCTATATGTTGACTCAGTTTACCAGAGTCACTAACTTAAAATGTAAGAACACTGAAGTAATTTATTAATAGTTACTGTATTACCTTATCCAGAGGCTCCTTAAGTCAACCTAAGTATCATTTTGGTTAATATAATGACAGTTCCATGGGATCAGAAATGATAGTTCATGTTTTGATTCTCCTCTAATAATCTGCAATTAATTATTATTAATTCCCTGTTTAGTTATCTACCTAAAACAATGTAAATTGTCAGGTATTTTAAGAGCAACATGCTTATCGTTTTTGTGTCTCCTGTTACTTATTTTCTAAATGGTTTATCAACACTGGTCCTAGGAAATTTTTTTTTAATAGCAAGAGAATTTAATTTGTTCAGGATTTGAAAGTCATTTCTTATGGTAATGCTGAATGCTAATTGACAAGAGCTATATTCATGACTTAGTGTTTAGAATAACTATCCAAAGAGGTAAAACATTAAATAATGTGGCAAAGTATTTTATTATTTTAGTAAGAGATTATTATTTCCCTCAATTTTATAAAGAAGTTGAGAGTGAAATTAATACGGTTTAAAGCAAAGTCTGCTTCTAAGAAAACATTTGACCAAAATTCCTTATCTTTCCCCAAGCTTTACTGAGTATGTGGATACACATTTCCTATGCTTAAGACTTATGTTTCTTTTTCATGTGTCCTGTATTTGTTATTATTTAATTTATTTTATAAAAATTTTACTTCAATTATTTAGGCTTTCAACTGGCTTCTGTGTAATGTCATCCAAACAACTTCTCTCCATGATATTCTCTGGCATTTTGTGGCTTCACTGACCCCTGCTCCAGTGGAACCAGAAGAAGAAGACGATGAAGAAAATAAAGCAAACAAGGAAAATGCAGAACAAGTATGTGTGAAAATGTTTTAGTACCTATATTTTGTTAGGACAGAAAAAAATTATTAATGCAGTGATTGAATTGAATCCTTCATTCTCTTAGCTAAATGGTAAGAAAAAATATTTTCCATGCATTGTGCAGTTTTTGCTGCTGATTCCTCACTTACAATGGGTTAATTCCTAGAAAAGATATAATAAAAATTAAATCTGATTTTATCATGAAGACAATATTTTAAAAGTTAGTGTTTCTGGAAGAGATCATGGTAACCAACTACTTGTAGGAATATTTACAAATATCATCAACAGTCAACTAAGTTACATGTCCTGTATGCTCTCTACCAAGTGAAATTTTCTAATGGGTATATAATTCAAATCAGACAACACAAATTACCAGTCACGTAAAATTAAGCTTAATAGGTTAAGTGGAGATACTGGTAAGGGCGAAGGTCATAAGTGTACCCTTCCCCAGTATGAAGTACATATTTCCCTGATCCATTATGAACCAAAGGTACTTGTGTCCAGTTATTAAAACTCCAAGAAGGTAATGCCTCTACATCCCATTCTTGATGATTTCTTTTATTTGGTGATTTTATTTTTGTTACTGTATTCAAGCTTCAATTTTGACCAGTAATAATTATAAATTAATAATAGTTCACGTGTATATCACACTTTCTGTTGATATTTTAATGTAAAAAATGCAAATTTACATGAATTTACCAAATTGACAAAATTGAAATTATAGGAGAAATTATATATGTTCAGATCTAGAAAGACATTTAGACATAATATATATTTATTTAGGTCTTGGTTACTATTTTTCCTTCCTAAGATAAAAAACTTAGATATTTTTATTAGACTACTAAATGCAGATTTTTTTAAAATGCATTTCATTTTGTCTATAGATTGTAGATTATTTTTCTTTTTAAAGTTCTTTATGCTAAAAACATTAATTCATAACGTTTTAATTTTAATGTCTATCTCAGGAGAAAGATACAAGAGTGTGTGAACATCCACTTTCAGACATAGTGATTGCAGGTGAAGCTGCCCATCCTTTGCCACACACATTCCACCGCTTGCTTCAGACAATCTCAGACCTTATGATGTCTCTCCCCAGTGGCAGTTCATTGCAGCAAATGGCACTCAGGTATTCTGACATCTAACTTTTCAACTACTTTGAAGAAAAGATTTTTGAAGGTTTTTAAAGTCTGAAAATGCTTGTCAAGTTTCTGAAAAGTTTGTATGATCCAGATAGTCCCTGACATGCCTTTGAAAGGCTGCCCTAATCACTGGCCATAATAACTTCTCTTCTCTGCCTACTGCTCCTCTAGCCCTCCTCATAGGCTGGGTTTGTCTTATACTTCAGAGCAGCATGGGACAGGAGAAGGAGCTCTAGCACCTGGAGAGCTGATTTCATTTCCTGCCTCTGATGCTTACTGCCTGTGTGTGACCTTTGGCAAGTCACCTAACCTTAATTTCTTCATTTGTAAAGTGAAAGGGTTGTGCTAGATGGCTACTATGGTCCTTTACAATACTAGATCCTTAATCTTTTGATTCCCTCCTCAACCTAGAATCCCTGCCTCTACTTGCCTCTTGAAATAGTCAAAACAGCCTTCTTTCTGAAAAGAGAACAGCCGCTAAGTCTGGGTTTTTCCATGACATATAAAAGACTCTTCGGTTTTCTTTGTACCACTCTCTCCTCTCCTCCCTCCCCCAAATCTCCCATCATTACTTGTGGGACCTTTGTCTTTCCCTACAGGGTCTAAGTGAATAAAGAGAATGTAAAGGAACAGCAGCCCTGTGATTAAGAGATGTAGAGGAACTGGGCAGGCCCCTTAAGAAAGGAGAAGACATAGCTATATAGTGAGGAACTTTAAAGGGTGGGGCATAGCTCCATTTCATCAAATCAATGCCAGGGACAACTTTTCTGAGTTCTTAAAACTATGTAAATTTTTCCTTCTCTGTTATGTTTACCATCTATCTGTTTTCTTCTTGCTAGTAATTTTTTAAAAACCCTCTTGGAAAACCTCAAATTTGAACCAAACTGTAGCAGTGGAGGGCATAGAGACTTGAAACAGAAGCAGCATGTGTTGGCAATTAAGTTTGAGGGGTCCATAAGAAAATAGAGAGCAACAGGAAGTAGCATGGACCAAGTAGTACCCAAGTACTTCTAAAGATGGGAATCCTTAGATGGAATGGGAATCCTCACATTCTCATTCCACTTCTACCTAAGATTACCAGAGCTATGACAGTGACTTGGAGCAAGGGGCATCCTCACTTTCATTGCCAAAACTACAGTGAAATAGGTATTCTTTTCCTGATTTGTTAAATTCAAATGAAATACATATTCATTTTAAAGCATTATTTATGTGTGAGGTTAGATTCTGTATTATGTTATGGGCTACATAGACTTTTATGGGAAAATCTAGGAACCAAGTGACTCTATATAAAATTATTTTTATGAGAGAGTGCATTCTGAATTATCAAATGCTAAGCTTAAAAAAAAATTGGAGATACATTTTTTCTCAATGTGAGTGCTTTCATTTTAGAGATTATTTTAAAATTATAATTCTGCCTATTATCAGAGCAGGTGTTAGTAGCTGGAATATTACAAACCTATAAACATAAGCCCTTGGTGAATTTACAGAGGAGTGGGAGAATTTGGCGTTCATCATTGTTAAATAGTCCAGTGGTAAGAGTAGCAAATGGAATATTTTATCTTCATCCAAGTGCAAATATTTATTGAGTGCTGCAGGTGACTGTGTTTACTTTATAGATGGGATATATCAGAATATTTAGTTGGAGCAAGGGCAAAAGAAAATAATGAGAAAAACAAAGTGCAGCTCTATTTAAAAATAGAGGAAATTGGGCATATGGAATTTGAAGCCATGTAAAGGTTGTACTGAAATTCATTCCTTGACTAGTGCTCCACTTATTATCATGAGACTGAGTCTCTCTCTAACTAATGAACTTGATGATACTATTACAATTTGACATATACAACAATATTTAACCCCCAAGCCCTTATGTGGGTGGCACCTCCTCAAGAAACATTTCCTGATCCCCACAGTTATCATTGTTCTTTCACTCCTCAAGTGCATTATAGATATTATATAGATATACATATTATAGCTGTATAGATATGTAGATAGATATATAGGTAGAAAAACAAAACAATACCTACCTTTAAAGAGCTTAAATTCTCCCGGAGGACATACAGCATATAAAGAGGTAAGTATAGACGTAATAGCAGTCTCTTCCCTCCCCAAAACTGCCAGTGTGATATTCCTAAACTATCTTCGACCATGTCATAATACACCTTTTGAAGAAGCTTCTGTGGCTCTCTGTATTGCCTCTAAAATAAAATACCAATTCCTCTGATATTTAAAGGCTGAAATCTCTGACCCTATTTTTTCATATTGATTTAACATTAGTTCTTCTCTAGCATGCTGTGTTTCAGTCAAATGGGCCCCTCACTGTTCTCCATATAAAATCAGCATTGTCTCCCTGGCCCCATGCCTGGAAGGTAACGCTTCGTCCTTTAAAATGCTTCCTCCAAACCATTCCTGACCCAGCTTATTACTTTGTATATATGAATATATATGCATGTGCATGCATGTATATGCATATGTATGTGAGTATGTATTATGTTGACTTGTCTGTCACTATTTCCCCTCAAAAGAACGTAAGTATTTTAAGGGCAGGGACTATTTTGTTTTTGTCTGTGTTTACTCAGTGTTTAGCCTTGTGCCTTTAAATATAGTAAATGCCTAAATAATTTTTGGTTGAATGAATGAACTTGAGAAGTGAAAGAGCAATTATAACTGTAGGACTCAGGAAATGATTCTTGAGGAGGTGCCCACCTACATGGTTTGGGGGTTAAATATTGTATCCTTCCGAACAGTAGTAGTATCATCAAGTTGATTAGTTAGAGAGAGGTAAAAGCTCATGATAAAAAGTGGAGCACTAGTCAAGGAGTAAATTTCAGTGCAATCTTTATAGCACTTCAAATTCCATATGCCCAATTTCCTCTATTTTTAAATGGAGTTGCACTTTCTGTTTTTTTCATAGCTTCCATTTACCCTTACTCCAACTAAATATTCTGATATATCCTCCTCGGTAACTATAAATAGTTATTTTCTTAGCCTTTTTCACTGTCATTGGCTTATTTAGAACTTTAAATTTTGTTTTATTTTAGCATATTGCATAAATATATTTACAAGCCTTTTTCAAGATTTTCTTGGCACTGTAATAAGCTGTCATAAAGAATAAGCTGATGTTGTTTGTATTCTTTTAGATGCTGGAGTCTCAAATTCAAGCAATCAGACCATCAGTTCCTCCATCAGAGCAATGTTTTTCATCATATTAACAATATTCTTTCTAAATCAGATGATGGAGATAGTGAAGAAAGTTTTAGCATCAGTATACAATCTGGCTTTGAAGCTATGAGTCAGGTAGGTATTTAAATTTTCACAATTTTAAGGACTGTACAGAAGCATAGTGTAGTAGAAGGACTATTAGATGGGTAGTAAGAAGTCCTGGGTTCAAAACTCCAGTTCTGCCCAATAGTAGCTACGTGACTTTGGACAGTAATGAGTTGGATGGAATCAGGAAAAGCTTCCTCTGAGAGGCTACAGTGGGTGAAGGGAGGAGGGGTGTACTCAACCACGCTAAGCATGAATCACTATCTAGACATAGAGATACATATACATATACACACAGATAGATTGTGACATGTTAAATTTTTATATTATAATGTATATATCATAGAAAAACTATATGTATGTGTCCATCTGTGTATGCGTGTATCCATGTGTATGTGTGTGAATGTGTTATATTTTTGCTAATTGCCTCGTAAAGATTTTATGATAATCCAATGATATGATTAACATTATATCTGTAATTCTTAGATGCAATACAAATGTGAAACAGTAATTTGGAAGAAAAAAGATCCCTTTTACTCTCTAAAACGACCCATTCTTTCTCTTTGACTTTCAAAGGAAGCTGTTAGTAAAATTAACCTTTTTCTAAACCTTTCAGCTTAAATAAAAGAAGAATTAAAGTTCTTAATTCTTTATTCCTAGTTGTAAAAGATTTTCTTGTTCATCATAATGTCCTCCAAAAGTGTAGTTAACTAGGAACTAGAACTGATCTTGGACAATTTGATTCCAGCTTAATCACTTTTTTCCTCTTATTGGAAGTCTTTATATTATGCTTTTGGGAGACCTAGTTCTGAATATTCTGATTGTTCATTTTTCTTTCTTTCTTTCTTATAGGAATCATGCATAGTAATATGTTTAAAAGACCTAACCAGCATTGTTGACATAAAAACATCAAGCAGACCTGCCATGATTGGCAGTTTGACAGATGGATCAACTGAAACCTTTTGGGAGTCAGGAGATGAAGATAAAAACAAAACTAAGAATATTACAATCAATTGTGTAAAAGGAATCAATGCTCGTTATGTTTCTGTTCATGTAGACAATTCAAGAGACCTTGGGGTAAAAAACAGAACTGTTTTTTTTTCTGAATATTGTATTTACTTTTTATATACGTGAAAATCTTAGATGGAAACTTCTCTGTTTAAGATATTATATAGGAAAACTTATTTCTTAAAGGTTAGAAAAAATTTACTAGGAAGTCTTAGATTAATAGTTCAGAGTTTAGTAAAAATAATGTCACCTGGGACTGTCTTCCTAGGAAAGTGGCTCACTTCTTATGGAATGGGGTCAGTATTGATTTATAGTATAAACACAAGTCATCTTTGTGTGGTTTAGCATATTCAGTAATCAGCCATTTCTTACTGAGTACCTCACAACAAGGTTTATTGTAATTATGAAAAAGTATAAGATTTACAGTAGAGGGAAGAATACGTTGGGAAATAGAGATAATAAAAGTTAAGATAGACACTAATTTTTAAAAGGACATAATAATAGTCCCTTCTCCTAAGAAGCTTTAAAATATATTCACTAGGTAAGACCAATAAAGATACCATCTAACTAGCAACACTAAAAGGACATGTAAAATACATATGGTTAATTACAATTCAGTGTTACAGTATTTTCAGGAAAGTTATTTGCCAAGGGGTGTTGAGGGAAGGTTTGGTAGAATGGGTAGGCTTAAGTAGAGTCAGAACTTGAAGGATTGTTAAAATCTAAATAGGCAAACAAGAGCATGGATAGCATTCTCATTAGGCAGAAGTTATGAGTGATTTTATAAAGTCTGTGTAAGGACCAACGAGTAGAAAAGTTTGGCTGTATGAAAATATTTGATAAGACTGGGAAGATAAGGTTCAGGCCAGATTATAGAGGACCTTAAATCCAAGGCTAAACAGCTGATACTTGTTCTGTAAACCTTGGGATAATTAAGGTTTACCCAGCAGTGGTGTGCATAATATAATATATTTGGAGCTGAAATGACAAGCCTTAACAAAGTGACTACAGAGTCCGAATAAAAAGTTTCAGGAGCTTTAATTTACCAGCTGGGGCTAACTCCACCCCAATTCAAAGGGAGGGAGCAGCAGCTAGCTCAGGGCTGGTGAATCTTTTATACAGTACAACTTCATCGTTTGACTAACTAACATAATTTGTCACTAAGCTAATTATTATGCAGGTGGGAGCAATCTGTTACTAAGACAAGTAGTTGCTGTTTCCTCTGTAGGCAGGGGCTGATGGATAAGGGTTGGGGCACAGGCCATGATGATCTGCAGAAAAAGATGAATTACCCAGGCTGGTTCCCACACCCCAGGCCGGCTCACAGGCTGGTTCACTGATCTCTATCTCAAGTTCATCTCGAGTTCATAGAGTTTTACCTGGCTGATTTCTGATTTCATAAAGTATCACTTAACTGTTTCCTGGGCCAGTTTCTTGACTCATATCTTAAGTCCTTGAAGTTTTTCACTTAAACTAGTTCCTGGCCATTTCAGAATGTAGAGAGACTGGGCAAAAGGAAATGAGTGAAGAGACTTTTGAAATCATCAAGGCATGAGGTCTTAAAAGCAATAGAAATGGGAAGGAAGGAAGAGATGGGAGAAAAAGGAAATCCAGTAATTTAAGGGATAAGATAAGAGGTAGGTAACAAAAATGACAGATTTATCAACTAGCATTTATCATGCCTCCACCGTGGAAATAATGGTAACACTAACAGAAATAGAATAATTTTTTCCCTTTACCTTACTGGACTTTACTGCCTTCATCTAAGCTCCCTTCCATTTCTGAAATGCCATGGCTTTGTTAGAATAATAACTAATTTGGGGAGGAGGAAGATGATAAATTTGAGTTTAGGCATATTGAGTTCTAGGTGACAACAAGATATATAAATAGAAATATCCATCAAATAGTTAGAGATGTGGAGCTGGAGGCTGAGGCTTCTAATATAACATAACAGTCTAACATAATCTCCTGCCCAGAGGTAGTAGTTGAAGCTATAAACAGATGAATCTCTCCAAAGTAGAGGCAGTCATTCAGAGGGGAGAAGAGCTCAACTTTGAGGAACATGCACATTTAGGGGCATGAAAGAGAAATAGGGGTTGGGGGTGGGGTAGAAACTAGAGTATCAGGAGTTAAGGAATGAGTGGGAGGTAAAGAAATAGAATAGTGAGAGCAGCCATTCATTTGATAAATATGGAATTGAAAGGAAGGAGAAACTCAGCCAGAGTTTAGTGCCTACACTGTGGTCTTCACTTTTCTAGGTGCTCTGGGGCATACCAGAAGGTGTACAATTGGTTCTATGCTCTTAGAGATCTTAGGATGTTATTAAAGAAGTCAAGATTAACATGACATTGAAGAGGCAAAGGATAACTGTTACAATGGAGGGGAAGAACAGGAAGGCAAAAGGGAAAGGGTCAACCCTACTCTCATTGAATTTGGCTTAGGGAAGGAATGACATAAACTCTAAACTGAGTATCTTGCCACACAGGAGAGTAGGGGGGATAGGGATGAGAGGTGGGATGACAGAGAAGAGGGCAGCATGGGGGGAGGGTTGCTGGAAGCACACACTTCTGTAATGGGACAGGGACAGGGTAGAGAATAGAACAGGAGGGAGGGGGCGGGATAGGAAGAAGGGGCATATAATCAGTCTCTCA